>CM076569.1:53356800-53723497 GCA_034641835.2 Pinus albicaulis | reverse complement strand
ACCATTAAACCTGTTATTAAATTCCTCTAATTTTTCATTTTCTTTTTTCTCTATGATGCTGATATCTCTGGCCAGATGCTTATCTTCCCTTTTATTACCATACTTGTCCTTAAAGACAGCTACAATTGATTCAAAGGTATCGAATGAATTATTAGGTTTTTCAGTAAACCAGTCTGCAACATCTTGGCCAAAAGTAAGAACAAAGAGTCTCACCTTTACATCATCAAAATTTTTATTTGCAACTGCAAATCTATTCCACCAATTAGCGAAAGCAAACAAATGAGATTTGACACTAACTGCATCATTTCCTTGAAAAGAAGGTAATTTATCCATTCCAACTTGAGGGAAATCATGGGGATAACCCTGAATATTAGCAAAATTACACGGGTTAAATACTTCCATGATATCGTGCTTAGGATTTAAGAAATAAATCCGTGTTCAAGAATAGTCAAAAGGTCCTCAAGAAGCAAACTTCTTAGCAGGAACTCTTGTAAGAAATGAAAGAATTGGAGTCACCGCTTGAACATGAAACTAATTCTAAAATAGAAGAAATAATCGAGAGATAGCAAATGGACATCAGGGGGGGATTCTTGTCTGGGAGTAAATAGATGAATAAGTGGAGTCGACACCCAAACAAGAAGCCAACCGAAATGTCCAGGTGCTAAAGATGAAATGATTAGTGAGATAATGAAAGATAAGATGATGAAGAGATGAAGAGATGAAATCACGCCAGAAAATGTGATCCATTGTGACAGGCTAATGAATGGCGAAAGAAGATTTAAAAGATTAGAAAATGTCGTTAAGACCAAGGACAGAAAAAACTCTGTCCCCGGCAATGGCGCCAAAAAATGTTGTCGCACAGATTGTCTAAACAAGGACATCGCGCGTATCAAAATTCTGCCACCCTGATCCCCAATCTCTCTATCTAAGCTATCTCCTTGCAAGCTAAGGGAGGTTGACCCTAATAGAAATGAGGAAAACGAATTGGTTGCAAATCAACCAACTCAGGAGACACAGTCAAATAACCAAGTACTTGATAAGATTAACGAGATTTCACAGATCAATTATATTAAAACCAGTGCCTTATGGAGTTAAAAGATCTCGTTATGCAATTAAAGCCAAGTAATTGATATATTACTGCTGCTAATGAAAACACAAATGATCACAATGATATTCAATAGAACGCACCACAATTATGCATTAACCATGTTCGATAAAGATATGCGATTTATCATTACTTGAAATATTTTCAAAGTGAACTTTAAACAATTATATGCCAATTTCAAGCAACTTAAAACCACATTTAAAGATAACTCAAAAATCATCATCCACAGCTAAGCATTAAACTTTGAACCAACGATTTAAATTCAAGATAAAAAATATTATCATGAAGGTACCGTCGAGATTAAATGTCAGATCATTCCAATATTTCCGAATTTATGATATTCTAAATGACCCAATCCAGAAATTTAAAATGTTCATGTATAGTCAAACTTAGGATAAAAAAAATTAAAAGCTCTTTTGACTATAAGGCTTTAGAATTTTTTTAAATTTTTAGAATTTTTTATTTTTTATTATTATTTTTTTTAAATTTTTTAAATCCTAAAACAAAAATTTAAATTTAAAATCCTAAACAAAACAAAAACTAAATTAAACTAAACTAAAATAAAAATGAATTTAAACTAAAAAAAATGAAATCTAAAACTAACGCTATAAAAAAAAAAAACTAACTAACCAAATCGAAATAAATTGAAAAACTATCTAAAATATTAATCTAACACTAAATTAAAACCTAGAACTAAATAAAACTAAACTAAGACTATCAAAATCGAAATGAATAAAATAAAATCTAAGACTTAACACTAAAACTAACTAACATCTAACGCATTAAAAAATGTACATATACCTAAACTACGCTAATTCAATTAAATTAAAATCTAAAACTAAAAAAAATCAAAAGCTAAACTGACATCTAACGCTACCCAAAACCAATATAACAAAATGAATCCGAATTTTAAATATACAACGCATATACATGTGGTAAAATTTTTTTACGTGTGTGCATTTTTTATTTCTGTTTGCGGGTCGAAGGGGAGCATGGATTTGGACGGCAGAGGAGGGACGGTCGCGAGGAAGACGATGCAGGTCGGATGGCTAAGGAGCTGGGTGAAGACAACAAGGAGATCAAAGGGTAACGCAACAGAGAATGAGGGTGAGGGAGCTCGACGGTAATGTAAGACAAGCGGAGAGAAGAAATGCAGTCGACGACAGAGAAGAGGCTTGGACAGGACGGTGGATGGACGGAAGGGTAGGCAGCGTGGAAGGAGCAGAAGGAAATCAGATGAGAAAGGATGGCAAAGAGGATTTGAAGTCGAGGGCAAAGGATAAGGGAGCAGCGAAAGCGATGGCAAAGGGGAGATCGATTTGCAGGTCGGACAGCAGATTGATGGCTTGCAAAAAACATAGGGAATTGACAGCGTTTTTTGCAGTGAATAAAGACAGAAAAAACCCAATGCAATCAAAATGCCCAGAGAACTTAAAATTTCTTCCGTTAAAATCAGTTTTTCAATGCCCTTTAAATCAAATAACGTTCAGATTTGCCCACAGAAGCGATTTTGAGGCCAGATCTGGCCCTTGGGGGTTAGATCTGGCTCATATCTAAAAACAAATTTCAGAGTAAACCCTGCAACCTGCAAAATTAGTTAGATCCTGAAAATATATACACCAAAAAAAATTTATTAAACCTTTACAGCCCTAAAAAAAACACAAATTTACAAGCTAATTTACAGATCTGAGGCCCTTATGGCCAGATTTGAACCCATTTCAGCACAATTTTTAGAAATTTGAAATTTTAAAGAGAGGCATAAGTCCTAGGAGACCTTGTAAAAAACACAAATTCGTAAGATAGATTCAGGAAATTAGAAACAATGGGCTTTTTCAGATTTACGAATATGAGAGTTGGCTGGTCTAACTGAAAACTTCCCCAGACACTCAAATCTTCAAATAAAAATTTCCCTGCAGACTTAGATCTGAACTTTAGATCGATAGAGATTTAAGAAAATAACATGAGATCCTTCAGAAAAATCAAAATGTCATTTTATGAACCCAGAAAACTGCACAAGATACCTGTATGCAGATTAATCCATGTAGTATCTCAAAAGGGAAATAACCAGTAATACCAAGCATACACAAGATACAAATGCTATAAAGTGAACATGAAGCAAATACACATGAAATAGAGGGAATACTGAGCCATTTTATTATACTGAGAAATAGAAATGAGTACAAGAGGTGATTAGAGTGATGGCACCTCGACTTGCACTAGGCACGTGTAGGAATACTCTCAGAATATCAATGGAATGGCTACTCTCTGCTCTGCGTCCAAGCTGCTGGAAAATTGCCGTGCTGCTGCTACTGCTGGAACAAAATGAGTATTTGGGGCTGATCCACTACTCAGAAAGAGCTGGAACTCTGGAATCCGCCTCTACTCACAATAGCCAAAAAAGCCCAGAGAGCATTTCTGGAGTGGACGAACCCCGAAAATACCTCCCTTGAGGATCTACGCTATCCTCCCAAGGGCCACGTTGAGGCTGAATGGAATCCTCCAAAATATGGCCTCCCGCTCTGCCAAAAGTCTCCAATAGGCAAGGGCTGGCCCCTTGCTCAATCTTCTGGCCAAAATCCTCCGAAATAATGCCACTCCAGAGCTCCCTCAAGATGGACTGCGTCCTCTCTCTCAAGACTGCCGTAATATCCCGTCAGGAATATATCTTAAAACACGGCAACTCCAACCGAGATGGATCGTAGGCATTTATCTGATATTCCGCCTCAAAGAGGACGAGATCCGAGGGCTACTGCCCTTTCCTGCACTTTGGGTCTAGAGGAAGATAAACACACCAAGTGGTATAGAACTAGAATGCTCAAGAATATATAAAAATAACAGTGCAACAAACATATAATAACATAGACAGAATATACGACAACTCATCCAGAAACATAGAGAGGAATGCTAAGCCATTTTATTAATCTGAGAAATATAATGAAATACAATAGGTGATCAGAGTGATGGCACCTAATCCTACTCAAGGCAAGTGAAGAAACACTCTCAGAAAATACAGGAAATGGTTGCTCTATGAACTGCGTCCCAATTGCTGGAAAACTGCCGTGTAGCTGCTACTGCTGGAATGAACTGAAGACTAGGGGTTGATCCCCTTGCCAGAATGAGCTGCGATCCTCCTCTACTCACCAATCCCGACAAAACCCAGAAACCATATCAAAAATAGCCGACCCCCGAAAATCACCAAAAAATACCTCCTCAGGGAATTACACTGGCCTCCAAGGCTCTGCGCAGAGGCTAAATGAGAAAAGCTGAAACACTACCTCAAACTCCACCAAGATCCTCCTGTGGGCAAAGGCTGATCCTCTACTCAAAATCTCGGCTAAATCTCCTGCAGAAATCCCGATCCGGAGCACCTCCAAAATGGACTGCGTCCTTTCTCCCAGTGACTGCGCAGTCTCTATGAAAGCCCAGCTCCGCAGCAAACCCAAACAAAAAACCTCTCACAAAATACTGAAGAAATAACCTTGCCCGAGCAGGCACTTGAAGTCCCCCGGGGCTAAGGGCGAGATCTTCGACCGGAGACACTCAATGCACTAAACAGTGTTGCAGACAGGCTAAACAGCCAGCATGCTCAAGAAGACAAAACGTCTAGCTCAATATCAACAACAACAGAATGAATCAAATGAGAAGGCTCCTCCTTCTTTTATAACATTGGCCTTCCTCCAATCCCAAGGCCATCTCCTCAACGTAGCCCCCATCTCTTGCCACGTGTCCAACCTCTCTTGCGCAGAAGCTTCTAGAGCTAACGTGAGCCCCCTCTCTACGTGGTGCTTGGCCCCCCTTGGCTCTCCCCTTAAGTTACAACGTTGATGCTACTAGGAGGATATTTTATTTCACTTAAGTGAGTTAGACCCTCTCTACTCACTTTTTATTTATTTATAAACTATAGACGACAAAACTATACAAAATCGAATATTCCAATTAGCTGTCGCTAATTAGGAATAATACAACTACGCAGTCTCCATGGCTCTGCTCCTCCCACGAAGTGCCAACACCAATCCTCCTGCAAAATACTGATGAGACTACCTCACCCGAGCAAGCACTTGAAGTCTCCCGGGGCTGAGGGTGGGATCTCCGAACGGAGACACCCGATGCACTAAACAGTGTTGCAGTCAAGCTAAACAGCCAGCGTGCTCTAAGTCGAAGTGACCAGCTCCATATGCATAAACTTGAATGAGGAAATGAGGAGGCTCTCCTCCTTTTTATAATGATGGGCCTCTCTCAACCCTAGGCCCCACCATCTCCTTCGTTGCCTCCGTTTGGCCCACGTTGCCAACTCAACTGTGCTGGCCATGCTCACGCAGTCCAAGTGGGTCCCCCCTTCACGTGGTCACTTGGCCCCCCTTAGCCCACCTTGGTCACAAAATTGATGTTACTAGGTGACTTTAGGGAGTGCACTTTATTCTAAGTGAGTTATATCCCCCTCTTACTCACTTTTATTTATATTTTAACTATAGAAGGCAAAATTGATCAAAATTAATATTTCCAATTAGCTATCGCTAATTGGGAATATTACAATCTCCCCCGGCAAAATGTTGCTTGACCCCAAGCAACTGTAGTGATGGATGCTGCAAGATTTTCTCTCTCCCAAGTGGCATCCTCATCCGGCAAATTATTCCACCTCACCAAGAATTCTTGGACTATCCTACTCCGCAGCTGTCTCTCTCTGACATCAATAATGGCCTCCGGCTGTAGCACCAAATGCCCCTCATCATCTGTACGCGGAAGCTCCTCTGTCACTGTCACCTGCTGTCCCAAAGCCTTCTTTAGGCATGATACGTGAAAAATGTTATGAATCTTGCTGCCTTGGGCAGCTCCAACTCATAGGCAACCCGTCCAACCCTGCGTATCACCCTGTAAGGTCCATAAAAGCGGGGCTTGAGCTTTTCAGCCCCCTTCTGCTTCAGAGTCGACTGTCGGTATGGCTGCAAGTGTAGGTAGACCAAGTCCCCTACCTCAAACTGTGTCTCCACCTGACCCCTGTCGGCATACAGCTTCTGCTGGTTCTGCGCTGTAGCCATGTTATCCTTGAGAGCTCGGAGGATGTCCTGACTCTCTTGGATCCAATCCTTTGCTCTCGGAGCCTTGCTGGCACCAAACATCACATCAACAAAAGATAAAGCATGATAACCATATAATGCATAGAATGGAGACATACTAATGGACATGTGATGTGTGTTGTTGTAGCAGTACTCTCCTAGGTGCAGCCACTTCAGCCATGCTCTCTACTGCCCACTGACATAGTTACGCAAGTAGCCCTCCAGCCACTTGTTAACTATCTTTGTCTGCCCATCTGTCTGTGGGTGATAGCTGGTGCTCGGTGTCAACTCTGTCTCCACCAACCGGAAAAGCTCTTGCCAAAATCCGCCCATGAAGCGGCTGTCCCTGTCACTGACAATGGTCTTGGGAAGACCATGTAACCTAAAGATATCCCGGAAGAAAAGCTCTGCCACCTGTGCTGCTGTATAGTGCGCAGATATGGCGAAAAAGTGTGCATATTTTGTCAGTCGATCAATAACGACAAATATATAGTGCTTGCCCTGTACCATGGGCAACCCTGTGATGAAGTCCATCGAAATACTCTCCCATTTCCCCTCTCGAATGGGAAGAGGCTGCAACAAACCTGTTGGATGGTTCATCTCCCCCTTGTTGCGCTGACAAACTTCGCACTCCCTGACATGCTGGAGTACGTCCTCCTTGAGGCCCTTCCATGAGAACCTCTCCCTGATGCCCCTGTAGGTTTTGGTAAACCCCTGGTGACCAGCCAATGGTGAATCATGAGAAGCCTGTAGTATCTTCTTCTTGAGCTGAGATCCCTCAGTCAAGAAGATCTTATCCCTGTAGTAGATGATCTCATCCATCACCCTGAATCTGTCGTCCGTCACCTGTCCATCCAGAACCTCGCAAGCAAACCTGTCCTTGGAGTACTCCACCAAAAGTCGAGCCCTCCAATCTACGTCCAAACTCATCAGAGACAACGCGGCTGGTCTGCGTGAAAGTGCATCAGCCACCACGTTGTTCTTCCCTTTGACATACTCGATGTCAAAGTCGTAGGCCTGGATCTTGCTGACCCACTTCTGCTGCCTCTCCTATAGCTGCTTCTGCTCTAAGAAGAATCTGAGGCTGTTGTGGTCAGTCCTTACCTTGAACCTGTTACCTACCAGGTACTGCCAGAATTTGGCCAAGGCATGCATGATGGCCACGTCTCCTTGTCATATATGGCATATAACCGCTCATGTGGAAGGAGCTTCCGGCTCTCAAAGCTATCGGATGACCTCCCTGCATCAACACTGCACTGATCCCCTCTCCCGATGCATCACACTCCAAAACAAATGGCTCCGTGAAATCTGGCAATGCAAGTACTAGGCAGCTACTCATCACCTCCTTAAGCCTGTCAAAGGCCCGCTGCGCTGTATCTGTCCAACTAAATGCCCCCTTCTTCGTCAAATCTATCAGGGGTGCAGCAAGCTGAGAGAAACTCTTGACGAACTTCCTGTAGTAGGTGCAGATACCTACAAACCCTCGAAGTTCTGTCACGTTTCTCGGCTCTGGCCAATCTCTGATGGCCCTGAGCTTCTCCTCGTGGACCCTCACTCCGTCCACCCCTATAATGTGTCCCAGATATAGCATCTCTGTCAGCCCAAACTCGCACTTGGAGAGCTTAGCATAAAATTGTTGCTCCTCCAAAATACGCAACACTGCCTCTATGTGCTGGAGATGCTCCTCCCATGTCCTACTATATATCAATATATCATCAAAGAAGACCAGCACAAACTTCCTTAGGTGACTGCGGAAGATGTGGTTCATGCATGATTGGAAGGTGGCCGGTGCATTGGTTAGCCCGAAGGGCATCACCAAGAACTCAAAATGGCCATAATGGCACCTGAAAGTGGTCTTGGGAATGTCCTGTTCCCTCACGCGAATTTGATGGTAACCGGATCTCAAATCAATCTTTGAGAAGAACTGTGCCCCTCTCAACTCATCCATCAACTCGTCAATCCGTGGTATATGGTACCTGTTCTTCATGGTTTTCTTGTTCAAAGCCCTGTAATCAATGCACATCCGCAATGTGCCGTCCTTCTTCTTCACCAACACTACCGAAGAAGCGAAAGGACTGGTGCTGGGCCGTATGTGTCCAAGAGTCAACAACTCACGGATGGCCCACTCAATCTTGTCTCAATAGGCCTTGGGGTGCCTATAGGGTGTGGTAATAACGACCTAAATGCCCTGCTCTAGCTCAATAGTATGCTCAAATCCCCAATCTGGTGGCTGACCTGGCAGTATCTCCCCAAACACCATGGCATACCTGTCAAGGATGGTCTGTATCTCAGGATGAACTGTCTGCCCGGTAGTCCCTGCCTCTGATGCACGCAGCTCTACTGCCCACTCTATGTCTCCCTTCCAGAAGCTTGCCTCCATCCGGTGAGTTGAAACAGTCTAGGGTGGGTAAGTGTGCATTCCCCGTATCTTCTCATGCTTCTCGGTCTTTTTATCATCCCACTCCATCTCCAAGGCCTCCCAATCTCTGGTGACCTTCCCTAGAGTGATCAGCCACTGTACACCTAATACCACATTGGTATCTGGTATGTTAACCACGAAAAAGTGGTTAGTCACTGTGTAGGTGCCCATCGTCATAGCTAGCTCTGGAACATATCTGGCACACTGCATCGTCTGATCTCCTGGGACCAACACTGAAAATCCATCGAAGCTCTCTGTCAGTATGCCTCTCCGCTCAACCATCTGTGCATCGATGAAGTTGTGGGTTGCCCCACTGTCCACCAGTACTGAAACTCGCTGCCCTCATACTGTCCCTCGGACACGCAGCGTCAGATACTTGGGTACTCTCTGCAACGCTGCAAGGGTCCCCCCCGTGGGTGCAAAAGCTGCCCCTCCTGCTCCTGGTGGTGGAGGTGGCAATTGGTCCTGCGCTGCATGGCTGCCTCCTACCTCCACATCATCATACTCATCCTCTTCTCCACTGCTCTCGGAGAAGACCTTAATAAAGTGTGCTTTGCCAGCAGCACACCTGTGTCCTGGTGCCCACAGCTCCTGACATGTAAAACACAGCCTCTTCTTCTTTAGCTGCCTCCTGGCATCATCATCCAACTGTCCCCTACACGGATTCCCCTTTGGAGGTGGAATCCTCACGTCCTTCCCCTTAGGTTGGAAAGCTTGTCTCTGGGGGTAAGGCGTCCTGGTCCTGGGTAAGGCATCCTGTAAATCCCGGGTCCTGCCAACTGCGTCATGGAGTGTGGTTGGTCTAATGGATCTGATCAAACCCCGAAGTGGCTGTGCTAAACCCTCAATGAACATGTAGATCATCCGTGCCACGGATAGATCTGGCACCATCACTGAAAGTCTCAGGAAATCTGAAATATAAGTATCCGGGCACCCGGTCTGCTTGAGCCTCGTCAGCTCAACAAAATGCTCCTCCGGATCCCTCGGATCAAACCTCTCTATCAATCTCTGGGTGAACTCGGCATATGTAGTCACTGTCGAATGCCCGAGTGTAACCATCCCATGGAACCACCAATCCTGGGCCTCTCCATCCAGATGCAGTGCTGCCACCTTGATGGCCTCCGTCTCTGCCATCTAGTTGAGCTGGAAGTATATGTCCAGCTTCTCCACCCAAGCCTTTGCCGAACTGTTTGATGAACCATCAAACGTGGGCAAATGGAACCTACTCACTGTACGCTGAGTGTCTCCCTCATGATAATGCCGGTGCCCTTTGTGATGGTCGCGGGGTCTGCTGTCCCGCTGGAGCTGAACAAAATCTCTGAATGGAAGGGCATCCCTAAATTCCTGCCCATATGCCTGATACTTAGCAAAATAATCACCCATGTGGCCATGCTCTGGCTCCTGCTGTGCTCCTGCCCCAGTGTCTGCACCCAGAAAAGTGGGCATAGTGGAATGTGTGGGGGCGTGTGATGCCATGTGCTGAGTGGCATCGTGCTCCTGCAAATGGTGGGATGTGTCGGATCCCTCACCAATCTGAAAACCCCTTGGGGTTTCACGCTGTCTAGCCTCTACAGCAGTGAATCTCTGCCCCATCACCTCAATCTGCCTTGACAGATCTTGTACGGACTTGAGGAGCATTTCCCCAAACTTCTTTGCATCACTATCATCTGGCATAGGCTCCTCCTGTTTTGCGCCCACTACTAGATCCTGTTCTGCATCCACTACTGGAACGCAGTCACCCTCTTCGTAGGTGATTTGCAACCTACGTTCTCTGTCGCGGTACTTCCTACCCCTGTAGCAAATGTACGGCTTCTCTCCCGGTGTCATAGACAACTTGCTCCACAGGCTGAGCCAGGTCTATGAGCTCTGATACCACTGTAATATCCTGAAAGGGAAATAACCAGTACTACCAAGCATACACAAGATACAAATGCTATAAAGTGAACATGAAGCAAATACACATGAAATAGAGGGAATACTGAGCCATTTTATTATACTGAGAAATAGAAATGAGTACAAGAGGTGATTAGAGTGATGGCACCTCGACTTGCACTAGGCACGTGTAGGAATACTCTCAGAATATCAATGGAATGGCTACTCTCTGCTCTGCGTCCAAGCTGCTGGAAAATTGCCGTGCTGCTGCTACTGCTGGAACAAAATGAGTATTTGGGGCTGATCCACTACTCAGAAAGAGCTGGAACTCTGGAATCCGCCTCTACTCACAATAGCCAAAAAAGCCCAGAGAGCATTTCTGGAGTGGACGAACCCCGAAAATACCTCCCTTGAGGATCTACGCTATCCTCCCAAGGGCCACGTTGAGGCTGAATGGAATCCTCCAAAATATGGCCTCCCGCTCTGCCAAAAGTCTCCAATAGGCAAGGGCTGGCCCCTTGCTCAATCTTCTGGCCAAAATCCTCCGAAATAATGCCACTCCAGAGCTCCCTCAAGATGGACTGCGTCCTCTCTCTCAAGACTGTGCAGTCTCTATGGCTCTGCTCCTCCCACGAAATGCCAACACCAATCCTCCTGCAAAATACTGATGAGACTACCTCACTCGAGCAAGCACTCGAAGTCTCCCGAGGCTGAGGGTGGGATCTTCGAACGGAGACACCCGATGCACTAAACAATTCTGTAGACAAGCTAAACAGCGAGCGTGCTCTAAGTTGAAGTGACCAGCTCAATATGCATAAACTCAAATGAGGAAATGAAGAGGCTCTCCTCCTTTTTATAACGATGGGCCTCTCTCAACCCTAGGCCCCACCATCTCCTTCGTTGCCTCCATTTGGCCCACGTTGCCAACTCAACTGTGCGGGCCATGCTCACGCAGTCCAAGTGGGTCCCCCCTTCACGTGGTCACTTGGCCCCCCTTGGCCCACCTTGGTCACAACGTTGATGTTACTAGGTGACTTTAGGGAGTGCACTTTATTCTAAGTGAGTTATATCCCCCTCTTACTCACTTTTATTTATATTTTAACTATAGAAGGCAAAATTGATCAAAATTAATATTTCCAATTAGCTATCGCTAATTGGGAATATTACAATCCATGAAGGCCATCAACCATAAAAATGCCAAATAAAGTAGCAAAGTTTAGAGACAATATCACCACATAGATCTGGAAAAGGAACACCAAAGTTTGTAACTCAAAAGTCTTTATGCTTTATTCATCAAAGAAAATTTACAAGAGCTTCCAAGACAAGTGCACGATCCTAAGATCGGATGACTCAAGATTGAAAAAGACCTTTAATTTATAGGACAAAATCTCCGACGGCTAGTTCGGTTGATCCATGTCAAAATAATCTTGATCGTCGAAAATATTTGATCATCTTTTAATTTGGGCCGTCGAATTTATAATTTTGAGGAAAAACGAATTTATCATTTAATTTCATTTTAATTAACTCAAAAATACTATTTTTTGAGTTAATTACCTCAAAATTTTGACTCTGACTTAACCACCTAGGCCCAAGGGTCCAAAATTTCTTAAAATTCTCAATATTCCCTTGGTCTGGGGCTTTTAAAAATTCTTTTTTTAAGGACCAACGAATTTTTCTTTTGAAGGATTTATACTCTCCTAGGACCTAGAATTAATTAAATTTCTGGCTTAGGATTTTTTAATTAATTTGACCAGAAAATTTAATTAATTGACTGAGAGGGGTTTTTAATTTTTTTTTCCAACTCTCTTTACATAAGATAAATAAATTTAGACACATGAAGGGGGAATACCCATTCGTATAGACCCTCAAATAGATACTCAATTCTGCGACTCAAAACATGATCTAGTAGACCAAGTAGGTTGTAATAAAATAATCTAACCAACTAGCTAGGATTATTCCCAAACTAATTTTACAAGGACTCGATAGAAAATACCAGGACTCACTTAGCATGCTGATGACAAAATCCACCCTAGCTTTGGGGTGAGGCTAGAGGGGAAAACTCTGCCGATAACTTGTGTCGAAAAACACAAGTAAATTAGTGAGACAAAAAACCTCGAAGGATAGAAATCGTCACCAACATACTAGGCTTACCTAGGTTGTTAAATACATGACGGTCTTACTTAGATCATTTACATCATAAACATGCAGAATAGGTTTACATTGTTTATAAAACTGTCGATTGATGACGGAATCTGAATGGCGCGACTACGTCGAACATGATGAATCCCATTTGAAAAAATGGGGGTGTACTGCTATGGGGTCGTTGACAAAGTGTGGTCAACAGGGTGATGTAGCCACACTGAAGGGTGACACAGTGACTGTGTAGGCACCTGTGGAGTTCTTCATCCTCAACTGAATCAACCATATTTTCTATCTCCAAAAGATAGAGGTACATCTAATGAGATTTTCACTGTAGGGAAAACCACTACTGGTGCCCTTGTTTGTACTCATAATTTTGCATAATAATAAAACCCTCAAGAGCTGCTGCACTGGTTTTCCCGCATTGGGTTTTTCCAGGGACATTTGTCTGAAAAATCTTGTGTGTCCTTTGTCATATGTGCTAAAGTCTTCAGTACTTGATCTGTTGATTTATGGTAGCTTCGAGTGTGTTCTAGCCTTGAGATTTTATATATAGCCTATGACTCTTGTATTCCACAATACACAGAAAGTGTTTTGGGAGATTCCTCTTAGAAATGATTTAATTAAATTAATTAATCTTTTTTTAATGGTTTCCTAATTCTAATTTTATTTAAACTAATTAATTAAAGTGTATTAGTTGAATAAAGTGAGAATATTCTAGATAAAGGCACAGATCAACTCTCAGTGAATCTTAGCCCTTGATTATGATTTAATCTTGGCCATTGATGAATTAGTGAAAGATTATAAAGGAGAGCTCGATGGGCATTTGGAAGACACATCAGACGGAGAAAGAATCCAGAGATCGATTTCTTCAAGTCTAAGGAAGAATCAAAGTGGTTCTAGATTGCAGAGAGGGGAAGGAGAATTCTTCAGGAGGAAGAATTCTGAAGACGAGAGAGTACAGGAAGAGAAGGAAGGAGGGAGCCACTAGCAGCTATGCAGTGATAGCCAAGCAGCAGTTACGTTGGGCCAGCACAGAGCAACAGAGAGAGTTTGATTTCAGTTGGAGAGGTGTAATATTTCTGATTAGCAAAAGCTAATTGGAAATATTAATTTTGACTACTTTACTTTAATAAAGTTAAGTTATAAATAAAGTGGGTGAAGAGGGACACTTAACTCATAGTTAGGATAAAAGTATTTCCTAAAGTCACTTGAGAGACATGATTAATTGGTAGTGTGGGGCCTAGAGGTCGAAGTGGCAGCGTGGGGAAAAGGACAGCGTAGGCAGTGTGGGCCCAAGCCAGCTCAGAGAGAGAGGGACAGCAAGGAGACACCGCAGTTGATGGTGGGGCCTAGGTGAGAGCAAGGCTCTCCAAACATAAAAAGGTAGAGGGTCTCCTCATTTTGATCATTTGGATTATGCATCTATGTTATTTGTCTTTTGACATTGAGCACGCTTGTTGTTGAGCAAAGTCTGCACGTACTGTTCAGTACATCGGGTGTCTCTGTGCGGAGATCCCAACCTCAGCCCTGGGGGACTTCGAGTGCTTGCTCGGGTGAGGAGTTCCATCTTTGTTTTTCCGGAGAGAGTTGCAACAACCACAGTTGGGAGCATTCACTGGAAGAGACAGCGCAGTCAGTGAGAGGGAGGACGCAGTCTTGGAAGGAGGTGGTTCTAGATTGAAGGTTTATCAGGGTATTTAGCCCGGGACAGTTGGAAAGGGGTCAACCCTTCCCTATTCCATCATTTTGGTAGAGTCGAAGGCCATCATTTGCAGTAGATCATTGAGGACTAGTGTTTCTCATTGGGGAATAGCGTAGTGCCTCAAGGGAGTCATTTTCGGAGGTCAGCCATTTTCGGAAAGCTTTCTGGGCTTTTCTGGGTATTGGGTGGAGAGGCCATTTCCAAAGTTTCATAATTTTCCGAGGAGGGGAGCAGCCCCAAATAGTCATTTCATTCCAACAGTAGCAGCAACACAGCACCAACACCAGCAGCACTGGAGATTACGCAGTCATTGAGAGAGCAGCCATTCCGGGATATATTCCGAGTATTTCTACACTTGCCTAGTGCAAGCCAAGGTGTTATCATTCTGATCACCTTTGTACTCATTTCATCTTTCAATATTAATAAAATGGCTCAGCGTTCTCCATATTGTCTATTGTTCATGTGATGTCTCTCTAGTTGTTATAGTTCTTTGTTTATGTGTTTTATATTGTTGTCTATTTCTATTCGGAATATTACAGTGTTATCAAAGCTCATAGACTTGGCTCAGCCTATGGAGCAGATTGTCTATGACACCAACAAGTAAACCATACATCTGTTACCGAGGGAGGAAGTACAGAGTCTAAGAACGAAGGTTAGAGCTCACTTTCGGGGAAGGTGACGGCGTTCCAGTAGTGGATGTAGAGGAGGAGCAACCAATGGCGGGGGAAAGAGATGCCGGGAAGGAGTTCGGGGAACTTCTCCTCAAACCAATGTAGGATTTGTCGAGACGGATAGAGGAGATGAGGCAAAGGTTCACGGCAGAGTCTAGACAGCGTGAGACCCCAAGGGGTTTCCATATCGGAGAGGGCTCGGGCACATCCCATCATTTGCAGGAGCACATCACAGCGCAGCAGATGGCATCACACGCACCTCCACGTTCCACGATGCCTACATTTCTTGCCGTAGACACTAGGGCAGGAGCACAGCAGGAGCAGGAACCGACCCACATGGGAGATTACTTTGTTGAGTATCAGTCCTACAGTCAGGAGTTCAGAGATGCCCTCACATTCCATGACTTCGTTCAACTCAAGTGGGATAGCAGACCTCGCAACCATCACAAGGGGATTAGGGATTCACATGACGGGGATGTGCAACACACTGTAGGCAGATTCTATCTACCAACATTTGACGGATCATCCAAGTGTTCAGCAAAGGCTTGGGTGGAGAAGTTGGATATATATTTCCAGCTTAACCAGATGGTAGAGACGGAGGCCATCAAGGTGGCAGTGCTGCACCTAGAGGGCGAGGCCCATGACGGTGGTTTCACGGGATGGCCACACTGGGGCACTCAGGAGTGACGACATATGCTGAGTTTACACGGAGGATGATAGAGCAATTTGATCGGAGGGATCCAGAGGAGCACTTTGTTGAGATGACCAAGCTCAAGCAGACCGGAAGTCCGAACACATATATTTCAGAGTTCTTGAGACTTTCCGTGATGGTGTCTGATTTATCTGTAGCCCAGATGATCTATATGTTCATCGGCGGATTGGCAGAGCCTCTTCGGGGGTTAGTCAGGTTGACAAGGCCAGCTACACTCCATGACGCAGTTGGGAGGACTCGGGACTTGAAGGATGCATTACCCCGGACTAGAGCTCCTTTTCCCCAGAGACCGACATTTCAGCCGAAGGGAAAGGACATGAGGGTTTCGCCTCCAAAGGAGAACCAGAGCAAAGGGCCTTTGGATGATGACACCAGGAGAGATCTGAGGCGGAAGAGGCTATGTTTCACATGCCAGGAGCCTTGGGCACCAGGATATCGTTGTGCCACAGGAAAGGCACATTAAATTGAGGTTTTCTTCGACAGTAGCGGGGAAGAGGAGGAGTATGAGGAGATCGAGGCGGGAGGTAGCAGTACAGCGCAGAGAGGGGATCATCTGCCACCTCCACCACCAGGAGTTGGAGGTGCAGCATTTGCACCTACCGGGGGAGCCCTTGCATATTTGTTTGGAGTTGCCAAATACTTGACACTCCGTGTCCGAGGCATAGTGCGGGGACAACGTGTTTCAGTATTAGTGGACAGTGGGGCCACCCACAATTTTATTGATGCCTAGTTGGTAGAGCGGAGGGGCATATCGACGAAGAGCTTCGATGGATTTTCAGTACTGGCTTGTAATATCCCGTTTCGGGGATATTTCTAAAACACGACAAACTCCAACCAGAGATGGACTGGGAGGGCATTTACCGGATATTCCGCCTCTGAAAAGAGGACGAGATCCGGAGGCTTCCTGGCCCTTTCCGGACTCTGTCTAAGAGTGAAAGATAAACACACCAAGTGGTATAGAACTAGAATGCTCAGAAATATAAATAAACAACAGTGCAGCAGACATATAATAACAGAGAAAGAAATTACGACAACTCATCCAGAAAACGTAGAGAGGAAATGCTGAGCCATTTTATTAATCTGAGAAATATAATGAAATACAATAGGTGATCAGAGTGATGGCACCTAATCTTGCTCAAAGCAAGTGAAGAAACTCTCTCAGAAAATACAGGAAATGGCTGCTCTATAAACTGCGTCCCAGCTGCGGAAAAATTGCCGTGTAGCTGCTACTGCTGGAATGGACTGAAGACTAGGGGCTGAACCCCTTGCCGGAATGAGCTGAAAATCTGCAAACCTCCTCTACTCACCAACCCGGACAAAACCCTGAAACCATATCAAAAATGGCCAAACCCCTTAAATCACCAGAAAATGTCTCCTCGGGGAATTACGCTGGCCCTCAAGGCTCTGCGCAGAGACCAAATGGAAATAGCTGAAACACCGCCTCAAACTCTGCCAAAATCTTGCTGTGGGCAAAGGCCGACCCTCTGCTCAAAATCTCAGCTGAATCTCCTGCAAAAACCCCAATCCGGAGCACCTCCACAATGGACTGCGTCCTCTCTCCTAGTGACTGCGCAGTCTCTATAAGCTCCAGCTCCGCAACAAACCCAAACAATAAAACTACTCACAAAATACTGAAAAACCAACCTTGTCCGAGTAGGCACCTGAAGTCCCCCGGGGCTGTAGAAATTTCTTGTTTCCCACCCTGGTTTTCAGTTTCACCTGATTTCTCCAATTAGTTAAATTCCCTTTCCCATAACCTTACATTCAACAAGCTGGAAAATAAATATTTGCTGAAAACACAAATTCTGAAATTTTTTCAGAATGCTGGAAAATGCAGAAATAAAAATCAGCAAGCTTAAAACAGCCATTCAACACATTTTAACACAGAGATTTTTGGTCAAGGTGACCCTGGAAAAACCCCCTACAACTCTTGGGGAAAACCAGTTTGAAAGCTCCTTCTTATTTCTGGAAAATGCTTTTACAGAGAGGTGAAATATACAGGAAAAATTCCAGCAAATTAATTACAGACTTATCTGGTTTTCCCTGCTTGCCTCCGCCTTGGAAAATGTGCCAGAACAGCAAAATACTCAAAACAGAAATTTATTACAGCAAACTGCCTTTCTTGAAAACTGTGTTGGCTGCCTCGAAAAGTGTGCCCAACAACCTTGGAAATCGAGCCCTTTGTTGCTGTACTTTTTCTCAAAAACTGTGCTGCCTTCCTCCCAAGCCCTGTTATATATGAGTATGTCATCAAAGAAAACCAATACAAACTTCCTCAGATGAATGTGAAAGATATGGTTCATGCAAGACTGAAAGGTGGCTGGTGCATTGGTCAGTCCAAAAGGCATAACCAAAAACTCAAAGTGCCCATAATGACACCTGAAGGCAGTTTTGGGAATATCCTGTTCCCTCACGCGAATCTGGTGGTACCCTGATCTCAAATCAATCTTCGAGAAGAACTTAGCTCCTCTCAGCTCATCCATCAGCTCATCAATCCTGGGTATAGGGTACCTGTTCTTCAGGGTCTTCTTGTTTAGGGCCCTGTAGTCAATGCACATCCTCAAGGTGCTGTCCTTCTTCTTCACCAGCACTACAGAAGAAGCAAACAGACTCGTGCTCGGTCTGATGTGTCCAAGAGCCAACAACTCCTGGATGGCCCGCTCAATCTCATCCTGATAGGCTTTGGGATGCCTATAGGGGGTAGTGATCACCGCCTGAATACCCTGCTCAAGTTCAATGGTATGCTCAAACCCTCTATCTGGTGGCCGACCTAGTGGTATATCCCCAAACACTACCTCATGCCTGTCAAGGATGGCCTGTATATCTGGATGAACTGCCCGACCGGTAGTCTCTGCCTCTGATGCCCGCAGCTCAACTGCCGACTCTATGTCTCCCTTCCGGAAGTCTGCCTCCATCCGGTGTGCCGAAACTATCTGAGGTGGGTAAGTATGCATCCCGCGGAACTTCTCATGCTTTCCGGTCTTCTTGTCATCCCACTCCATCTCTAAGGCCTCCCAATCTGTGGTGACCTTCCCCAGAGTGATCAACCACTGGACACCCAACACCACATTGGTATCTGGTATGTTGACCACGAAAAAGTGATTGGTCACGGTATAGGTACCCATCGTCACTGCCAACTCCGAAACATACCGGGCACACTGCATCGTCTGGGCTCCTGGGACCAAGACTGAAAGCCCGTCAAAGCTCTCAGTCGGTATACCCCTCCGCTCGACCATCTGTGCATCAATGAAGTTGTGGGTCGCCCCACTGTCAACCAAGACTGACACTTGCTAGCCACGTACTGTCCCTCGTACGCGCAACGTCAAATACTAAGGAACACCTCACAAAGCTGCAAGGGCCCCTCTTATGGGTGCAAAAGCTGCACCTCCTGTCCCTGGAGGTGGAGGCAGCAACTGATCCTGGGCCGTCTAACTATCTCCTGCCTCCTCATCATCCTCCTCATCCTCTTCCCCGCTATCATCGAAGAAGACCTCAATGAAGTGTGCTTTGCCAGCAGCACACCTATGCCCTGGTGCCCACGGCTCCTGACAAGTGAAGCACAGCCGCTTCTTCCTCAACTCCCTCCTGGCATCATCATCTATCTGTGCCCGTCCTGGATTCCCCTTTGGAGGAGGAACCCTCACATCCTTCCCCTTGGGCTGGAAGCCCTGTCTCTGGGCGTAAGGTGTCCGTGTCCTGGGCAATGCATCTTGTAAGTCCCTGGTCCTGCTGATAGCATCCTGGAGTGTAGCTGGTCTAGTAGACCTGACTAGACCCCGAAGTAGCTCTGCTAACCCCTCTACAAACATATAGATCGTCCGTGTCGCGGATAGATCTGGCACCATCACCGAAACCCTCAAGAAATCTGCAATGTATGTCTCTGGGCTCCCTGTCTGTTTGAGCTTCGTCAGCTCAACAAAATGTTGTTCCGGATCCCTCCGGTCAAAACGCTCTATCAATCTCCTGGTAAACTCGACGTATGTCGTCACTGTGGAATGCCCGAGTGTCACCATCCCATGGAACCACCAGTCCTGGGCCTCACCATCCAAATGTAATGTCGCCACCTTGATGGCCTCTGCCTCCGACATCTGGTTAAGCTGGAAGTAGATGTCCAGCTTCTCCACCCAAGACTTTGCCGAACTGTTTGATGATGCATCAAATGTGGGCAAATGAAATCTGCTAGAGACACGGTGAGAATCTCCATCATGATAATGTCGGTGCCCTCTATGATGGTCGCGGGGTCTACTGTCCCGCTGGAGCTGCACAAAATCTCGGAATGTGAGAGCATCCCTGAACTCCTGCCCGTAGGTTTGATACTCTGCAAAATACTCATCTAAGTGTCCCGGCGCTACCTCCTGCTGGGCTCCTGCCCTTGTATCTGCCTCTAGGAAAGTGGGCATGGTAGAGCGGGTAGGTGCACGTGAAGCCGTTGGCTGAGGAGTATCACACTGAGCAGCACCCTGCTCCGGAAAATGGTGGGATGTACCTGATCCCTCTCCGACCTGGAAAACCCGAGGGGTCTCACACTGTCTAGCCTCTACAGTGGTGCACCTCTGACCCATCACCTCAATCTGTCTGACTAACTCCTGAACCGATTTGAGGAGCTGCTCCGCAAATCTCTTCCCGTCCTCTTTTGCCATCGGAATTCCCAACTCTGAATCTAACGCAGGTCTGCGTCTGTAACAGGCTCCTCCTGTTCTTTGTTCACCACTCGAACATGGTCTCTGTACTTCTTGCTATAACAAATAGATGGTCTTTTCCCCAGTGTCATAGACCACTAGCTCCACAGGCTAAGCCAGAACTATGCTCTGACACCACTGTAATATCCCGTTTCGGGGATATTTCTAAAACACAGGAAACTCCAACCAGAGATGGACTGGGAGGGCATTTACCGGATATTCCGCCTCTGAAAAGAGGACGAGATCCGGAGGCTTCCTGGCCGTTTCCAGACTTTGTCTAAGAGTGAGAGATAAACACACCAAGTGGTATAGAACTAGAATGCTCAGAAATATAAATAAACAATAGTGCAACAGAGATATAATAACAGAGAAAGAAATTACGGCAACTCATCCATAAAACGTAGAGAGGAAATGCTGAGCCATTTTATTAATCTGAGAAATATAATGAAGTACAATAGGTGATCAGAGTGATGGCACCTAATCTTGCTCAAAGCAAGTGAAGAAACTCTCTCAGAAAATACAGGAAATGGTTGCTCTATGAACTGCGTCCCAGCTGCGGAAAAATTGTCGTGTAGCTGCTACTGCTGGAATGGACTGAAGACTAGGGGCTGATCCCCTTATCGGAATGAGCTGAAAATCTTCAAACCTTCTCTACTCACCAACTCGGACAAAACCCAGAAACCATATCAAAAATGGCCAACCCCCGTAAATCACCAGAAAATGTCTCCTCAAGGAATTACGCTGGCCCTCAAGGCTCTGCGCAGAGGCCAAATGGAAATAGCTGAAGCACCGCCTCAAACTCTGCGAAAATCTTCCTATGGGCAAAGGATGACCCTCTGCTCAAAATCTCAGCTGAATCTCCTACAGAAACCCCAATCTGGAGCACCTCCACAATGGACTACGTCCTCTCCTAGTGACTGCGCAGTCTGTATAAGCTCCAGCTCCACAACAAACCCAAACAATAAAACTACTCACAAAATACTGAAAAACCAACCTTGCCCGAGTAGGCACTCGAAGTCCCCCGGGGCTAAGGGCGAGATCTCCCACCGAAGACACTCAATGCACTAAATAGTGTTGTAGACAGGCTAAACCGCCAGCGTGCTCAAGAAGACAAACGTCTCACTCAAAATCATCAACTCCAGAATGAATCCAATGAGGAGGCTCCTCCATCTCTTATAACGTTGGGTTCCCTCAAAAACCCCAACGTAGCCTCTCTCTCCTCCACATGCTCATCCTTATCTACGCAGAAGCTTCTAGAGTGTACGTGGGTCCCCTCCTCTACGTGGTGTGTGGTCCCCCTTGGCTCCCCTTAAGTCATAACGTTGCGCTACTAGGAGGACATTTTATTTCACTTAAGTGAGTTAGACCCTCTTTACTCACTTTTTATTTATTTACAAACTTTAGACGGCAAAACTATACAAAAATCGAATATTCCAATTAGCCGTCGCTAATTAGGAATATTACATGGTTCCAGGTGACCGGACCATGCAGTGTACCAGGTATGTGCCAGCCTTGGCAGTGACTATGGGGACGTACACCCTGACAGATCACTTCTTCGTGGTGGACATTCTGGACACCAACGTGATACTGGGGGTGCAGTGTTTGATCACGCTGGGAAAGGTCACCACTGATTATGAGACCTTGGAGATGGAGTGGATGGATAAAAACACTGGGAGGCATGAGAAGATTCGAGTTATGCACACCTAGCCACTGCAAATAGTTTCAGCACACTGGATGGAGGCAGATTTCCGGAAGGGAGACATAGAGTGGGCATTGGAGCTGCGTGTTTCAGAGGCAGGATCTACAGGGCAGGCCGTACACCCAGATGTACAATCCATTTTAGACAAGTATGCCATGGTTTTTGGAGAGATACCACCAGGGCAGCTGCCAGATCAGGGATTTAAGCACACGATTGAGTTGGAGCAGGGTATCCAGGTTGTCATCAGTACACCCTATAGGCATCCTAAGGCCTATCGAGATGAGATTGAGAGGGTCATCCATGAGCTCTTGGCTCTTGGGCACATCTATCCTAGCACTAGCCCTTTTGCTTCTTCAGTGGTATTGGTGAAAAAGAAGGATGACACACTGAGGATGTGCATTGACCAGTGTTTTAAAAACCGGCCGGTTTGAACCGGTAACCGGCCAAACCGGCCGGTCAGCTAAGTCACCGGGTGGAACCGGCCCTGCAACCGGGTTCAAGGGGGCATCTCACCAAAAAATCCCGGTTAACCAGACCTAACCGGCCGGTTAGGTATGAAACCGGCCGGTTAATGCATAAACCGGCCGGTTTTGTACCTAACCGGCCGGTTAGGTGTCCCATGCTCAAGTTTGTGCTACCATTTCAGGAGGGCAAGTGGGGCTTCACTTGACTTTGCCTATCCTCTCATTTTCCTGACCCATCCTCTTGGCAATTAATGGTAATGTTAAATTCTTAAAGTAAAAGTGACATTTCCTTTATTTTTCATTTTCATCCTTTTACTTAAATTTTTACCATTACCATGAAATGACTCAGGATGTTTAAGAGTGGTTTCGTCCTCATTGGATTTCATATGGAGAAACTAGAATTTTAGATTTCACTCAAAATTCAGCAGACTTAATGGTTTTCAGGGTTCCATGGTTTGGGGGTTTGCAATGTTTCCATTTGTTTCTATCATGTGTAAGGGTACGAGATTGGCATTTGATCAAGAGCATGAAGTCATTTAAGAACCTTGATGTTGGTGGCATTGATTGTTGAACTTTGTTGATGTTGGTGGTATTGATTGTTGAACTCGCCTACCGTGGCCTTAACAAGAATTTACCCTTCACTAAAAGGAAAACAACTGGTTAGGCATGCTAATATTTTTCTACTGCATTTTAAGGTTGAGGAAATGAACCCTTCACTCAAACCAAAATCACTGGTTAGGCATGTTAAACTTTTTCAATTTCTATCATGTTATAAGGTTGAGCAATCCAAGTCTGAAGACTTTGAGCTAGATGATGTTTATGTATCTTTTGTTGATGATCCCATTTCTAGTAGCGATGAATCAATGATGAGTTTCATGAGAGACCATGTTGCTGAGTGATTTGTAGTTTTAATGTCTATTTTTGCTACTACTATTACTACTACTAAAGTTGTAGAGAAGTTTTAGGAGTCCTCAAACTCTAAGCCATATTATTTATGTAGCTCATGTTGATGATCCCTTGTCTAGTAGTGGTGATGATTTTGATCATGATGAGGAGTGATCATGTTATTGATCACTAATATGTAGTCTTGTATTAGGCCAATGGCCTCAGAGCTTGTAGCATTGTTTTTGGACTTTATGGGCCATTTGGAACCTCATTGCTTATGTATTTTTTGATGATATGTATTGCACTCGGTGCCATTTTGATATATTCACCTTTGCATGGTATATAAATGAGAAAAATTTGCATATTTTGTCTCTATTGGCTTGGAATCATGGTTGCAAATCTTAAAAATAGTTTTTTTTATTAAAAAATTAATTATTTAATGTATTTTTTTTAAACCGGTTCATTGGCATCTGACCGCTCCCGGTTAGACCGGTTCCGGTTAGAAACCCGGTTCATTAGGCCACCGGTCCGGTCACCGGTTCCGGTTTTTAAAACATTGGCATTGACTACCGGGCCCTAAACAAGAAGACCATGAAGAACCGGTACCCCATCCCATGGATAGATGAGTTGATGGATGAGCTAAGGGGATCGAAATTCTTTTCGAAGATTGATTTGAGATCCGAGTACCATCAAATTCGCGTGAGGTAGCAGGATATTCCCAAGACCACTTTCAGATGTCATTACGGCCACTTTGAGTTCTTGGTGATGCCCTTTGGGCTGACCAATGCCCCGACCACATTTCACTCATGCATGAATCACATCTTCGGCAGTCACTTGAAGAAGTGTGTGTTAGTGTTTTTTGATGACATTTTGATTTACAACAGGACATGGGAGGAGCACCTACAGCATATTGAGGCTGTATTGCGCATCTTGGAGGAGCAACAATTTTATGCTAAGCTCTCCAAATGCGAGTTTGGGCTAACAGAGATGCTCTACTTGGGGCACATCATTGGGGTGGACGGAGTGAGGGTCCATGAGGAGAAGATTAGGGCCATCAGGGATTGGCCAGAGTCGAAGAATGTGACGGAGCTTCGGGGGTTTGTGGGTATCTGCACCTACTACCGAAAGTTCGTCAAGGGATTTTCTCAACTTCCTACACCCCTTACAGACCTTACCAAAAAGGGGGCATTCAGTTGGACTGATACAGCGCAGAGGGCTTTCGACATGCTCAAGGAGGTGATGAGCAGCGGTCCGGTTTTGACATTGCCAGATTTTACACAGCCCTTTGTCCTAGAGTGTGAAGCATTAGGGGAGGGGATAGGCATAGTTTTGATGCAAGGAGGCCACCCCATAGCTTTCGAGAGCCGGAAGCTATTGCTAGATGAGAGGTTGTATGCTATATACGACAAGGAGATGTTGGCCATCATGCATGCATTGGCCAAGTTTCGGCAGTACCTGATGGGGAACAGGTTCAGAGTGAGGACAGACCACAACAGCCTCCGATTCTTTCTAGAGCAGAAGCAGTTGCATGAGAGGAAGCAGAAGTGGGTCAGCAAGATCCAGGCATATGACTTTGACATCAAGTATGTCAAGGGAAAGGACAACATAGTGGTCGATGCACTTTCACGCAGACCGGCAGCGTTGTCCTTGATGAGTTTGGACATGGACTGGAGGGCTCAACTTCTGGTAGAGTACTCCAAGGACCATTTTGCCTGTGAGGTGTTGGACGGACAGGTTACAGATGTCAGGTACAGGGTGATGGATGAGGTGATCTACTTCAGGGACAGAATCTTCTTAACCGAGAGCTCCAAGCTCAAGGAGAAGATATTGCACGCCTCACATGATTCGCCATTATCAGGCCACCAGGGGTTCACCAAGACCTATAGGGCCATCAGAGAGAGGTTCTTGTGGAAGGGCCTCAAGGAGGATGTACTCCGACATGTCAGGGAGTGCGAAGTTTGCCAATGCAACAAGGGGGAGATGAACCATTCGGCGGGGTTACTGCAGCCTCTTCCCATACCTGAGGGGAAATGGGAGAGTATTTCGATGGATTTCATCACAGGGTTGCTCATGGTACAGGGCAAGGATTTCATATTTGTAGTCGTTGATTGGCTGACAAAGTATGCACATTTCTTCGCCATATCAGCATGTTACACTGTAGCACAAGTGGCGGAGTTATTTTCCAGGGATGTTTTCAGATTGCATGGTCTCTCAAAGACCGTTGTCAGTGATAGGGATAGCCACTTCATGGGCGGGTTTTGGCAGGAACTTTTTTGTTTGGTGGGCAGTGAGTTGACCCCGAGTACTAGTTACCACCCACAGACGAATGGGCAGAAAGAGATAGTGAACAAGTGGTTGGAAGGCTACTTGCGCAACTATGTCAGTGGACAGCAAAAGGCATGGTTACGATGGTTGCACTTGGGGGAGTACTGTTACAACATCACTCATCATATGTCTATTGGTATGTCTCCATTTTATGCTTTATATGGGTATCATGCTTTATCTTTTGCTGATGTGATGTTTGGTGCTAGCAAGGCCCCTAAGGCCAAGGATTGGATCCAAGAGAGTCAGGATATACTCTGATCTCTCAAGGATAACATAGCTACAATGCAGAATCAGCAGAAGTTGTATGCCAATAGGGGACGAGTTGAGAGACAGTTCAAGGTAGGGGACTTGGTCTACCTACGATTGCAGCCATATTGGCAATCCACGTTGAAGTAGAAGGGGGTTGAAAAGCTCAAGCCCCGCTTTTATGGACCATACAGGGTGACACGCGGGATTGGGGAGGTTGCATATGAGTTGGAGCTGCCCACTAGTAGCAGGATTCATAAAATTTTCATGTGTCATGTCTGAAGAAGGCATTGGGACAGCAAGTGACTGCAACGGAGGAGCTTCCGCCCATAGATGATGAGGGACATCTGGTGCTACAGCCGGAGGCCATTTTTATACTAGGGAGAGGCAGCTACGGAGCAGGACAGTCAGAGAGTACCTGGTGAGATGGAGGAATTTACTGGATGAGGATGCCACCTGGGAGAGTGAAAGGATTTTGCAGCATCAATCATTGCAGTCGCTTGACGACAAACAACGTTTTGTCGGGGAGGACTATAATGTTCCCAATTAGCAACAGCTAATTGGAAATATTAATTTTGATTACTTTACTTTAATAAAGTTAAAGTTATAAATAAAGTGGGTGAAGAGAGACACTTAACTCACACTTAGGATAAAAGTATTTCCTAAAGTCACTTGAGAGACATGATTAATTGGAAGCGTGGAGCCTAGAGGTCGAAGTGGCAGCGTGGGGAAAAGGACAACGTAGGTACTGTGGGCCCAAGCCAGCGCAGAGAGAGAGGGACAACGTGGCTCAAGGAGACAGCGCAGTTGATGGTGGGGCCTAGGTGAGAGCAGGCTCTCCACACATAAAAAGGGAGAGGGTCTCCTCATTTTGATCATTTAGATTGTGCATCTATGTTATTTGTCTTTTGACATTGAGCACGCTTGTTGTTGAGCAAAGTCTGCACGTACTGTTTAGTACATCGGGTGTCTCCGTGCGGAGATCCCAACCTCAGCCCCAGGGGACTTCAAGTGCTTGCTCGGGTGAGGAGTTCCATCTTTGTTTTTCCGGAGAAAGTTGCAGCAACCAAAGTTGGGAGCATTCACTGGAAGAGACAATGCAGTCAGTGAGAGGGAGGATGCAGTCTTGGAAGGAGGTGGTTCTGGATTGAGGGTTTATCAGGGGATTCAGCCCGGGAGAGTTGGAAAGGGGTCAGCGCTTCCCTATTCCATCATTTTCGTAGAGTCGGAGGCCATCATTTGCAGCAGATCATTCAGGACCAGCGTTTCTCATTGGGGAATAGCATAGTGCCTCAAGGGAGTCATTTTCGGAGGTCAGCCATTTCTGGAAAGCTTTCTGGGCTTTTCTGGGTATTGGGTGGAGAGGCCATTCCAAAAGTTTCATAATTTTCCAAGGAGGGGAGCAGCCCCAAATAGTCATTTCATTCCAACAGTAACATCAACACAGCAGCAGCACCAGCAGCACTAGAGATTACGCAGTCATTGAGAGAGCAACCATTCCGGGATATATTCTGAGAGTATTTCTACGCTTGCCTAGTGCAAGCCAAGGTGCTATCATTTTGATCACCTTTGTACTCATTTCATCTTTCAGTATTAATAAAATGGCTCAGTGTTCTTCATATTGTCTATTGTTCATGTGATGTCTCTCTAGTTGCTGTAGTTCTTGTTTATGTGCTTTATATTGCTGTCTATTTCTATTGAATGTCACGAGAGAACAGCGAGTTCATTCGGTTTCCGAAGGACGTTTACGGAGGAGGAGAACACTCTAGTCTCCTGCATTGAAACCTTAAATGGGACATAATGTGTATGGTATAACTTGTGTTGACGTAGGAGACAGGAGTCAGCTGCAACGAGAATTCACTTGTGAGCTACTGGAGGTATTTATTTATTAGAGTCGGAGAGATGGAGTAGAGTGAGAATTGTCTCACTAGTCTATTCCTACCATATTTCTTCATGTGATTGACAGAGAATCACAATCACACATTTGTACTCAAACTTCTGCATAATAAAGAAACCCTCAGATCTGTTGCACCGGTTTTCCCACATTGGGTTTTTCCAGGGACAATTGTCCAAAAATAATGGTGTCTATGTGTGAATACTTGTGCTATTTCTTTCATATTGATTATGTATTGTTAAGTCTGCAACATATTTTATTTTGATATTTAACATAGTGAAATGTTAAATAATTGTGAATGAATGCAATAGAAGAAATATAATTAGTAGTTGCAGTAGAATTCTATATTATAGAATTTTCACATGGTATCAGAGCAGTCAGATCCAAAGGAAGCAGGGTCAAGGAGCGGACTACGCAAACCAGAAGCTTCAGAAGGGACGCAGCACAGGGAAAAGAAAGCACAGATAAGTATGGTAGACTTAGATGTTTTATCCTCTAGGTTAGAAGAGGATTGTGCATGCTTGTCAAGTTCAGCATCTACAAGAATCTGGTATATTGATAGCTGGGCTTCAGCTCATATGACTGGAGTATGAGAATATTTCTCGACCTATAGGGAGGAGTAGATGAACTTCCAAATCGCTATGGGGAATAGCACGAAATGCACTCCAGTTGGGAGAGGAACCGTAGTGTTTCAGACGGAAGCCGGAACCAACGTCAAAGTCACAGATGTACTACATGTGCCAAGGCTTGGGATGAATTTAATCTCAGTGTCCCAGTTGCAGGACAAAGGGTATGACGTATACTTTATCGGGAACAAGGCATATGTCAAGCACACAAGCTGGAAGCAAACAAAGCAGATCAAAGTTAGGAGCAACAGACTATACAGGTTGCAGCTTGAATCTTCGACGGCACTAATCGGTAGTAATCTTGAAGACAAGAAAGGGTTGAACGAACTTTGGCATAGAAGAATGGGGCACTTGCACCATGGTGCATTGAAGATGCTCAGAGAGACAGTTGTTGGGGTACCTGTTCTCAGCACTGAGCATGATGATGTATGCCGAGGATGTGTACTTGGGAAGTACGCTGAGGCAACCTTTCCCAGAAGCGAAAATCGGGCAGCAAGCATATTAGGATTGATACATTCAGATATCTGTGGACCAATGTCCACTAACGCTCTCATGGGTGGCAAATATTTTGTCACATTCATTGATGATCACTCCGGGAAGACCTGGATTTACTTCCTGAAGACAAAAGATGAAGTCTTTGAAAAGTTCAAAGAATTCAAGGCTCTTGTTGAAAATATGAAGGGGAAGAAAATCAAGACATTGCGTTCAGATATTGGTGGAGAATACACAGACGGAGACTTCACAGATTTCTGCGGAAAGGAGGGCATCAGGAGGGAGTGGATTGCGCCATACAATCACGAACAGAATGGTGCGACAGAACAGAAAAACAGGACAATTGTAAGCACAGCCAAGGCCATGTTATGCGACCTTGGATTGCCCAGATACTTATGTGCAGAAGCCTGCAACACGGCAGTGTACATCCAGAATAGGACTCCTCATAGAGCATTGAGGAAGAAGACAACCTGAAGAAGTTTTCACAGGGAAGAAACTGGAGGTAGGGCACCTTTGGATACTTGGTAGCATGCCATACTGTCATGTACCAAGCGAGAAGAGAAGTAAGCTTGATCAAACTGCAGAAAGGGGGTATCTTGTAGGATACAATGAAACCTCCAAGGCATATAGGATTTATATTCCTAGCAGCAGGAAGGTTGTGATAAGACGCGATGTTAAGTTCATGGAGGATAGAGCTTTTTAGAAATTGTGTGATACGCTGGCAAAGGATCAAACTACAGAAGTTCCCTTGGTCCAAGAGCAGCAGGGGCACAAAGAAGGACAAACAGGAAGACAGACTTTAGTACCCAGTACAGGTACTAACGTTTCCATAGAAGAAGATCCGGAGAATACTCAGTCTGAGGAACAGCCAGATCAGGAGGAAGAGTTGAGAGAGCAGCCTTCCACTAGTGGTCGGATCAGCAGGGAAGCTCAACAAATACTGAGGGACATAGAAAACTTCATTGGGACTCCTAGGAGTGGGAAGAGCCAGCGTAGACAACCTGAAAAGTACCAGGCCTTGGTTGCTCAGGTAGAGGAACCCTCCAGCTTCCAGGAAACTGTTCAGCACTAGGTATGGGTAGATGCCATGATAGAGGAGTATGCTTCTATCATGACAAATGACATCTGGGAAGTTGTGCCCAAACCTCAGAGCAGATCAGTTGTTGGATCACGATGGATCTACAAGATCAAATATGATGCAGATGGTAGCATAGAGAAATATAAGGCTAGGTTCGTGGCAAAAGGGTATGCTCAGAAGGAAGGCATTGACTATGAAGAGACCTTCGCACCAGTTGCCAGATATACCTCCATCTGGACTGTCGTATCCTTAGCAGCACAGATGGGATGGGAGATTCATCAAATGGATGTCAAGACAGCGTTCTTGAATGGAGAGATTGAGGAAGAGGTATATATCGAACAACCAGAGGGTTTTTAGACTCATGAGAGGAAGTCTCATGTATGCAGATTGAAGAAGGCCCTGTAAGGGCTCAAGAAGGCTTCGAGAGAATGGTATGGTCGAATAGATAGCTATTTACAAAAAATGGGGTTTGTCAATAGTGACGCAAACCCCAATCTTTACTATTTGCTGGTAGAGGATGAGCCATTAGTATTAGTACTATATGTAGATGATCTGTTTCTCACTGGATCATCTAGGCTCATCAAGGATTGCAAATAGAATCTAGAAGTAGAATTCGACATGAAGAATTTGGGGTTGATGCATTACTTCCTAGGATTGGACGTCTGTCAGAAGAATGGAGATATCTTCATGGGACAGGAGAGGTATGACATGGAAATTTTGAAGAGGGTTAGAATGCAGGACTGCAGGCCCATGGCCACACCCATGATCACCAATTGGAAAAATATAGATGCATCAGAAGACGCAGAATTAGACCCCACCTTATACAGACAGCTCATTAGGTCATTAATGTATCTGGTTAACACCAGACCAGACATTTACTTTGCTGTCAACACTCTTAGTAAGCTCATGGTGGAACCCAAAAGAGTGCACTGGGCAGCAACAAGGCACATCCTGAGGTATGTGCGAGGAACAGTCGGATTTTGTATAAGGTATGGCCGAGGAGAGGATGTCAGACTCAGTGGATTCACAGACGCGGATTGGGCAGGAACCTCAGTGGACATGAAAAGTACCTCTGGGTACTGTTTCAGCGTTGGATCAGAAATGGTGTCCTGGTGCAGTAGGAAAAGAAGTTAGTAGCATTGAGCACAGCTGAAGTAGAGTACATGGTAGCTAGTACAGCTACATGTGAAGCCATCTGGCTTCAGAAACTTCTTGTGAGTCTATTCAGGAGCAGGATGGAGCCGACTAGCGTTTACTGTGACAATCAGAGTTGTATCAAACTCTCTGAAAATCCAGTATTTCATGATCGGTCCAAACATATTGACATCAGGTGTCATTTTATCAGAGATTGTGTCCAACGTGGGGCAATACAGCTACAGTACATTCCCACAGGAGAACAAACAACAGATATACTCACTAAAGCTCTAGGGAGGATTAAGTTCACTCAGTTCAGAGAACAACTGGGTATGACTGAAAATCCATTTCAGTAGTCAATGGGTCTTCAGCGCAGTTGAAAGAGGGAGTTGCAGTACAGTGGCAGTTGGCAGTAGCATGCAGGGTTAGCAACAGTTCAGATGCAGCATTTGAGCAGTGTTGTTGGACAACAGTGTCAGACATCAACAGCTCAGCAGTAGATGTTACAATATCCAGAGCAGTACATTGTGTTGTATGTTAGAACACTTTCCTCGCTAAGAGGGAGTGTTGATTTATGGTAGCATCAGGTGTGTTCTAGCCTTAACATTTTACATATCGGCTATGACTCTTGTATTCCACAATACCCAGAAAGTGTTTTGGGAGATTCCTCTTAGAAATGATTTAATTAAATTAATTAAAATTTTTTTAATGGTTTCCTAAGTCTAAATTTAGGGAAACTGATTAATTAAAGTGTATTAGTTGAATCAAGTGAGAATCTTCTAGATAAAGGCACAGATCAACTCTCAGTTAATCTTAGCCCTTGATCATGATTTAATATTGGCCATTGATGAGTCAGTGAAAGATTATAAAGGAGAGCTCGATGGGCATTTGGAAGACACATCAGACGAAGAAAGAATCCAGAGATCGATTTCTTCAAGTCTAAGGAAGAATCGACGTGGTTCTAGATTGTAGAGAGGGGAAGAAGAATTCTTCAGGAGGAAGAATTTTGAAGGCGAGAGAGTACAAGAAGAGAAGGAAGTGTGAAATTTTTTGAATCTTACACTTGTACAAAAATCTTTACTGTTAATCTGGTTATGCTCCTCTTACTTAGATAAGTTATTAACTGAATAAATTCAGATTAAAATCGAAGCAAAACACATAACAGATCTTCACCAATTTAGATCTTGAACAAGTACATGCACACATAGACGAAGTGACACAGATATTTTCTGGACAAATAGTCCCCAGAAAAACCCAATGCGGGAAAACTGGTCTTTTTTGTTACTGGAGGGTTTTATTATTAAGAATTTTCTGAATACAACAAATTTGGGTTCCAGATCTGAAAAACCCGACAGAGAAATAATTGATCTACAGCTAACTATCTATTCTAAGGCCAAAATAATGATTGATCTACACCCTCAAATGAGATTTGCGAGACTTAGCCAAAATTAGGGCCTAGAAAACCCCAACGCTGCCCCTGAAGCCCCTGTGTCAGCCTCTGAAGATGCTACTTCCCTCAGCGCTGCTCTGGAAAGGGCTGCGTTACCCTAGACTATGTGACATAGTCCTTACGCTGCCCCTTAGGGTCTCTGCGTAACCCCTGAGGGCTTCCAGCTGAAAATCACGTTGTCCTTGAGGGACTGCATAGCACAGTTGTTGCCCTTCCTACTGCTGCTCTCTTGCTTCTCTGCGCTGCCTCTCTGAGCTAATCTCTGCCTCTTGCTGATTCTAGACCCTGGGATTAGATCATCCCCTTGGCCTAAATTCCCCTCTCTGCAGCTGAAACACTTCTGAGAATTCTTAGCAAACCCGTCCTAGAATCTCAACTTAGCTTCAGTGCTCTGCCTCTGTGTGTTTACAAATGACCCCAAGCCTTTCATTTATACTTTTCTCGTCGGGAAACCAACGACCATGATCAAATCTTGAATCAATGGCTAATATTAAGAGAAAGCTTGATCTATGTGACTTAAGACAATTTCATCACATGTTTAATTAAATTCACTTTAATTATTTAAGTTCCCTAAGTTTTAACTTAGGAAATATATTAAAATAATTAATTAATTTAATATCTCCTAAACCAGATGAAATTTCCCAAATCCATTTCTGGGTCTTGTAGATCAAGTGTACTCTAGTCCTTCCTCAACATTTGGGACCTAGTGCACAACTGATGCTACCCCAAATACACAAAATCTCAATAGGAAGGAGGGAGCCACTAGTAGTGATAACCAAGCAGTAGTTACGCTAGGCCAGTGTAGAGCAATAGAGGGAGTTTGATTTCAGTTGGAGAGGAGCAGTTGAGGGTTCATTCAGTTTCTGGAGGACGTTTTCTAGAGGATTAGAACAGTCTAGTCTCACCCAGCTGTGAGCACTGAAGCAAACATAAGTAGCAGTAGCAGCAACAATGCAGTGACAACGTAGGGGACGCAGTCACTGCGCAAAATTCATGCAGAGCTACTTAGGACAAGTGCAGGTCAGTGTTGGAACTTCGTGGTAGAGTGAGAATTGTCTCACTAGTCTGTTCCTATTAGATTTCTTCATGTGATTGACAGAAAATCACAATCACACATTTGTACTCAAATTTCTACATAATAAAGAAACGCTTAGATCTGCTACACCGGTTTTCCCACATTGGGTTTTTCCGGGGACAATTGTCCAAAAATAACAGGGTCTATGTGTGAATACTTGTGCTATTTCTTTCATATTGATTATGTATTGTGAAGTCTGCAACATATTTTATTTTGATATTTAACACAGTGTGTGAAAATTCTGTAATGTAGAATCCTACTGCAACTACTTATTAGATTCTATTGCATTCTCAAATACAATTATTTGACATTTCATAGTGTTAAATAGCAAAATAAATATGTTGTAGACTTCACAATCAATAAAAAACATAAGGAAATAGCATAAGTATTCACACATGGACACAATTATTTTTGGACAATTGTCCCCGGAAAAACCCAATGCGGGAAAACCGGTGCAGCAGATCTGAGGGTTTCTTTATTATGCAGAAATTCTGAGTACAAATGTGTGATTGTAATCATGAATCAATTGCCTGAAGAAATCTAATGAGAATAGGCTTAGTGAGACACTTTTCACCTTGCCACGGAGTTCCGACACTTACTTGCACCCACACTGAGTGGCTCTGCGTGATTTTTGCGCAGTGACTACTTCACTCACGCTGTCACTGCGTCACTGCTGCTGCTGCTGCCTTCTATGCTTACTACTGTATGAGACTCAAATTTTCTCCTCCTCCAGAAATACCCTCCATATGTTGGACAAACCCTCCGCTATCTCTTCAACTGAAATCGAACTCCCTCTGTTGCTCTGCTCTGGCCCAGCGTAACTGCTGCTTGGGTATCTCTGCGCTGCTTCTATGGCACCTTTCTCTCTTTTCTTCCTGCACTCTTTTTCCTTCAGAAATTCTCCCTCCTGGAGATTTCACTTCCCCTCTCTGCAATCGAGAATCACTATGATTCTTCCTTCCTTTGAAGAAATTGATCTTGATTCTTTCTCCGTCTAAATGTGATTTCCATAAGCCCCTCACTCTCCTTCTTATATTCTTCTGTTGACTCTTCAACGGCCAAGATTAAAACATAATCAAGGGCTAAGATTAACTTGGAGGTGATCCATGACTTCATCTAGAAGATTCACACTTAGTTTAATTAATACCCTTTAATTAATCAGTTTTCCTAAGTTTAAACTTAGGAAAACATTAAAAAATGATTAATTAATTTAATTAAAGTTTAAACCATCTCTACGTGGAATTTTCCAAAACCATTTCTGGGTATTATGGAATACATGTGTCTTAGCTTATATGCAAAGTTACAAGGCTAGAGCACATCCGATGCTACCATAAATCAACACAGTGAAATGTTAAATAAATGTGAATGAATGCAATAGAAGAAATATAATGAGTAGCTGCAGTAGGATTCTATATTATAGAATTTTCACATGATTTGTATGTATGTGTAGATCTACAGTGTGTTTACTTTGTTGTTTTCAGAATATTTCTGAAAATAACTTGTAAATGTAAAAACACAAGTAGGAGAAGTAAACCAGATTTTTGCAGTAGAAATTTCTGTTAAGTAGATTCAGGGATTTTCACAGGGAATAGTGCAGTGGGGTACAGGGCAAAGTCAGCAATAATGCAGATTCCTTGGTGGACAATGTAGTAGCTAGTAGCAGTTAGTACTCAGGAGACACATGCATCATACTTAACACAGTTCATTTAGAATTTTGGGTGCTTCTCAGGTGCATTTGTTGTAGTGGCAGCAACAACAGATGAGAGGGAGTTGCAGTGCAGATGTAGTGTTGGTAGCAGTATAGCAAAGTTAGTAGCAACACAAATGCAACATCAGAGTTGCACAGTGGTTGGTGGGCAGTATGGCTAGACATCAGCAATGTGACAGGAATGATACAGAAATAGAGTGTTGTAGTAGCAGTGTTGCAACACTAGAACACAGTCCTTGCTAAGAGGAAGTGTTAGTTTTTGTAGCATCGGATGTGTTCTAGTCACGAAACTTAGTGGAGAGGCTAGAATACATAAGATTTCCAAAACCCAGAAACCGTTTCTAGAAATTCCACTTAGAGATGGATTAATTAGATTATTAACCTATTTTTTAATGTTTCCTAAGTCTAAACTTAGGAAAACTGGTTAATTAATCAAAATTAATTAATTCAAGGTGAGAATAGTCTAGAAACTCACATAGATCGACTTCAAGATGATCCTAGCCTTGATTAAGATTTAATCTTGGTCGTGGAAGTCCCAGCAGAGGATTATAAGAAGAAGTCGATGGACACTTGGAGAAGACACTTGAGCAGTTCGATCTCCTTGGCAGATCGATTTCCAGAGAGCATCAACAGTTGCTGGAGAGCCAGAGATCGAAGCAAAGACAGTGAGGGGCAAAGGCAGCGAGCTAGAGGAAGTTTTCTAGATCCAGCGAGCACATTGTAGAGAGGCAGAGATAGCCAAAGTGAGATTGATGCAGGGACTGCACTGAAGCCTCTAATAGGTAGTTCAATTTGCAGATTCAGGAAGTCATTTTCAGAGTTCCAGTGATAGAAGAGTTTTGTAAAGGTTGGGAGAAACGTTTCCAGAGTCAATGGCAGGCAGAAGAGGAAGTTGAGTGTGAGATTCAGGCTGTATAGCTTTGTGCTTGCGCAGAGCCTACGTAGAGGGTGACGCAGGGCAAGACATAGAGGGGTTTCAGAGGCTAGTCTTCAGTCTCAGATTGCTTGAGGGGTGAGGAAAATTCCTCACTAGATTTTTGCTAGTATTTTTTCTCTATTTGGATTGCCAGTTGGGCATCCATAGATTGTATTCAGATTTCACTGTTGCATAATAATAAAAACCCTCAGTTGTTGCATCGGTTTTCCCGCATTGAGTTTTTCTAGGGACAATTGTCCAAAAATAACTGTGTTAATCTATGTGTGTGTGTGTGCTAGAATTTCCTCAGATTCCGATGATATTTTTCTTCCGCAATATTTATTTGTGAAAATCACAATGTGAATTATTTGGTATTTGTTGTAGCATACTGCAAATAAATTGTTAAATAAATTAACAATTAGGAAAATAATTTCCAGTTGCTATGATAGATAAAATTTTCACAACTTTTACTCCGACCAACTCGTCAATCAATACAACTAAGAGCTACCGAGCCTTCAATCATTAACCTATGCTATCTTTTCTTCCTACCCCTTTCTCATGAAGTTGAAGTGCCGAAGAGAATCCCTCAAGTTAAATATGCCTTTTCTATCCAAGAAATAGTTATTCTCCAATTCTCTCCATGCAATAATTCTCATGCTTAGAGTCCACTTGTCACTTAAGAAATTATCTTTTATCTTTACTTAAGCAGGCATCTTTAGTTAGCTTTTTCTTTATGTAAATTTTCCTTAATTTCCACTTTATTTAATTTTGGTTTATTCTTTTCTTTTTAGCTTTTATTACATAATCCATTAATTTATTATTATTATTATTTTACTATTTTATCTATTTATTTATTTTAAAACCAATTATTTATTTATCTATTTATTTATTGTTATCACCAAAGCATAAGATGTATTTCAATTGTATATGATATGGGGAATTACAGCGTGAATTATTAGGAATGTTTAAAGCATGTTCTCCTGTTAATATCTGCTATATCGTATTTTTGTCTAAATGGCAGGAGTGTAGACGTTTCCTGCAACTTCTCTGATAGCCTCTCACATGTTTTGCCCCTTTGTTTACTTGGCAGGAAAGTATACCACTGTCCTTTTTGTAACTTATGTCGCGTTGGGCAGGGGCTTGGTATTGATTACTTCCATTGCATGAATTGTAACGCGTGCATGTCAAAGACTCTCTCACTACACAAATGTCATGATAAGGTTTTTGAAGCAAACTGCCCTGTTTGTCATGAGTTTATTTTTACATCTACTGACCCAGTCAAAGCCCTTCGTTGTGGACATGTAATGCATTCAGCGTGTTTCGAGGTATTATTTATGATTCATATATTAGAAGGGATACTTGAATATTGTGGTTTCATTTTATTAGATTGCTTGTAATGTTTCTCATAAGATCTGAATTGACTCGACTGTAGGCCTATACTTGCAGTCATTATACATGCCCAATCTGTAGCAAGTCATTGGGAGACATGACTGTAAGTTACCTAACCAGTCAATAACTTTGCTGTGACCGCTTCTGAGTTGTGTGCATTCTTGCAACAGCAGGAAAGACTCTGTCCTAAGTTGAGCACTAAATAAGAAAGAGATTATTGTTTTCAAGCATTTATCACCATTCAAAAATAAAGAGGAGAACTAAACGAAGAGTGAGGGCTTGTTCATTCCCAAGGCTGATAAGAAAATGGTTGATTATGCTGGATATGCTATGTACAATCAACATTTCTGTTCAAGGTTAAAACTGTATATTCATTAGTATATTCATTAGAATCCTCTGAAATGGTGTCTCCCTGAAGATGATAGAATTCAAATCCACTATAATCTTCATCTATGTAACAACCATATAAAGTAGAGAATGGCTGAATATTTGGCTTAGTTGTAGGCGGCAAATGTATCAAAACTGTAACCAGTGAACAGAGCTGATAAGAGATCATTCTTCTAGTGTTCATCAAAACTATAAACTCATTTAGGCTATTGCAAATGATGTTTGCTTCTGATTTATCATCAATCGCTTGCTATCTATTGAAAAGTTGCTACACAATATGCACGGGTTACCTATTGCAGACCTTGGTAGCAATAGTCGTACCTACTACCAACCAAGATTGAAGAATTTATTTTTTACGATCTTTCCAGCTATTGTATTCTTTGTTTCTTAACTATCACCCCACCTTTGTGTCTTTTTATCCTACAATAGTAAACAATGTTACAAAGTTGCAGAAAGCTATTGACTAAGATGTAGGACATTTGTGTCTGTGTGGAGAGATTGATATAAAACCACTGTAGTGAAAAAAGGTCAGAACAGATGCAAACTGCTGCCTGGCAAAAAGTGGCCTGACAATCTGGCTTGTGGTTCTGACATGTCGAATGAAACTCTCAAATCTGTGGATCTTCCACCATTGATCAGCAATTTTATAGTGATCATTCTGATAATTTCGTCTCTTCATAAAGAAAGTGTTACAAAAGCATACACTCCAAAAGGGGCCAGAAACAAGAAACATCATAGCTAAGCAAGTGATGTGTCGAATCACCAACCAAATACACCCTAACATTCCAGGAAGAAAATTTAGCATTGATGGGGTCCATTGTTGCATCTATGTTGCAGAGAGATAGGCTGCTATTCAATAAACACCTGTAAAAATGTTAGAGACATATGAAAATAAGTTAAAACTATCATAGGTCGATCTTGGTCCAAGGGATCAAAAAATTGGAGGTATAAACCTCAATGTTTGTGTGAAAATTCCTTTACCCGGAATCCTACTGCAGCAACTGATTTAGTTTCTTCTATTTGTTAAATAAATTGAACAAATTATTTATTGTGTTCTAAGGTAAATATCGAAACTAATATACTGCAGCCTTCACAAATAAAATACTACGGATGAAAAATAAACGCTGGAATAATCGATGCACACACACAAAATACACTATTATTTTTGGACTAAGTCCCCAGAAAAACCCAACTCGGGAAAACCGGTGCAGCAACTGAGGGTTTGATTACTATCCAGTAGTAAATCTGAGTACAAAACTATGGATGCTTGAATCTAGCAATCCATACAGAGAAATAATTGACAGTAAATCTAGTGAGAAAAATCTCACTCCCACTGGCGATCTGACACTGACCTTGGCTCAAGTTTGTCTCCTGCAAAACATGGATCTATTTCTTGAAGAAGAAGGACGAAGTGTTCAAATGGTTCCTCTCTTTCAAAGCCTTGGTTGAAAATCAAACAGGGAAGAAGATCAAGATATTGAGGACCGATAATGGGACCGAATATGAATCAAATGAATTTAATGACTATTGTAGAGACGCTGGCATTAAGAGGGAGACCAATACTGTCTATACTCTTGAGCCAAATAGAGTTTCCGAAAGGAAGAATCAAACAATCATAGAAGCTACTCGTTCCATGCTTCATGACCAAGGCCTACCGAAGTTCTTATGGGGAGAGCTTTCAACACTATCGTATATGTTCAAAATAGATGCCCACATCAAGCATTGAACTTCAATACACCCGAAAAAGTTTTCACCAGTAAGAAACCTGATGTTTCTCATTTTAGAATTTTTGGTTGTCTCGTGTATTTTCATGTGCCGAAAGAGAAAAGAAACAAGCTAGATGCATCTGGGAAGAAAGGGACATTTGTGGGCTACAGTGAAACTTCGAAGGCATATAGAATCTGTTTCTGGTCAAAGAGAAGTTGAAATAAGTCATAATGTCAATTTCGATGAAGATTCTGTCGTTGGAATAGTCAGAGATCTTCTTATCCCAAGGAAGGACAATGATGATAATGCAGGAAAGTTAGATGAATCTCCGATAGATGAACTGAAAGCCCTCTATGGGTTGAAGCAAGCCCCTAGGGCTTGGTATGAGAGGATTGATGGTTATCTTATGAAGCCGGGATTTACAAGGAGTGAAGCTGACCCAAACCTATACTTCAAGGTTGAAAAGGACAGGCCTCTCATTCTGGTACTTATGTGGATGATCTCTTTCTGACAAGTGCAGGTCCTCTCATTTATCAACAAGAGGGAGTTGGCTTCTGAATTCGAGATGAAGGACCTAGGGTTGATACACTACTTCCTAGGCTTGGAGTTGTGGCAAAATCCAGGTGACATTTTCCTTTCTCAAGGAAAATACATTGTGAAGTTGTTCGAGAGATGTGGGATGGTGGAATGAAAGTCTGTGTCTACTCCGATAAAACTCAACTTCAAGAAGCTATGTGGAAGTGTTGCTGGGCCCAATTTGGCAAATCCTTTCGAGTATCGACAACTTGTGGGGGCCTTGATGTTCTTGGTAAATGTTGATTTTTGGTAGTATCAAAAGTGATCTAAGTCTCAAAATTTGTGGAGAGCCTTAGGCACATGTATTCCAGAGAACCGAGAAATCATTTGTGAAAATTCCACTCGGAATATATTTTATTAATTTTATTAAAATAATTAATGATTTTAATGGAAACCCTAAGTCTAAACTTAGGGAAATTAAATAATTAAAGGGTATTAATAAAATAGAGTGTGAATCTTCTAGAGAACATGGATCAAGTAAAGTTATAATCTTAGCCGTTGATTAGAGATCTAATCTCGGTCATTGATGTTTCAAGAAGACTATAAAGGAAGGCTTGAGGGTCATTTGGAAGACACACCAGTGTAGATACTCAGTTGCCCAATGTAATATTCCCAATTAGCAGCAGCTAATTGGCAATATTAAAGTTTGCTCAGATTTTGCTTTTCTAGTGTTCAGCCATAAATAAAAGGGTGTTGTGTAATATTCTGAATAGGAAATACATAGTATTATAAAGCAACATAAATAAGTAACTACAACAAATAGAGAGACATCATAAAAATACTGCAAATATGGAGAAACGTTGAGCCATTTTATTATAAAGTGAAAGATAACAATAGGTACAAAGGTGATTAGAATGATGGCACCTTGGCTTGCTCAAGGCAAGTTGGAAATACTCTCAGAATCTATCACTAAATGTCTGCTCTCTCATGGACTACGTAACTACAGAAACTGATGTTGTTGCTACTACTAGAACTGCTGCTACTGCTGGAATGGAGTTGCTCCTTGGGGCTGTTCCCCTGCTCAGAAAATAATGAAACTCGGGATACAAGCTCTCCTCCAATAACCTGGAAAAACCCAGGAAGGAATCCAGGAATGGCTGACCTCAGAAATTGACCTCCCTTGGAAAATCACGCACTCCAGGTGAGTACGCTGGCCCTGAACTGATAGACTGCAACTAATGGCCTCCTCCTCTTGCAAAAGATGATTTGTGAAGGGTTGATCCCTTCACAATAACCCCAGACTGAAATCTCCGACTTCCCTTCTCTCCCGGTGCTACCTCCTCTCAAGATTGCGTAATCTCCTAGAGCGACTGCGTTGTCTAAGTGACTGCGTGCTCCTGGCTGAAGGATGCTAAATGCTAAGCCCTAAAAAACAATGGTGGATCTCCTCACCTGAGCGGGCACTCGAAGTCCCTCAAGGCTGAGGTTGGGATCTCCGCTTGAAGACACCCGTGTGCTGAACAACACTTGCAGACTTCGCTCAACAAAAAAAGCGTGCTCAATGTCAAAGACAGAAAATCAAAAGATGCATCATAGAATGATTGAATGGTGAGCCTCCTCTCCCTTTTATGCTTGAGAGCCTAGGCCCCCCATTGGGCCCCACTCATTTGCGCTGTCCCTCCTTGGCCATGTTGTCCCTGCCACTGCGCTGTCCTAGCCCACGCTGCCACTACGCTACCTGGCCCACGCTGCCCCTTCCCGCATTGTCACTTGGCCCTCCCGGGTCCCATGCTGCCAACTAATATTTGCCTAAGTGACTATAGGGAATTATTATTTCCTAAGTGTGGGTTATGGGTCCCATCACCCAGTTTATTGACTGACTAACATTAGAAAGGCAAAACTGAACAAAATTAATATTTCCAATTAGCTGCTCCTAATTGGGAATAGTACAGTCCTCCCCGCCAAAATGTTGCTTGTCCTGAAGCAAATGTAAAGACGGATGCTGCAAAATCTTCTCACTCTCCCAAGTGGCATCCTCATCTAGAAAATTCCTCCACCTCACCAAGTACTCCCTAACTGTCTTGCTCCTCAGCTGTCTCTCCCTGGTGTCAATGATGGCTTCTAGTCATAACACCAAATGCCCCTCATCATTTGTAGGCAGAAGCTCGTCTGTTGCAGTCACCTGCTGCCCCAATTCCTTCTTCAGGCATGAAACATGGAAGATGTTGTGGATCTTGCTACCTGTGGGCAGCTCCATCTCATATGCAACCTCCCCTATCCTGTGGACCACCCTGTAAGGCCCATAGAAGTGGGGCTTGAGCTTCTCAGCCCCCTTCTGTTTGCGTGGACTACCGGTATGGTTGGAGTCGTAGGTAGACCAAGTCCCCTACCTCAAATTGCCTATCTACCCGTCCTCTGTCAGCATACAGCTTCTGCTGGTTTTGTGTTGTGGCTAAGTTATCCTTAAGAGACCGGAGTATATCTTGACTCTCTTGGATCTAACCCTTGGCCCTCGGGGCCTTGCTAGCTCCAAACATGACATCAACAAAAGTCAGAGCATGATAACCATACAAGGCATAAAACGGAGACATACCGATAGACATGTGGAAAGTGGTGTTGTAGCAATATTCTCCCAAATGCAGCCAATGTAGCCATGCCTTCTCCTACCCTATGACATAGTTTCACTAGTAGCCTTCCATCCACTTGGTCACTATCTCTGTCTGCCCGTCCATCTAAGGGTGATTGTTGGTACTCAAAGTCAACTCTGTACCCACCAAACGAAAGTGCTCCTGCCAAAACCCGCCCATGAAACAGTTGTCCCTGTCATTGACTATGGTCTTCGGGAGACCATGCAATTTGAAAACATCCCTGAAGAACAACTCTGCCACCTGTGCTACTGTGTACCGTGTGGTTATGGCGAAAAAATGAGCATACTTTGTTAGTCAATCAATGACTACAAAGATGCAGTGCTTGCCCTGCACCATGGGCAACCCAGTGATGAAGTCCATCAAAATGCTTTCCCACTTTCCTTCCGGAATGGGAAGTAGCTGTAGTAGTCCAGTTGGGTGACTCATCTCCCCCTTGTTCCTCTGACATACCTTGCACTCCCTGACATGCCAGAGTACTTCCTCCTTGAGGCCTCTCCAAGAGAACCTCTCCCTGATGGTCCTATAAGTCTTCATGAATCCCTGATGACCCGACAATGGTGAGTCATGGGAGGCACGCAGTATCTTCTCCTTGAGCTGAGAACCCCCAGTCAAGAAGATCTTGTCCCTGAAGTAAATGACCTCGTCCATCACCCTGAACCTGTCATCTGTGATCTGGCCATCCAGCACCTCACATGCAAAACGGTCCTTGGATTACTCTACCAGCAGCTGAGCCCACCAGTTCGTGTCTATACTCATCAAAGACAACGTTGTCGGTCTGCGGGATAGAGCATCGGCCACCATGTTGTTCTTTCCTTTAACATACTCAATGTCAAAGTCATATGCCTGGATCTTACTGACCCACTTCTGCTGCCTCTCCTACAACTGCTTCTGCTCTAGGAAAAATCGGAGGCTGTTGTGATCAGTCCTCACCCGAAACCTATTGCCCACCGGATACTGTCGGAGCTTGGCCAATGCATGCGTAATAGCTAGCCTCTCCTTGTCGTATATAAGATACAACCTCTCTTGCGGCAACAACTTTTTGCTCTTGAAAGCTATGGGGTGGCCTCCCTGCATCAAAATTGCGCCCACTCCCTCTCCTGAAGCATCACACTCCAAGATGAAGGGCTGCGTGAAATTTGGCAAAGTTAATACTGGGCAGCTGCTCATCACCTCCTTGAGCCTGTCAAAGGCTCTCTGCGCTGTCCGTCCAACTGAATGCCCCCTTTTTTGTAAGGTCTGTGAGGGGTGCAGCAAGTTGGGAAAACCCCTTGACAAACTTCCGGTAGTAGGTGCAGATGTCTACAAACCCGGAGTTCTATCACATTCTTCAGCTTCGGCCATTCTCGGATGGCCCGAATCTTCTCCTCGTGAACCTCCCACTCCATCCACATGAATGATATGCCCCAAATAGAGCATCTTTGTCAACTCAAACTCGCACTTGGAGAGCTTAGCGTAGAAATGTTGCTCTTCCAAGATACGCAGTACAACCTCAGTGTGTTGCAAGTGATCCTCCCAACCTCAGTGTGCTGCAAGCGATCCTCCCAAGTGCGGCTATATATGAGGATATCATTGAAGAATACTAGCACGAACTTCCTCAACTGACCACGGAAGATGTGACTCATGCAGGACTAGAAGGTGGCCGGTGCTTGGTTAGCCCGAAGGGTATCACCAAAAACTCAAAGCGGCCGTAATGACATCTGAAGGCCGTCTTGGGGACATCCTCGTCCCTCACTTGGATCTGATGGTAGCCCAAACTGTAGAAATTTCTGAATCTTAATTCTTATGCAGAAATTATTACTGTTAACGTGGTTAAGCTTCTCCTACTTATACAAGTTATTAACTGAATAAATTCAAGTTAACATCAAAGAAAAAACATAACAGATCTCTACCAATTCAGATCTAGAATAAGCATATGCACACATAGACACAGTGACATAGTTATTTATGGACAAACTGTCCCCGAAAAAACCCAATGTGGGAAAACTGGTCTCTGGCTGTTAGAGGTTTCTATTATTAAGAATATTTATGAATACACAACTCTGGTTTCCAGATCTAGAAAAATCTACAGAGAAAAACCTAGATTTGTAGCTCCTGGCTGATCTAAGACCAAAAATACTGACTCATCCACACCCTCAAATGGGATTTACAGAACTCAGCCAGATCTAGGCCTAGAAACCCCAGCGCTGCCCCTAAAAGACACTGCTGCTGCTGCAGTTTGTTGCTACTGATACTGCCGTCTGCTGTTGCTGCTGTTGTCTGATGCTGCCGCTGCTACCTTTCTATGCGCTGTCCTTGCTGATCTCTTCTCTGCTTCTTGTGTATTCTAGACCCCGGGATCGGATCATCCCCTTGGTCTAAATTCCCCTCTCTGCAACTGAAACTCTTCTGAGAATTCTTAGCAACCCCGCCCTAGAATCTCAGCTTAGCTTCAGTGCTCTGCCTCCATGTTTGTTTTACAAATGACCCCAAGCCTTTCCTTTATAATTTTCTCGTTGACAAATCAATGACCAAGATTAAATCTTTAATCAATGGTTAAGGTTAAAAGAAAGCTTGATCTGTGTGACTTAAGATAATTTCATCACATGTTTAATTAAATTCACTTTAATTATTTTATTTTCCTAAGTTTTAACTTGGGAAATACATTAAAATAATTAATTAATTTAATATCTCCTAAACCAGATAAAATTTCCCAAATCCATTTCTGGGTCTTGTAGATCCAATGTACTCTAGTCCCTCCACAAAGTTTGGGAGCTAGAGCACAACTGATGCTACCCCAAATACACAAAATCTCAACACTCTCTCTTAGCATCAAGGGTGTGCTCTAGCAATACATCACACTCATGCATTACATGATTTTGGGCACTGGTTCGGTGTTGTTGAAGCCTGGCCTCGTATCACTCAACTCTGCACTGCTGCTACCATTCTGTACTGCTGCCCATGACTCTGCCATTGCCACTCCAACCACTGTACTACAGCTCCCTCTTCTTCGGAAGACCACCCTTTCCTCTAGTGGAAGGGTTCTCGATCATTCCCATCTTCTCTCTGAAGTAAGTGGACTTAACCTTATTCAGAGCATTTGTGAGAATGTCTGCTACTTGTTCACCTGTAGGAGTGTATCGTAACTATACTGCTCCCTTCTGAACATAGTCTCGGATAAAGTGACAACGAATGTCAATGTGCTTCAACGGGTCATGAAACATAGGATTCTCAGAGAGCTTGATGCAACTTTGATTATCAGACATGATCTTGGTCGGCTCTATTCGTTTATTAAGTAGGTTCAAAATTAATCTACGGAGCCATATGGCCTCACATGAAGCCGTGCTTGCTGCCATGTACTCTGCCTCCGCTGAGCTCAGTGCAATAGACTTTTGTTTCCTACTACACCAGGAGGTCATTCCTGATCCGAGACTGAAACAATACCCGTTGATACTTTTTCAATCTACTGTGCTTCCAGCCCAGTCTGCATTTGTGAATCCACTTAACTGAATTTCATTTTCCTTCGTGTACTTTGGCCCATACTCGACTATCCCTCTCAAGTATCTGAGAATATGTTTAGTTGCTGCCCAGTGAGCCCTCCTTGGTTACACCATGAACTGACTGAGGGTATTCACTGCATAGCAGACGTTTGGTCTTGTATTGACCAGATACATCAATGACCAGATGAGTTGTCTGTACAATGTGGGATCAGCCTTATCATCCTCTGATGTGTCTATCTTCTTTCAGTTAGTGATCATTTGGGTGGCTATGGGTCTACAGTCTTCCATCTGGAATCTTTTCAGAATCTCTATCGTGTATCTTCCTTGCCCTAGGAAGATTTCCCCTTCATGCTGCCAAACTTCTAACCCAAGAAAATAGTGCATCCGTCCTAGGTCCTTCATGTCAAATTCTGTTGCCAGATTCTCCTTGCAGTGCATGATGAGCTTGGATGACCCAGTCAAAAACAAGTCATCCACATACAAAACAAGAATAAGTGGCTCATCTCCTACTCTTAAGTAGTATAAGTTGGGATCTGCGTCACTCTCAACGAACCCCATCTTCTGCAAGTAGCCATCAATCTGACCATACCATGCCTTGGGGGCTTGTTTCAAGCCATACAAGGCTTTCTTAAGTCTGCAAACATGAGTCTTCTGCTCATGTGTCTCGAAGCCCTCTAGTTGCTCTATGTACACTTCCTCCTCTATCACACCGTTCAAGAATGCAGTCTTGACATCCATCTGGTGAATCTCCCATCCCATCTGCGCTACCAAAGAGATGATGGATCTGATAGAAGTGTACCGTGCTACTGGAGCAAAGGTTTCTTCATAGTCCATGCCTTCTTTCTGGGCATACCCCTTTGCTACAAATCTTGCTTTGAATTTCTCTATGCTACCATCTACAGCATATCTGATCATGTAGATCCACCTGGATCCTACAACAAATTTGTCCTGTGGTCTAGGGACTACTTCCCAGACATCATTTGTCATTATGGAGCTATACTCCTCCACCATGGCATCTAACCATTCCTGATGCTGAGCTACTTCCCGAAAGGTAGAGGGCTCTCCAACTTGAGCTACCATTGCCTGATATCTGTCAGGTTGTTTCCTTATCCTCTTCCCTTCTCTAGGTGTTCCAACAAATCCTTCTACATCTCTAAGAATCTGTTGGAGTTCTCTACTCAGTCTCCCATTAGTGGTGGGTGTTCTCACTTGTTCTTCCTCCTATTCTTCGTCGGAGGAGCTTCCTTCGGAACAATTGTGCCTAGAAGAGGAACTGGACCTCTCCTCTAGAGGTCGTTGAGGCTGTACCAGTGGATCTTCCTCAATCTGCGTATCTGTGGCCATCTCTCGAGATTTCCTAAAGGCTCTTTCTTCAAGGAATTTTACATCCCTTCTTACCACGACTTTCCTGCTCTCTAGAATATAGACGCAGTCTGCCTTTACATTCTCACTGTAGCCCATCAGAAAACCCTTTTCTGCAGTTTGATCCAGTTTCTTCCTCTTTTCCTCTGGAACAAGGCAATATGCTATGCTGCCGAATATCCTAATGTAGCTCACTTTAGGCTTGCTGCCTGTGAGCACACATTCAGGAGTCACCTTCCCCAAAGCCCTATTTGGAACTATGTTCTGAATATAGACTGTTGTGTTGTAGGCCTCTACCCATAAGAATTTGGGCATTTCTTGGTTGTACAGCATTGCCCTTGCAGCTTCTATTATGGTCCGATTCTTCCGTTCTGCAACTCCATTTTGTTCTGGATGTAGGGAGTTGTCCACTCTCTCGTGATGCCTTCCTGCGCACAGAAATTTGTGAAGTCTTTATCGATATATTCTCCACCGTTATCTGACCTTAACTTCTTAATCTTCTTTCCTGTAGAGTTCTCCACCAATGCTTTGAAATCTTTAAACCAATTAAAGACTTCATCTTTGGTCTTCAGAAAATAGATCCAAGTTTTCCTAGAATAATCATCAACAAAGGTGCAAAATATTTTTCCCCACTGAGAGTTGTTGTAGACATCGGATCGCAAATGTCATAGTGTATTAACTCTAATACACCTTTGGCTCTGCTGCTGCTTCTTGGAAATGCTGCCTTAGCGTACTTCCCTAGTACGCATCCTCTGCAAACATCATCTTTCTTTGTGTTGAGTTCAGGAGCCCCTATGACAGTATTTTTGAGAATCCCCAAGGCTCCATGATGTAGATGCCCCATCCTTCTGTGCCATAACTCATTCAGATCTCTGTCGTCTGTACTGCCGATCATGGACACCGGAGATTCAAGCTGAAGCTTATACAGCTTGTGACTCCTTACTCCAATTTGTGCCTTTTTACTCCAGTTAGGATGTTTGACATATACTTTGTCTTGAAAAAAGTATACATCATAGCACTTGTTCTGAAGTTGAGACATCGAGAGTAAGTTCATCCCCAACCCTTGTACATGCAGAACATTCGTGGCTCAAATCTTGTGGCCATCTTTCGTCTGAAAAGTTACGGTACCTCTCTCGATGGGGGTACATTTTCCTTTGTTTCCCATAGTTATTTGGAAATTCATCTACTCCTCTTGATAGCTTGAAAAACATTCTCGAACCCCTGTCATGTGAGCAGATGCTCCACTGTCAATATACCAAACATCAGGAGGAGTTGTGCTTGACACACATGCAAGATCCTCTTCTAGTTTGGATGCCAACATTTTCATGTCATGTTCCCTCTGCATTTCTACATGCTCTGGAGGACTGCGTGAGTCCTTTTGGTTGCATGAAACCTTCCCTTGGTACATGTCAGATTTGCCCTTCCTGTCAACTGCGCTACCCCTTTAGATCTGAAATTGCTCTGATACCATGTAGAAATTTCTGAATCTTAATTCTTATGCAGAAATTATTACTGCTCACCTGGTTAAGCTTCTCCTACTTATACAAGTTATTAACTGAATAAATTCAAGTTAACTTCAAAGAAAAACACATAACAGATCTCTACCAATTCAGATCTAGAATAAGCATATGCACACATAGATACAGTCACACAGTTATTTCTAGACAAACTATCCCTGGAAAAACCCAATGTGGGAAAACCGGTCTCTGGCTGCTGGAGGGTTCTATTATTAAGAATATTTTTGAATACACAACTCTGGTTTCTAGATTTGGAAAAACCTACAGAGAAAAACTTAGATCTGCAGCTCCTGGCTGATCTAAGACCAAAATACTGACTGATCCACACCCTCATATGGGATTTACAGAACTCAGCCAGATCTAGGCCTAGAAACCCCAGTGCTGCCCCTGAAAGATGTTGAACCCTTGGTTAAACTGAGATGGGGGGGTTGAATCAGTTTAATGCGGTCATGTTCTTATTAAACTTTCTTTTATACTCATTCACATTCTCATTTTGTGATCAACTTAATATACAATGGAACAACAATCTTAATAAGTGAGCAGCAGGTATTAAGCAGAATAAATACAGAGTATCAACACATAATCATCATGCATATAGACAACAGATATAAGTGGAAACCCATAAGGGAGAAAACCACTCCTTATTATTGTTGTGATGCAAAGGCAAGCTCCAACTCCCTCTCACCACTGATTTTCTATAGGCTCCTACCTACAGGAGGCTACAACCTCAATTCTGTAAGCTATAACTTGCAAGGAAGCTCCAACTCCCATCTATTTTCTGTAGGCTACAACCTACATGAGGCTCCTACCTCACCCAGCTACAACTGACATCTATCAAGCTACAACTTGATATGGAAGCACCCACTTCCTCACTCTTTCATAAAAACACAAGCTGATTTACCTAGATATCAGCTCTGTTTTGTTCCTTCTTCACTATTGTCCACCAGCCTTTATATGTGCCTTATATTATCTCTAAACCTTCATAGCTTCTCTATCTTCTCCTTCTTCTTCTTACCCTCTCTACCTCATTTCTCCATTCTCTCTCTTTTTATGCATATCTATGTGATATCATTTATAGATTTCACCTCATGACTGTTTGTATTCCACAGGGAATTCGAAGTGAATATGTATGACTCTTTGCCTTCCACCTTCTCGTTTTCTTGCCTAGTACATTCAGAAAAATATAACAATATGTATACATTTCAATATTACAGTGGGGTATTTCTTTGCCTACGGAGACTTGCCTTTGCATCACAAACAATATAAAATTAATTAAAACATTTACATTTACATTTGCAACAGATATATCTCATTCAACCCTTTCAGTTCTTGGCTCACTGTGTGTTTGTCTTTTCTGTCGCTGTAGTGTAACAGTTCTGCATACTCTCCTGCTTTCTATGCATGTACCCCTGCCAAACCCACATTCTCCAAGTTCATTGTGCATATAAAAATGCATCCCAAATTTTTCTCCAACCAAACTCAAATCTGGGCAACCTTAACAATTTAATGCTGAAACTTTTATATCTCAAATCATAGATTTGAGATATTAAATAAAATTCTATATGGTTATAAAACCATCCAACCCAGATTACAATTCTTCTATGTGGAAGCTTATATCTTAAATCTCTGATTTAAACCCTTATAAATAAGACCCCTTTCAATCTTCATATATCAGAAGCTTTTGTTCAGAACCGATGGCTAAAACCATAATCAACCCCATCTTATAATATGTCGAATATTACAACTAAACCATTATATAAGTCTCCGCATATAACTCAGGTTTTATAATTTAACCCCAATGGTCAATAAGCCAAATTGAAACCCATTTTATTTAAGATTTCGTTCCAAGTGGAAACCTTATTTAAACTCCCGAATGCCGACAAATATGAATGTCCGGGCCACAATGGTTATGAACATATATCAAACTCGACCCTGGTTAAAACCCAAACTTCAATATATAATAAAAATTGGGACCCACAGCACTTCGACTTACCCATTCATTAATTCTCAAGCAACTTGATGCGCGTCCACCGTTGGATCTCCATCGATCCACATCCGACGATTGTCGCGTAACACCACTGCTCACTCCTTGAATTCTCAAAATCACGCGATAAAAATGGTTTTCGATTAACCACTTTTGCCACGCGTCACATGCTGAATGCTATCGCGTTCAAAAAGGTAAAACAACTTACCATTTGAGAAGTCACGCGAACCCACCAGTCGAAACTGCCTTTACTGTTCATCAAACATTGGCTCACGGTTCCGTTTATTGACTCAAGGCTCCGCTTTCCTTTAACTGCGTTTTCATCTCACGGTTCTACTAACGCCTCCTCTAGCTTGTAAAACCATATTTTAATGTAGCTCCTCCACGAATCGCTCGATTCATTGTTCATGGTTCTATGGTGTCGTTACCTCAGAGCATCAACGCACCATCACTTCGATTGCTGTTGTTCACAGCTCCATTACTTTTCCTGTGCCTTTATCATTCCTCACTCGTGACTGCATTCAATCCAAGTATGCGAACAACTCAATCCTTTCCACGCATATTCCACTTGCCATTTTACAACTGCGTCCTTAGGACTCCATCGCATCACCATTCTCTGTTCACAATTTCATCGGCCTTCATTTACCATTCCTCTGAATAAATAAATTCATGGCATCAATTCAATTGATTTCTTCCCTCCGACTTCCTTCGAACAGTGCACCGTTGCATAATACAATGCTCCAAGATGTCGATTTCATTCAACTGTATGTTCCATTCAATTTATACACAGAATCTCCAATTCGAACCCTTGCCACAGAGTTTATTCAAAACTGTTTATAAACCCTGATCTCCACCATATGTAATTAGATCATCAATGCACAGATAATTGCACACCACAACATCGACATGACTGTCGATTTCTTCAATAACACACAGGACCCATTTAAAACCCCAATTACAGAGTTTCACCAGACTGGTTCTCATACAATTTCTTATTGAAATCAAAGCTCATTCACACAGAATTTAAGTCAACAATATCCATATAATGCTGAAACAAATCCTTTTATATACACAACTGAATTTACTTACAAAATTCTTCTTGTCTTGACCAGATCTTCAAAATCAATTGGCCCTGTTCAGCCTACTCTAACTCTATCTCTCCAGATCTACTCCTTCTGTTTCTTTGCTCCTTTGAATGATTGTCTAGGTGTTGCTCATGTCTTCTCCTTTGCCATCAATGACAATATTTCCAACAGTCTCCCCCTTTGGCATTGATGGCAATACTTTAATACTCTTCTTTTGCTTGCTTTTCCTCCCCCTTTGACATCAATGGCAAAGGGTTGCACATTTCCTAGTGTAGTTTCCAAATCTTGTCCATAATACTCTGATCTTGAGGCCCTGTTCCATGCACTGCTCACTTGCTCTGGCTCTTTGTGACAATTTATTGACTGCTCTCCCCCCTGGAATGATGCTTTCTTTTCTGATCTCCCCCTGGAATGATGCTTTCTTTTCATGTCAGAGAGTAACATCTGCAGACACTACCCCTAGTTTGTCTCTTATATATTCGAATGGCTCTTTAGCAAGAGGTTTTGTGAATATGTCCGCTGTTTGTTCCTTTGTTGGTACATATTCCAACTTCACTACTATGCTACTTGTTCTCTGAGGAAATGGTACTTAATTGGGATGTGCTTTGTTTTTGAATGAAATACAGGATTTTTTGATATACTTATTGCACTTGTATTGTCACATTTGATAGAAATAGGTTCATCGATGCTTACCTTCTTGTCTTGGAGAGTTTGTTTCATCCACATTACTTGTGTGCAACAACTGCCACTGCTATGTATTCTACTTCTGCTGTAGATAGAGAGATAGAAGTTTGCTTCTTGCTTAGCCATGCCACCAGAATTTTTTCCAAATAGAATGCACCTCCACTTGTGCTTTTCCTGTCATCCACACAGTTGGCCCAATCTGCATCTGTGTATGCTATCAATGTGAAGTTTTTTCCTTTTGGATACCATAGGCCATAATGTGAAGTACCTTGTAGATATCTAAATATTCTCTTGATTGCTAGTAAATGATTTTGTTTTGGTGCTGCTTGATATCTTCCCACAAGTTCTACTGCCAACATAATGTCTGGTCTAGAAGCTGTTAGGTATAACAGACTTCCTATCATGGATCTGTAAAGTTTTTGATCTACATCTGTTGATCCACCATTAGCACATAGTTTGCATCCAACGATCATGGGGGTTGACACAGGTTTGCAATCTTCCATTTGAAACCTTTTCAACATCTCTTTTAAGTATTTTTCTTGTGAGATGAATGTTCCTATGTTCTTTTGTTGAATTTGAAGTCCTAAATAGAAGGTGAGCTCTCCAATCATAGACATCTTAAATTCTGATTTCATTTCTTCAGCAAATTCTTTTGTTAACTTCTCTTTGTTGCTACCAAACATGATGTCATCTACATACACTACTACAATTAAGAGTTCATTTTCATTAGCCTTTATGTACAAATTGCTGTCTACTCCTCCTTTCTTGAACCCTTGTTTTTGCAAGTATTTGTCCAGCCTTGAATACCATGCTCGAGGAGCTTGTTTCAAACCATATAAGGCTTTCTTTAATCTGCACACATAGTCATGTTTATCCGTTAATGAGAATCCTTCAGGTTGTTCCATGTAGACTTCTTCCTCTAGATCTCCATTCAGGAAGGCAGACTTCACATCCATTTGATATACCTTGAAATCATGATAACATGCAAAGGCCAAAAACATTCTGATTGCTTCCATTCTGGCTACAGGGGCAAAGGTTTCATCATAATCAAGACCTTCAATTCGTGAATATCCCTTGCATACAAGTCTGGCTTTATTTCTGATTACCTGCCCTTGTTCATTCCTCTTATTCTTGAATATCCATTTTGTGCCAATGACATTTTTCCCAGTGGGTCTTGGAATTAATTCCCAGGTATTGTTCTTCTCAATTTGGTCCAGTTCTTCATTCATAGCATTTACCCAATATTTGTCTTTGCTGGCTTCTTCAAACTTCTTTGGCTCTATTTGTGATAACATGGCTAGGTATACTTCTTCTGTCTGTTCAGCTAACTGTCTTCTAGTCTGGACTCCAACAGTCTTGACCCCAATGATTTGATCTTCTGGATGATTCTTTTGAGTGTGTCTTGAGGGACCTTTTGAGTTTAATTCAGTATCTTCTGTTGTCTCGCTCAGTTCATCATTATCTTGGTTCTCTTCTTCATGATCTTCTGGAGGATTGCTGCATCTTGTACTTCTTGTTCTATTTGGTAGATCTTCATCAAATCTTACATCAATGCTTTCCAAAATTTTGTGTAGTTTTTTGTTGTAGCACTTGTAACCCTTACTCTTGGATGCATATCCTAAAAATATTCCTTCATCAGCTCTTGCATCAAACTTCCCCAGTTTTTCATCATTAATTTTTATGAAACACTTGCTTCCAAAGACTCTAAAGTGCTTGATTGATGCCGGTTTACCATGTCATAATTCGTAAGGAGTCTTGTCACAGTTTGGTCTTAAATGAGCTTTGTTAAGAATGTGAACAACTGTGTGTACTGCTTCTGCGCAGAAGGTTTGGGGAATGTTACTTTCTTGCATCATTGCTCTGGCAATCTGTTGCACTAACCTGTTTTGTCTCTCTGCCACTCCATTATGTTGAGGTGTACCTGCAATTGTAAATTGTTGTTTTATCCCATGCTCATTGCATAGGTCTGCAAAATCATAGTCTGTGAATTCACCTCCTCTGTCTAATCTGATGCACTTTAGCTTGCATCCTGTTTGATTTTCTGCCAATGCCTTGAATATCTTGAATTTCTCAAGTGCTTCAGATTTATATTTGAGAAATGAAACCCACGTCATTCTGGAAAAATCACCTATTATCAGCATGAAATAAGATTCTCCACTTGGTGTTTTGGTTCTTGAAGGTCCACACAGGTCCATGTGTACAAGCTGAAGAGGCTTACTTGTAGATAATTTCTCTTTGGTCTTGAAAGATGTGCGGGTCTGCTTGCCCAGTTGGCAGGCTTTACATATGGTATTTGAAGGCTTCTTTATTGCTGGCATATCTCTAACTGCGTTCTTCTTTCTCAGACTTATGATGTGGTCAAAGTTTAGGTGTCCCAATATTCTATGCCATAACCATGATTCATCAAGTTTGCTTAGGTGACATGCTTCGTCCTCTTCTTTCACTATATAGACATTACTTTCTGTTCGAACACCTTTGATCAAGGACTTTCCGGTGGTGCTTGATCTTACTTCAAAATCTTGGGCTCTAAAAATGACTTCACAGCGTTTATCACACATTTGACTTACCCTTAGCAGATTTGCTTTCAGCCCATCCACAAATAGTACATCTTGGGCCTTTCCTCTTCCATTATCCAGACTGACTGAGCCTTTTCCTTTGATTTTCCCTGCTTTATCATTGCCGAATGTTACATTCCCAGATTTCTTTTCATCAAAGGTTACAAACTTGCTTCGGTCTCTAGTCATGTGCTTTGAGCATCCACTGTCCAAATACCATTGGTTTTTCTGATCTTGAGCTATTAGAACCAGGTCACACTTATTCAACTTTTTTTTCCACTGCATGCATCCTTTTGTTTGGTACCTTTCCTGAGAGGATGGACCACATTCTCTGAGAGGACATTTGTGACACTTGGGCCTGATTTGATGGCAGTCAAAGCATTTGATTATGTTTCTGAATGAATTATGTACAGGAGTGAATTCTCCATTGTTCATCCATCTCCTTGAGTTTCCATACATCAGTCTTTTTCCATTCGTTCTGCACTCCTTGGCTTTATGGCCAAACTACTTACAGTAAAAACAATATCCATAAAAACAATTAGCGTACCTGATGAAGGGTTGTCTTCTCCATTTGTTTGCTTGAGGTAGTCTTTTCACTTTTTGCACCCTTTGCTGGTTGGAATCGATTCTCCTTTTATGACAGTATGCAGCAATATGTCCCAGTTTGTGGCAAGCATAACAAGTGACCATTTTCATAGGGGGGAAGAATCTCCTTTGATAGCTTCCAAATTTTATATATTTAGGAGTATATGAGCCTTTTTCAGTTGACTGTTTATTTATTTCGTTCTTTGTCATTTGAGGTTCCTTCTTGTTTCTGTTTACTTCATTGCAGGCTTCTACTTCTGTAGGAACCTTCTGGGCTGCTTCATTGTCCTTAACAACTTTTACAAAAATGATATTTCTGTAATCTTCTTCCTTGGACTTACTTGTTTCTCCTTTGTAGCCTATCCCAGTTTTTATCAGAGGAGATCTTTGAGCATCTAGTATTTTATTCAACTTATCAGAGCTTGTCATTTGAGGAGTGTTTATTGACACTTTCCTTTGAGTGTTTTCTAATTTCTTCCTCAAGCATACTACTTCTTCTTCCAATTTCTCTTGCTTCTGAATTTTATCCTCAATTTGCTTAAGTAGAGTGTCTTCTACCTTCTTGGCTTCTTCAAGCTCTACTTTCAACTGAATGAGGTCTTCTGAATTTTGTTCTTCTCTTACATAATTGAGGAGAATGTCTTTCTGTTTTCTGCATTTTAGTTTAAGTCTGTCTATTTCCTCCAGGGCACTTCTTAGCTCCCCCTCAAGATCTACTTCACCTTCTTCCTCATCTTCTAGAAGGAATCCTTCAAGCTCTTCCTTGGCCATCAATACAAATTCAGAGGTTCCTTCTTCATTTGAGGTTTCATCTGAGTTTTCAGATGCACTGCTATCTTGCTGAGCATAAAATGATTTTCTCTTGTATCTATTCCCTTTCTGCCAGTTCTTTGATATGGTTTGCTCTGTTTCTTGAGTCTGATTCTTTGTTTTCTTATGAGGACACGTAGAAGCATAGTGCCCGACTCTTCCACAGTTAAAACATTTAAATGGTAGTTTACCTTTATATTTGCCAGAGCCTCTATCCAATCTTCTGACAAATTTGGCCTCTTTTTCATTAGAGCAAGAGCAAATATCTTCTTTTTCTTCTTTGTTCTTCTCTGTCTTAAAGGCTGCCTCCCTCACATTTGACTTCCTCTGTGGCAGTCTCATCTCATAGGCTGTTAAGTTTCCAAGTAATTGGTTCATGGTCAAAGTTTCCCAATCAGCTGTTTCTTTTATGGCAGAAACCTTGGGGTTAAATATGGATGGTAAGGATCTTAGAATCTTTTGAACAATTACACATTCTTTTATGGTTTCTCCTAGAGCTTTCATGTTATTCACAATTTCTGCAACCCTTAAGAAGAAGTTGGCAATGTTTTCATCATCATTCATTTTTATATTTTCAAACTGAGCTCTATAGACTTGTAGTTTGGCTATCTTCACCTTTTTGTCTCCCTCATGGATGCTTTCTAATGTATCCCATATTTCTTTGGCAGTCTTGTTGTGCATTACTTTGATAAATTATGCCTCACACAGTCCACTTAAGAGAGCATTCATGGCTTTTGCATTAGCTACAAAATCTAGTTTGGCATCTTTCTCTGAGTCAGACTCCTTTGGGGCATATCCCAATTCCACATCAGCCCAAAATTCTATTCCTAGAGACATTATGTACGTCCTCATTCTTATTTTCCAGAAGGCATAATTTGTACCGGTGAACAAAGGGGCTTTATTTGTTGAGCATCCTTCTAGACTAGCCATCCCGGGGACCTAGGATCTCCTTCCAGTTGTTAGACTGACACAGAAGGAACCTATCTCTGATACCAATTGTTGAACCCTTAGTTAAACTGAGAGGGGGGGTGAATCAGTTTAACACATTCATGGAATTTTAAACTTAATTACACCTTCATTTCACGATCAACTTAATATGTGAGAAATCTTAATATGTGAGCAGCAAGTATTAAGCAGATTTGATAATGTAATAGCAATATTAACATGTGAGCAGCAAGTATTAAGCAGATTAGATACACCAAACCAACACATAAACATCATACACATAGATAACAGATATAAGTGGAAACCCATAAGGGAGAAAACCACATCTTATTATTGTTGTGATGCAAAGGCAAGCTCCAACTCCCTCTCTGAGGCGGTTACCACCTTGGCTCTACTACGGGGAGGCTACAACCCCAGTTACGCAAGCTACAACTTGCAAGGAAGCTCCAACTCCCATCTATTTCTGCCCAGGCTACAACCTACGGGGAGAGCTCCTACCTCGGCCCGGCTGGTGACATCTGTGAGCTAACGTGTGGAAGCACCCACTTTCTCCCTCTTTCATAAAAAATGTTGATTTACACGGATATCAGCTACTGTTTGTTCCTTCTTCAACTGCTTTGTCCACCGATCTTGGTATCTGCCTTATATCATCTACGAACCTTGCAGCTTCTCTATCTGCTCCTCCTTCTTCTTACCCTCTCTTCTCATTTCTCCATTCTCTACACTCTTTATGCATATCTATGTGACATCATTTATAGAGGTTACCTTGTATTTGTTTGTATTCCACGGGGGAATTCGAAGTGAATAGGTATGACTCTTTTCCTTCCACCTTCTCGTTTTCTTGCCTAGCACATTCGGAAAAATATAACAATATGTATACATTTCAATATTACAGTGGGGTATTTCTTTGCCTACGGAGACTTGCCTTTGCATCACAAACAATATAAAATTAATTAAAACATTTACATTTACATTTGCAACAGATATATCTAATTCAACCCTTTCAGTTCTTGGCTCACTGTGTGTTTGTCTTTTCTGCTGCTTAATGTAACAGTTCTACATACTCTCCTGCTTTCTATGTATGTACCCCTGCCAAACCCACATTCTCCAACTTCATTGTGCATATAAAAATGCATCCCAAATTTTTCTCCAACCAAACTCAAATCTGGGCAACCTTAACAATTTAATGCTGAAACTTTTATGTCTCAAATCATAGATTTGAGATATTAAATAAAATTCTATATGGTTATAAAACCATCCAACCGAGATTACAATTCTTCTATGTGGAAGCTTATATTTTAAATCTCTGATTTAAACCCTTATAAATAAGACCCCTTTCAATCTTCATATATCAGAAGCTTTTGTTCAGACCCGATGGCTAAAACCATAATCAACCCCATCTTATAATATGTCGAATATTACAACTAAACCATTATATAAGTCTCGGCATATAACTCAGGTTTTATAATTTAACCCCAATGGTCAATAAGCCATATTGAAACCCCTTTTATTTAAGATTTAGTTCCAAGTGGAAACCTTATTTAAACTCCCGAATGCCGACAAATATGAATGTCCGGGCCACAATGGTTATGAACATATATCAAACCTGACCTTGGTTAAAACCCAAACTTCAATATATAATAAAAATTGGGACCCACAACACTTCGACTTACCTATTCATTAATTCTCAAGCAACTTGATGCGCGTCCACCGTTGGATCTCCATTGATCCACATCCGACGATTGTCGCATAACACAACTGCTCACTCCTGGAATTCTCAAAATCACGCGATAAAAATGGTTTTCAATTAACCACTTTTGCCACGCGTCACATGCTGAATGCTATCGCGTTCAAAAAGGTAAAACAACTTACCATATGAGAAGTCATGTGAACCCACCAGTTGAAACTGCCTTTAATGTTCATCAGACATTGGCTCACAATTATGTTTATTGACTCAAGGTTCCGCTTTCCTTTAACTGCGTTTTCATCTCACAGTTCTACTAACGCCTCCTCTAGCTTGTAAAACCATATTTTAATGTAGCTCCTCCACGAATCGCTCGATTCATTGTTCATGGTTCTATGGTGTCATTACCTCAGAGCATCAACGCACCATCACTTCGATTACTGTTGTTCACAGCTCCATTACTTTTCCTGCGCCTTTATCATTCCTCACTCGTGACTGCATTCAATCCAAGTATGCGAACAACTCAATCCTTTCCACGCATATTCCACTTGCCATTTTACAACTGCATCCTAAGGACTCCATCGCATCACCATTCTCTGTTCACAACTTCATCGGCCTTCATTTACCATTCCTCTGAATAAATAAATTCACGGCATCAATGCAATTGATTTCTTCCCTCCGATTTCCTTCAAACAGTTCACCGTTGCATAATACAATGCTCCAAGATGTCGATTTCATTCAACTGTATGTTCCATTCAATTTATACATAGAATCTCCAATTCGAACCCTTGCCACAGAGTTTATTCAAAACTGTTTGTAAACCCTGATCTCCACCATATGTAATTAGATTATCAATGCACAGATAATTGCACACCACAACATCGACATGACTTTCGATTTCTTCAATAACGCACAGGACCCATTTAAAATCCCAAGTACAGAGTTTCACCATACTGGTTCTCATACAATTTCTTATTGAAATCAAAGCTCACTCACACAGAATTTAAGTCAACAATATCCATATAATGCTGAAACAAATCTTTTTATATACACAACTGAATTTACTTACAAAATTCTTCTTGTCTTGAGCAGATCTTCAAAATCAATTGGCCCTGTTCAGCCTACTCTAACTCTATCTCTCCAGATCTACTCCTTCTGCTTCTTTGCTCCTTTGAATGATTGTCCAGGTGTTGCTCATGTCTTCTCCTTTGCCATCAATGACAATATTTCCAACAAAAGACACTGCTGCCGCCGTCTGCTGTTGCCTTTCTCTGCGCTGTCCTTGCTGATATCTTCTCTACGTCTTGTGTATTCTAAACCCCGGGATCAGATCATCCCCTTGGTCTAAATTCCCCTCTCTGCACTGAAATACTTCTAAGAATTCTTAGCAACCTCGCCCTAGAATCTCAGCTTAGCTTCAATGCTCTGCCTTCATGTGTGTTTTACAAATGACCCCAAGCCTTTCCTTTATACTTTTCTCGTTGACAAATCAACAACCAAGATTAAATCTTTAATCAATGGCTAAGATTAAAATAAAGCTTGATCCGTGTGACTTAAGATAATTTCATCCCATGTTTAATTAAATTCACTTTAATTATTTTATTTTCCTAAGTTTTAACCTAGGAAATACATTAAAATAATTAATTAATTTAATATCTCCTAAACCAGATGAAATTTCTCAAAGCCATTTCTGGGTCTTGTAGATCCAGTGTACTCTAGTCCCTAACAAAGTTTGTTAGCTAGAGCACAACTGATGCTACCCCAAATACACAAAATCTCAACACGAACTCAGGTCAATGTTGGAGAAGAATTTCGATCCCCTCAGCTCATCCATCAACTTCTCAATCCGCGAAATGGGGTATCGGTTCTTCATCGTTTTCTTATTGAGAGCCCAGTAATCGATGCACATCCTCAGTGTGCCATATTTCTTCTTCACCAATACAACAGAAGAAGCAAATGGGCTAGTATTTTGTCGGATGTGTCCCAGTGCTAAGAGCTCGTGAATGGCTCTCTCAATATCATCCCACTAGGCTTTGGGATGTCTATAAGGTGTGGTAATCACAACCTGAATACCCTGCTCAAGCTAAATGGTGTGATCAAACCCCCGATCTGGTGGCTGTCCTGGAGGTATATCCCCAAAAACCGTAGCATACCTGTCCAAGATCGACTACACATCTGGGTGAACTGCCTGCCCTGTGGCTCCTACCTCTAAGATACGCAACTCCACTGCCCACTCTATATCTCCCTTTCGGAAGTCTGCCTCCATCCAGTGTGTTGAAAATGACTGTGGAGGATATGTGTGCATGCCTCGGATCATCACATGCTTACCGCTCTTCTTGTCTGTCCTCTCCATCTCCAAAGTCTCCTAGTCTATGGTGACCTTCCCCAGTGTGATCAACCATTGCACTCCCAACACCACGTTGGTGTCTGGAATGTCGACCACAAAAAAATGATCTGTCATCGTATAAGTCCCCATGGTCACGGCTAGTGCCGGAACATATCTGGCACACTGCATAGTTCTTGCACCTGGTACGAGTACTAAGAAGCCATCAAAGCTCTTTGTCTGTATGCCCCTCCTCTCTACCAATTGGGCATCAATAAAGTTGTGGGTGGCCCCACTGTCTACTAGAACTGAAACACGCTGTCCCTGGATGGTGCCATGGACACGTAGTGTCAAATACTTCGAAACCCCTCGCAAGGATGCAAGGACTCCCCCTTTGGGTGCAAACGCTCCCCCAACTGCTCCTGGGGGAAGAGGTGGTGGATGATCCCCTCTCTGCATTACAACACTGGCCTCTGTCTCTATCCCCTCATAAGCATCTTCTTCCCCCTCACTGTCGGAGAAGACCTCTATGTAATGTGCCTTCTCTGCGGCACAACGATGACCCAGTGCCCATGGCCCCTGGCATGTGAAACATAGCTTCCTCCATCTCAAGTCTCTCTAGGTGTCATCATCCAAAGGCCCTCGGCCTTGGTTCCCCTTTGGAGGTGGAAATCTCGTGTCCTTCCCCTTCGGCTGAAATGCCGGTCTTTGAGGGAAAGGAGCTCTGGTCCTGGGCAAAGCATCCTGCAAATCTATGGTCCTCCGGACTGCATCCTAAAGTGTAGCAGGCCTCGTGGATCTGACTAGCCCACGGAAAGGTTCTGCCAACCTGTCAATTAACGTGTAAATCCTCCTAGCTGAGGACAAGTCGGTCACCATCACTGAAAGCCTCAAGAACTCGGAAATGTAAGTTTCTAGGTTCTTGTTCTGCTTGAGCTTGGTCAACTCAACAAAATTATCTTCTATATCCTTTCGGTCAAACTGCTCCACCAACCTCCGTGTAAACTCTTCATATGCTGTCACTGCTGAGTGACCCAGCGTGGGCATCCCATGGAGCCACCAATCATGGGCCTCTCCCTCAAGGTGCAATGCTGCCACCTTAATGGCCTCTCCCTCTTCCATCTGGTTAAGCTAGAAATAAATGTCCAACTTCTCCACCCAAGCTTTCGCTGAACATTTAGAGGATTCGTCAAATGTTGGCAAGAACCTGCCCATTGTACGTTGTAGCTCTTCGTCCTGCGTGTACCTACCACTTATGTTCTAGTTGCGGGGTCTGTTGTCCTTCTTGAGCTGGCAAAAATTGTGGAAAGTGAGAGCTTCACCAAACTCTCGTCCATAGGACTGATACTCAGCAAAATAATCCCCCATATGCACTGGCTTCGGCTTCTGAGGTCCTCCCGTCCCAGTGCCTGTATTCAGGAATGTGGGCATCATAGAATGTGGGGGAGTGAGTGACACTACCTGCTGCGCTGTGTGTTGCTCCTGTATGTGATGGGAAGTACCGGATCCCTTACCGATGTGAAAACCCCTTGGGGTTTCGCGCTGTCTATGGTCCACGGTAAACTTCTATTCCATCTCTTCTATCCTCCTCGAGAGCTCCTGCATAGATTTTAGGAGTTGCCCAAACTCCTTCCCTTCATCTCTCTCCTATGCCATAGGCTCTTCCTCCTCTGCGTCCACCATTGGAATGCAGTCCGCCTCTCCAAAAGTGGCCTTGAGCATCCGCTCTTGGCTCTTGTACTTTCTTCCCCGGTAAGTGATGTATGGTTTTCCTGCCGGTGTCATAGACTGATCTGCTCCACAGGCTGAGCCAAGTCTATGAGCTCTCATACCACTGTAATATTCTGAATAGGAAATAGACAGTAATATAAAACAATATAACCAAGTAACTACAACAAATAGAGAGACATCATAAAAATACTGCAAATGTGGAGAAACGTTGAGCCATTTTATTATAAACTGAAAGATAACAATAGGTACTAAGGTGATCAGAATGATGGCACCTTGGCTTGCTCAAGGAAAGCTGGAAATACTCTCAAAATCTTTCACTGAATGGCTGCTCTCTCATGGACTGCGTAACTCTAGAAACTGTTGTTGCTGCCATTGTTGGAACTGTTGCTACTTTGGGAATGGAGCTACTCCTTGGGGTTGTTCCCCTGGTCAGAAAAATATGAAACTCGAGATACAAGCTCTCCTCCAATAACCCGGAAAAACCCAGGAAGGAATCTCGAAATGGCTGACCCCGAAAACTGACCTCCCTTGGAAAATCACGCACTCCAGGTGAGTACGCTGGCCCTGAACTGATAGACTGCAATTGATGGCCTCCTCCTCCTGCAAACGATGATTTGTGAAGGGTTGATCCCTTCACAATACTCCTGAACTGCAATCTCCGACTTCCCTTCTCTCCCGGTGCTACCTCCTCTCAAGACTGAGTAATCTCCCAGAGGGACTACACTGTCTAAGTGACTGCGTGCTCCTGGCTGAAGGATGCTAAATGTTAAGCCCTAAAAAACAATGGTGGATCTCCTCACCTGAGCGGGTACTTGAAATCCCCCGAGGCTAAGGTTGGGATCTCCACTTGGAGACACCCGTGTGCTGAACAACACTTGCAAACTTTGCTCAACAGCAAAAGCGTGCTCAATGTCAAAGACAGAAAATCAGAAGATGCATCATAGAATGACTGAATGGTGAGCCTCTCCCTTTTATGCTTGAGATCCTAGCCCCCCCTTGGGCCTCACTCATCTGCGTTGTCCCTCCCTGGCCACACTATCCCTGCCACTGTGCTGTCCTGACCCACGCTGCCACTGCGCTGCCTGGCCCACACTGCCTCCACGTTGCCCCTTCCCTGCGCTGTCACTTGGCCCTACTGGGTCCCACGCTGCCAACTAATATTTTCCTAAGTGACTATAGGACATTATTATTTCCTAAGTGTGGGCTATGGGTCCCATCACCCCCTTAATTGACTGACTAACATTAGAAAAGAAACGCTAAACAAAATTAATATTGCTAATTAGCTGTTGCTAATTGGGAATATTACATGTTGGGACCCATAACCCAACTTAGGAGAAATAAACTCCATAAATTCACTTAGCCAACATTATAATTTGAGCGTTGGGTCAAGGGGGACCAAGTGACAGCACAGGGAGAGGGACAATGCAGAGGCAGCGTGGGCCAGGACAGCGCAGAGTAGGCAGGGCAACGTGGCAAAGGACGACAACGCAACATAGTGGGGCCCAAGGGAATGTTAGGGTCTCAAGCATAAAAGGGAGTGGGGGCCTAGCTTCTCATTCATTCTATTATGCATCTTCAAAATTTCTGTCTAACAGATATTGAGCACACTTACGTTGTTTAGCTAAGTTTGCAAGTGTTGTTCAACACATGGGTGTCTCCGAGTGGAGATCCTAGCCTTAGCCTTGGGGGACTTCGAGCGTCCGCTCAGGTTAGGAGCTTTACCTTGAATATTCAGAGCAGATCACGTAGAGCTATCCATCCAGGAGTTACGCAGTCACTAGGCAGCGCAGTCTCTCATAGAGGTTACGCAGTTTTGGAGGAGGGCAGCATCAGGAGTGAGGGATCTTCAGTAGTTTTAGTTCCGGAGAAGTGTGAGGAGATCAACCCTTCACAAGTTGTCTTTTGGAGCAGATTCAGGCCAACATTTTCAGCCATCCAGTTCAGAGGCCAGCGTACTCACCAGGAGTGCGTAATTTTCCCAAGGGGGTCAGATTCTGGGGTCAGCCTTTCCGAAATTCCTTCGTGGGTTTTCCGAGTTTTTAGAGGAGAGTTGTAAATTTCTGAACATGTTCTATGCCATTTTAGATTAGGGCACAAAATACTGAAGCAGATAGAACAAATAAATTGATCGATGGAAGACAAGCCAACAATAGAAAAAAAAAGAAGAATGATGGCGTTACGGCGATCAACAGGATGCTTCAACCAGCAAAGTCTCCAATAGGTCATTCAGCCAAGCGTGTGACACAACCGTAAAACGTTACATCAAGAAGCCCTAATTCAGCTCCATGAGAAAGCCCTAACACAAATGAACCAAGAAGAGAGAAGATAATTTCCTTCACACAATGTGTGTGAAATGATCTCCAAAACTCTCCTATTTATAATCATCTGTGGGGGTGTGTGACACGTCCTTTAAGACATTTAAGTCTATATTATATTCGAGGCCGACCTAGCACATAAGTGGAATAAATTCAAAATACATGTTTTGCTCATCCGATCGAGATGATCTTTAGATCAATCTTGCACCTCTCCGAAAGAGGAATCCAATAAAAATATCAGGATAATCATCTGAGCAGCACAACCCAGAGTTTGGACCTAGTTGCCCAAAATTAACACTCCCTCTCAACTAGGGAGAACTCCGTCCACTTGTGCAATCCAAAAATCGTGTGTCATCCCGTTGTAACGTGCTTTACTAGCAACTTTATTTCAAATGGTGAGTCACAAAGACATCAGACCCAGCTGACCCGAAGTCAGCTTAGAGGTTAAAACCTCTCCAGGACTCAAAAGAGTCTCATACTAACCCGAAGTTAGTTTAACTGACCTGAAGTCAGTTGGAGGTCCCAGACCCCACTTCACTTGATCCCTGATCAAGTCGTTGGACACATGTCATCCTATCATAGAGAGTATGGCAATCCCCGATGCGTCCATCGATCTTGCTATGGTCCCTAACTTTTCCCACCTCATTGGCCAAGATGAGGGGTACTTCCCATGAGTCCTAGACTCCATGGGAGGATGTGTGCGGGGCACAAACCAAAGAGAGGCGAACCAACTCAATGTCATCACAGTGGGGTCGGAAGCACACCAATAAGGTTTGGCAAGCCTAGCCCTGTGGTTGCTTATAGCTTCAAGAAGCTATTCCCACGCCCCCTAGAGCTCCTGGAGCTCATCGTCCAACAGGACCTGGAGCTTTCAGAGCTCATCGTCCTAGAGCTCTCACAGCTCATCGTTCTGAAGCTCCCAGAGCTCATCGTCCAATCAGACCCGGAGCTTTCACAGCTCATCGTTCAACAGGACCGTTTCACGACTCCAAGATTCTCACGGAAGGTTAGGAACTTGACCTTCCCCAAGGGCTTAGTGAGAATATCCGCGACCTGCTCATAGTTCCTATATGAGCCTTAAGACACCACATACCATGTCCCGGATAAAGTGGTACTTGCTTGGATCAGTCATGAAACACGGGATTCTCGGACAATCGAATCCCACTCTGATTATCACAAAAGATAATTGTGGTATCTAACACATGGCCGAACAACTCACTGAAGAGCTTTTGTAACCAAATCGCTTCACAACAGGCCATGCTCGTAGCAATGTATGTGGCCTCAGCGGTGCTCAAAGCTACCGACTTCTGCTTCCTTCTCATCGAAGCAAAACCAAGTGTAAAGCAACATCCACATGTGCTCTTGCGATCCACCACACTGCCAGCCCAATCGGCATCGGAATATCCATGGAGTGTCCTGCTCTTGGCAGTGTATCTCAACCCATGGTTTATCGTGCCTCGGAGATATCTTAAGAGATTCTCAGCACCAACCCAATGAAAAATGTTCACTGCAAATCATATGTCCAGACGAGAGTTCACTAAGAACACCAGTGCACCTATGAGTTGGCGATATTCGGTAGGATTTCCCAATGCTGGCCCAACATCATTTCCACACAACTTCTTGAAGTTGAGTTCCATCGGTGTCGACAAGGACTTATAGTCCACCATACCAAATCTCTCTAGTAGCTTCCTAATATATTTTCCTTGAGATAGATAAATCTTGTCAGGTCTCTGCCAAACCTCCAAGCCTAGGAAGTAATGCATCAGTCCTAGGTCTTCAATCTCGAACTCGGAAGCTAGCTCCCTCTTACACCGATGAATAAGAGGGTCAACACCTGTCAAGAAGAGATCGTCCACATAGAGAACCAGTATGAGAGGTTTCTCACGATTGACCTTGAAGTAAAGGTTCATATTAACATTACTTCGAGAGAAGCCCAGCTTCATCAAGTAGCTATCAATCTTCTCATACCAAGCCCTGGGTGCTTGCTACAACCCATAAAGAGCTTTCTTCAACCTGCATACATGAGAGTCTCTATCTTGAACTTTGAACCCCAGAGGTTGCTCCACATACACTTCTTCCTTTATCGACCCATGCAGAAAAGCGGTCTTCACATCCATTTGATGGAGACTCCATCCTTGCATAGCGACAAGGGCAATAATAGATTGGATGGTCGTATAGCGAGCCACATGTGCAAATATATCATCATAGTTAATGCTTTTTGTTTGAGAGAAGCCCTAGGCAACAAATCTTGCCTAGTCTTTTTCAGCACTTCCATCAGATCTATGCTTGATCTTGTAGAGCCATTTCGAGGTGACAACAGCTTTGTCTTGTTGTCTTGGAACAACATTCCAGACATTGTTCTTCATAATGGACTCATATTCTTCGTGCATCGCATCCTTCCAAACTTGATGCTTTATGGCTTCTTCAAACGTTCCAGGCTCAGATTGTACAATAGTACTCATGGCTGCTAGATACCCTTGGTATTGATTCAGCTTCTTGCTTTCATGAAATGTCCCCCTTGGGGCCATATGTGTCTCGGCATCCTCGAGAGTATCCCTGAGCCATGAGGGTCTCTTCCTACCAGAAGGAGGAAGATCAATAGGGTCCATTGGACCTTCAACATTGCGCAACGATTCATCCTTCGACACTTCCTGCTTCTCTGTCCCTGCATCATTGTCTTCCTTGGAGCTAGGAAGGTTCATCACTTTCTGGAGGGTAGCGTCTTCATCGAAGGTGACATTGTGGCTTATCTCCACTTCTCTTTGACCAGACACATAGATCCTATATTCCTTCGAAGTTTCGCTGTAGCCCACAAACATTCCTTTCTTCCCAGAAGCATCCAACTTGCTTCTCTTTTCTTTCGGCACATGAAAGAAAACAGGACAACCAAAAACTCTAAAATGAGAAACATCAGGTTACTTACTAGAGAAGACTTCTTCGGGAGTTTTGGAGTCCAATGCGGAATGCAGGCATTTATTTTGAATGTACACAGCAGTGTTCGTAGCTTCTCCCCATAGAAACTTCGGCAAACCTGGGTCACATAGCATGGCACGGGCAGCCTCCACAGTGGCTTGATCCATCTTTTCAGTAACATCATTTTCTCAGGAGTTTAGATGATGGAGGTCTCCCTCCTAGTCCCAGCGTCTCTGCAACGGCTCCCTTGAGTTTTCCTACAACCCAGACATAAACATCACGGATACTAATGCCCAATATGTACATCATATCACTGTCAAGGTGATTTTAGATAAGGCTGCCATCATGACGCTGTAGGTATCTTTCTATTTTTGTCATATGTGCCACTGTCAGACACAAGTATCACTGACACAAGCACAGGTATCAATACCATATATCTCTGTCATGCCATACATCATCGATTTATATCTTACTGTTATCATACTTATCACTGTCATGGTGCTGAAGATATCAAAACAGTGAGGCCATATATACTCTGCCATATGACACACCTACTTCCATGTAGATATACTGCTATCACTGTTCTATGACAGTCAAGGTTATATATATGTATAAAACTGTCATGTGCCAGAAACACTCGAGGAGATATTGTCATATGTAGCAGCACATAAATGTCACTGTTATGCAAAGCTCACATCATACTGTACAGTAACATGTTGATCCAAGTAATAAAAAAAAACACTCTTATAGCAGAAAGTGATAAAGAGACTTCTGTAGAGTTTATGAAAAATCCCTACTTGTTGAATAATACCCAGGGGATGCTTTAGTGACTACCACAACTCTTATTACTCTGTTTTGGAAGCCTTATTGCAAGCAATTGATAAGATGTTCTCGCTACAAACTGTTGCTAACAGACTCCACACTTGTAACTTAATGATGAGTGTTCAGGAGTACCATCAATACAAACAATGATGACTTTGTCTACAAAATTCAGCCTTCAGCCTGTAGGTGTCCTTTTGATATGTAGATATCTTGTAGTGCCATATAATGCTGTCTATACTGAAAATGCAAGCTATCATTCAAACAATGTCAAATGCTGCCTATGCAAGATGCATACCACAGTACTACCTTACAATTCAAGTCACAAATCACTGCAAATTCAAGCTTTTGATAATATGTTCATTAGTCATTAATATTGCATGAATTTGATTGCTACAGTGATCATCAGCCTTGTTCCTTCAGTCCCTTTTTAGAATTACAAAGTCTTTGCATGTAATATTCCTAATTAGCGATAGCTAATTGGAATATTTGATTTTGTTCAATTTTGCCGACTATAGTTTATTAATAAATAAAAAGTGAATAGAGAGGGTCTAACTCACTTAGTGGAATAAAACATCCTCCCTAGTAGCACAACGTTGTGACTTAAAGGGGGAGCCAAGGGGGGCTAACCACCACGTAGAGAGGGGGCCCACGTATGCTCTAGAAGCTACTGCGCAGATGAGGATGAGCACGTGGCAAGAGAGAGAGGCTACGTTGGGGTTTTGGAGGGAAACCAACGTTATAAAAGATGGAGGAGCCTTCTCATTTCATTCACTCTGGAGTTGATGATTTTGAGCTAGACGTTTTGTCTTCTTGAGCACGCTGGCTGTTTAGCCTGTCTGCAGCACTGTTTAGTGCATTGAGTGTCTCCGGTCGGAGATCTCGCCCTTAGCCCCGGGGGACTCTGAGTGCCTGCTCGGGCAAGGTTATTTCTTCAATATTTTGTGAGAGGTTTTGTTGTTTGGGTTTGCTGCGGAGCTGGGCTTTAGTAGAGACTGCACAGTCACTGGGAGAGAGGACGCAATCCATTTTGGAGGTACTCCGGATCGGGATTTCTGCAAGGGGATTTAGCCGAGATTTTGAGCAGAGGATCAGCCTTTGTCTGCAGGAGGATTTTGGTGGGGTTTGAGGCGGTGTTTCATCTATTTTCATTTAGCCTCTGCGCAGAGCCTTGGAGGCCAACGTAATTCCCTGAGGAGGTATTTTCTGGTGGTTTTCGGGGGTTGGCCATTTTTTATATGGTTTCTGGGTTTTGTCCGGGTTGGTGAGTAGAGGAGGTTTGCAGATTTTCAGCTCATTATGGCAAGGGGATCAGCCCCTAGTCTTCAGTTCATTCCAGCAGTCGCAGCGACACGGCAGTTTTCCAGCAGCTGGGACACAGTTCAGAGAGCAGCCATTTCCTGTATATTCTGAGAGTATTTCTTCACTTGCCTTGAGCAAGATTAGGTGCCATCACTTTGATCACCTATTGTACTTCATTGTATTTCTCAGATTAATAAAATGGCTTAGCATTTCCTCTCTATGTTTCTGGATGAGTTGTCGTATTTGCCGTATTTTCTTTCTATGCTATTATATGTCTGTTGCACTGTTATTTTTATATACTCTTGAGCATTCTAGTTCTATATCACTTGGTGTGTTTATCTTTCACTCTTAGACAGAGTCTGGAAAGGGCCAGGTAGCCTTCAGGTCTCGTCCTCTTTTTAGAGGCAAAATATCCGGTAAATTCCCTCCCAGTCTATCTCTTGTTGGAGTTTGCCATGTTTTAAAGATATCCTCGAAACAGGATATTACAGTGGTATCAGAGCATAGATTTGGCTTAGCCTATGGAGCTAGTAGTCTATGACACCGGGGGAGAAGCCCTACATCTGCTACAAAGGTAGGAAGTACAGAGATATTGAGCATAGGTTGGAGAACACCTACGAAGAGGAGGAGCCCGTGGTAGACACAGAACATGAGGAGCCTGTGATAGACACAGAGCAGGAGGAGCCGATGGCAGGTGATGATGATGCGAAGAGATTTGGGGAGATGCTCCTCAAATCAGTACAGGATCTGTCGAGGCAGATTGAGGTGATGGGTCAAAGATTCACCGTTGTAGAGGTTAGACAGCGTGAGACCCCACGGGTTTTCCAAGTAGGAGAGGGATTAGGCACATCCCACCATTTGCCGGAGCATGATGCCACTCAACATATGGCATCACATACATCCACACGTTCCACTATGCCCACTTTCCTGGGTGCAGACACAGGGGTAGGAGCATAGCAGGAGCCTGAGCCTAGCCACATGGGTGATTATTTCGCCGAGTATCAGGCATATGGGCAAGAGTTCAGGGATTCCCTTCCATTCAGAGATTTTGTTCAGCTCCAGCGGGATAGCAGACCCCGCAACTTTCACAGAGGGAACAGGCACTCACATGACGGGGGCTGGCACTGCACAGTGGGCAGATTCCATTTACCGACATTTGATGGGTCATCCAAGCATTCGGAAAAAGCTTGGGTGGAGAAGTTCGATACCTCTTTCCAGCTTGACCAAGTATCGGAGGGGGAAACCATCAAAATGGTTACCTCGCACTTGGAGGATGAGGGCACACAGGATTGCAGGGAGTTCGAGGATACACCTAGTGTGACACAGGACTCACCCTCATTGGAGACCTCCTTGACCATGTCGGTTGATATCATAGTGGAGAAGGTAGAGCCTACCCCAGTAGAGCCATCCATTGAGGTGATGACCGGAGTCATGTCCAAGTCTTCGAGTGGTAGTAGCACACGACAGATGGGTGTGGTGTCAGGAGATGTATCCACCTTCGATGAGGCACTAGGAAATACAGAGGTATTGGATGATGGTCGCAGACAGCGGTATCATCGGCTTCTGGCAGACCGTCCAGTTTTGAAAGGGAAGGCCACGTCAGTACGGGAGGCCATTTTGTTGCAAGACAAGGAGCTGGAGGGCATGAGAGTGGCTTGTGCCGAGTCGGCGGCCAAGTTGGCCCGCATTGGGGAAAAACTGGATTCCCTGATGGTACAACCAGAGGACACATTGGAGCGTCAGGTCATTCCCCTTCAGGCATGCATGGACGGGACTAGCAGCGTTGTTGGGTCACCTCTTCCCATTGGAGAGAGAGAGACGGAGTCACCTAGTCAGACCTCATACGTTGACTTGGTTAGCAGGATGAGACGATCGGAGTTGCACAGTGTGCAACATCCACTTGTCGAGGTTGGATGGCGAGAGATTTTGAGTTGGTACTCGGTGGAGAGGGTTATGGAGATAGTGGTGGACCCGGGTGTAGTTCAGCAGGAGTTCCCAGGTGCTGGGCATACAGGAACCTCAGATTGGCATTGGGATCTAGGCAGGATCACCTATCATTTCCCAGGCAAGTCGGTTGACTATGTCTTGGAGGATACAGTTGGCCTAGCAATAGAGCATGCGCATCCGCTAGGGGAGTTTCGGTCAGCTCCAGTGGCCAACCAGTTTATGGGCAGATGCCCTAGGTTGTCTTGGTATGACACTCATACACGGGATCACGAGGTGGTCAACATACCTTGGCAGGAGCTTGTCGGAGGAGGTGACATTGGCAGGCCACTAGATGGCGCCTTCTATGGGGCCAAGGATTCTTCACCTTTGTGTGGGGCACAGAGGACGCAGCGGAGTCGAGTAGTGGTGGTAACACTACTGACACATAAGGAGATTCACTTCTCGGACCCCTCGAGGAGGGTTTGGAGTGATGATCCACTCGTCGGCGGGTATAGTGATGCGACAGTGGAGACGATGATTCTGATTGGGGGTGGTCCGACATGTAGAGGCACAACTCTAGGTCATCACATCCAGAGATGTGTGGGAGCCTCTAGCATTGAGCAGTGGACTACCGGTGGACATGGAGTTGCATGGTGGTGTACCGTAGTGTGTGGGACTGCATTATGGTGTAGGGGTGTCCTACATCACATTGAGAGCACGCAGGGAGTGACTGATGCCTGGACACAGTCAGGGCATGAGACGTTACAGGGTGGTACAACAATAGCATGGGGTATTCAGCAGTAGATAGGGGTATGCCTCAGTGTGCAGTGGCATGTCGAGGAGTACAGGGATGATTGGTGGTATGCGAGGGCGTATGGTGCTGCACAGCAGGGTCTTAGAGCATTGCCTCCAGGGAGACTCACGAACAGGGACACCGGGCTTACCTTTGGGGGTATTTCACCTAAGATCGATGGGGAGACAGATGAGCGATACTTGACGGTATCTGTGGGGACTCACGCACCTGACCCTCTACTACATCACTCACGGGCACAGTTGATTTTGTCGATGTCCCTTGGCACCTTGGGCATGAGCAGCGGGGTACGCAAGGCTCACCCAAGATATTTGGATGACACTCAGCACACTAGGGGAGAGACTTCTCAACAGTGGCACTGGGTCGGGGCGCTAGTTGACGGCCATAGGTTAGGGGATGAGATGATCCTCTGCAGGGGTGGCACATTAGTCATTGCTGAGCCTACGCTTGGGGAGCGGGTCATGAGGGAGACATGCTTCACTTTTCCCTTAGGGCATGTCGAGATCATGCATGAGCAGAGGATACTGGGTACAGCAGAGGTAGCATCCCAGTATGTGTCTGGGCTCGAGACATTGTATCGACACTTTATCGAGAGGGTGGATGGCATATTCAATGCAGATGAGGTGGCGGAGGTAGAACAGGAGGGCATTGCTTCTGTATGCCAGGGTGAGGACTCTTTTTCATATGAGTCCATAGGATCAGTTGAGGACACTTCTGGGGAGCGAGAGCAGTCATGCAGAGATGGTGACAGTAGACCGGAGTTGCATTCCAGTGTCCAGGGTGAGCAGCGGACCTCTGCGAGAGATACTCTGGGTGAAGAGTCACTTGTGACGATTCAGCTAGAGCAACAGGTGATGGAGCCTGAGTCGACAGAGGAGGACACTATTCACATCAGGCACGATATTCCTTTGTGGGAGAGCCAGATGGGCGCTCACATTGAGCCGATGAGGGATATGTGGCTAACATTGGGGTCAGCCATTGAGGTGGGGCAGCCAGATGCACTGACATCGAGTACGGTGACAGCAGTTGCAGATCCATATCCTCTGGAGGTGTTGGAGGTTGATGGGATTGTTCTGCAAGGTGCCAGTAGACAGTGGGAGCATGACATTCCTGATCAGGAGTGGGAGGAGCTATTGGATATGGTGGAGCATCCATCTATGGGTCGACACAAGGATGAGGCGCAGATAGATGTACACACAGTCAGCAGAGCTGCAGTATTTTTAGTGGGTAGCACTCTCCAGGAGTACATCGATGGAGCTTGCAGCATATCTTGCCCACTTTGGCCCATTATAGAGAGAGGGGTTTCCTTCTACAGGCAGCTTTCATTGGCAAACAGGGCAGAGCAGTGGGAGTTGATTACGGGATGGCCGTAACACTCCAGGCGTGTTCCATATGCAGTTGTTGTTGCTACATCGGATTTTTCTTCCAGGATGGACTGGCGGGAGATCATGAGTTGGTACCCTCTTGATGGTACGGTATTCTTCGTAGGGAGCACAGCAGAGCAGGGGCCCTTGGACATAGCAAATGTTACAGATTCCAGCTGGCAGGGGGGCACAGGTCGTCATTTCTTCAGCACTCCATCTCGATTTCAGTAGAGCAGAATCAGCGTGGGATTGAGTCAGGACTTGGATTGGAGAGAGGTGATGAGTTGGTACACAGCTGATGGGACAACTTACATAGTCACAGATACACTGCAACATGGGTCATGGTCTTCACCTCTTAGAGCATCAGTCATAGCCAGAGGCAGTGTGCAGTCCGAGCCGTGGGACTTGGGCGATTATTGGCTAGGGTGGCGATGGGATCCAGGAGGATTGTTGGTTGGCTGGTACCGTGAGAGATCAGTTTGGGATCCTGGCGTTGAGAGATCGCTTCATATCAGGGTGATGCAGAGGTCAGGGAGGTTTCAGTGGCGCATCTGGGACCCAGGCACATTTTGCAGTGTCGGTGGGGAGCATCAGCTAGAGAGGAGGCTTGTTCAGGCATTGCTTGAGGACAAGCAATTTTTGGCGAGGAGGACTGTAATATTCCTAATTAGCGATAGCTAATTGGAATATTTTATTTTGTTCAATTTTGCCGACTATAGTTTATTAATAAATAAAAAGTGAGTAGAGAGGGTCTAACTCACTTAGTGGAATAAAACATCCTCCCTAGTGGCACAACGTTGTGACTTAAAGGGGGAGCCAAGGGGGGCTAACCACCACATAGAGAGGGGGCCCACGTATGCTCTAGAAGCTACTGTGCAGATGAGGATGAGCATGTGGAGGAGAGAGAGGCTACGTTGGGGTTTTGGAGGGAAACCAACGTTATAAAAGATGGAGGGCCTTCTCATTTCATTCATTCTGGAGTTGATGATTTTGAGCTAGACGTTTTGTCTTCTTGAGCACGTTGGCTGTTTAGCCTGTCTGCAGCACTGTTTAGTGCATTGAGTGTCTCCGGTCGGAGATCTCGCCCTTAGCCCCGGGGCACTTTGAGTGCCTGCTCGGGCAAGGTTATTTCTTCAGTATTTTGTGAGAGGTTTTGTTGTTTGGGTTTGCTGCGGAGCTGGGCTTTAGTAGAGACTGCGTAGTCACTGGGAGAGAGGACGCAGTCCATTTTGGAGGTACTCCGGATCGAGATTTCTGCAAGGGGATTTAGCCGAGATTTTGAGCAGAGGATCAGCCTTTGCCTGCAGGAGGATTTTGGTGGAGTTTGAGGCAGTGTTTCAGCTATTTTCATTTAGCCTCTGCGCAGAGCTTTGGAGGCCAGCGTAATTCTCTAAGGAGGTATTTTCTAGTGGTTTTCGGGGGTTGGCCATTTTTGATATGGTTTCTAGGTTTTGTCTGGGTTGGTGAGTAGAGGAGGTTTGCAGATTTTCAGCTCATTCCGGCAAGGGGATCAGCCCCTAGTCTTCAGTTCATTCCAGCAGTCGCAGCTACATAGCAGTTTTCCAGCAGCTGGGACACAGTTCAGAGAGCAGCCATTTCCTGTATATTCTGAGAGTATTTCTTCACTTGCCTTGAGCAAGATTAGATGCCATCACTCTGATCACCTATTGTACTTCATTGTATTTCTCAGATTAATAAAATGGCTTAGCATTTCCTCTCTATGTTTCTGGATGAGTTGTCGTATTTGTCGTATTTTCTTTCTATGCTATTATATGTCTGCTGCACTGTTATTTTTATATACTCTTGAGCATTCTAGTTCTATAACACTTGGTGTGTTTATCTTTCACTCTTAGACAAAGTCTGGAAAGGGCCAGGTAGCCTCCGGATCTCGTCCTCTTTTCAGAGGCGAAATATCCGGTAAATGCCCTCCCAGTCTATCTCTGGTTGGAGTTTGCCGTGTTTTAGAGATATCCCTGAAATGGGATATTACATTGCATCACAAGGATAATAGCCTCTATATCATAAAGATATTTCATCACCGAGACACAGATCAGATATTTTATAATTTGTATCAACAGAGAATAATTCGTCCAATGCTACAGGATGCATCCAATCCTTGTCAACCATTTGCTTCTTTTCAAGGAGAAATTCCAGAATTAAGTCACAAAATAATTTCGATTTTCAACACAGCAGACTTCATTAAATAGGGTACCCAAATCTGCTCGGATATACTCCACAAACAGATCCATAAATTAGGATCTAACATCTACACATATGTATCAGAAAAAACACACCTCAAGCTTATTGTTTAGGTGTCTGGTTAGGGCACAAAACGCTGTCCCTAACAGCCCTTTATTTTTGGCCCAGAATAGCTCCTTAGAGCTGCGGATTGCCCTAGGAGAGGTCCCCTCCTTCTCTGCTGCAATTCGGGGCATGGATACCCCTACGCTGCCCCTCAAATTAATTTGTAGGGCTCCGTCCTACTCAAAACAGCTCCTAGAGGCTGTAGATGCCTTTCCAAGATTCTTTCACTCATAAACAACCTTTAACCAGTCCTGAAATGAACCTTCTTGGTTTCAGCCCTCAGGTCACTGGTTAGGGCTTCTTGACAGCCTGTTATGACACTTTTATTTTTACTTCTAGACCTCCAAATAGTGCAGCCTTCACCCAGACTTTTATCTTCTCCTGAACAGTGGTTTGGACCACCTTTTAAGCCTCCAAATGCTGCCTAACAGCCACTTGATCTTGCATAAACTGCCTGAAGCTTTACACTATAACTCAAGCTCCAGGACAGTGTTATTTAGGCCAGCGTATGGGCTGAAACAACTCCTCCTAGCTGCGGCTCACTTGAGGGATGAATATGCCACAAGGGTTAGGCCTCTACGCCACCCAAACAAGCCCTCAACTAATGCGGCCTTCCAGAAATTAATGTGGACTTGTGGTGATGCCCAAAACAACGTTCAAAAAACTCCTAAAAAGGTTCCACGCAGCTTCTTCTTCTCCCACGCTGTAGTAGCCTCTCTTTTCTCTCACAATTTGGGCATTGTCTTCTCCTAAGCTCTGAAACCATGTAAATTTCTGAACATGTTCTATGCCATTTCAGATTAGGGCACAAAATACTAAAGCAGATAGAACAAATAAATCGATCGATGGAAGACAAGCCAACAATAGAAAAAAGAAGAAGAATGATGGTGTTACGGCGATCAGCATGATGCTTCAACCAGCAAAGTCTCCAATAGGTCATTCAGCCAAGCGTGTCACACAACCCTAAAATGCTACATCAAGAAGCCCTAATTCAGCTCCATGAGAAAGCCCTAACACAGATGCACCAAAAAGAGAGAAGATAATTTCCTCCACACAATGTGTGTGAAATGATCTCCAAAACTCTCCTATTTATAATCATCTGTGGGGGTGTGTGACATGTCCTTTAAGACATTTAAGTCTATATTATATTCCAAACCGACCTAACACATAAGTGGAATAAACTCAAAATACATGTTCTGCTCATCCGATCGAGATGATCTTTAGATCAATCTTACACCTCGCCAAAAGAGGAATCCAATAAAAATATTGGGATCATCATCTAAGCAACACAACCCAGAGTTTGGACCTAGTTTCCCAAAATTAACAAGAGTTCATAGCCGAAGTTTCATAATTTTCTAAGCAGGGCAATAGCCCCAAAGAGCAGCTCCATTCTAGCCAGAAGCAACATTTTCCAGTAGCAGCAGCAACTCAGGGAGTTACGCAGTCCATAGGAGAAGCAACCATCCATAGCTGGGTTTTGAGAGTTATTCCAGCTTGCCTTGAGCAAGCCAAGGTGCCATCATTTTGATCACCTTCTTGTACTCATTCCCTATTTCCAGATCAATAATAAAATGGCTCAGATTTTCTGAAATGTTTGTAGTGCTTTCCATGGTGTCTCTCTATTAGTTGTAGTTTTGTTTTTGTTGCTTTGTATTTCTATTTATTTCCTATTCAGAATATTACAGTGGTATCAGAGCTCATAGACTTGGCTCAGCCTGTGGAGCAGATCAGTCTATGGCACTCGGAGACAAAGAATACATCACCTACCGAAAGCAACGATACAGGAGCCGAGAGCGGAGGCTCGAGCCCACATTTGGTGAGGGGGATCGCGTTCCAGTAGAGGATGCAAAGGAGGAAGCACCTATGGAAAAATAAGTAGATGACGAGAAGGAGTTCAGAAATCTCCTCTTGAAGTCTGTATAGGAACTCTCCAGGAAAATAGAGGACATGGGTCAGAAGATTGTTGGGGAGAACAGACAGCGTGAAACCCCAGGGACATTTCACATCGGAGAAGGGTCCGACACTTCCCATCACACGTAGGAGCAGAACACAATGCAGCAGGTGGTGCTACACACTCCCCCATGTTCCACTATGCCCACATTCTTGACTGTAGGTACGGGAACGGAAGGACCCCAGGAGCCGGAGATGGCTCATTACAGGGATTATTTTGCAGAGTATTAGTCATATGGGTGAGAGTTTGGTGAAGCTCTCTCTTTCCACGATTTTTGACAGCTAAACAACGACAACAGACCCCGCAACCAGAACAGAGGAGGTGGGTAAACACAGGGAAGTGAGTTGCAACGTACCATGGGCAGATTCTTTCTGCCAACATATGACGAGTCATCGAAATGTTCAGCAAAAGCTTGGGTAGAAAAACTGGATATTTACTTTTAGTTGAACCACATGGTAGAGGTGGAGGCCATCAAGGTGGCAGCGCTGCACCTTGATAGGGAAGCCCATGACTGGTGTTTCCATGGGATGGCCACGCTGGGTCACTTAGTAGTGACAACGTATGCAGAGTTCATGCGGAGATTGGTGGAGAGGTTTGACCGGAAGGATCCGGAAGAGCATTTTGTCGAGCTGACCAACCTCAAACAGACCGGGAACCCAAAAACTTACATTTCTGACTTCTCGAGACTTTCAGTGATGGTGCTAGAATTTTCTGCAACCAGGAGGATTTACATGTTTATTGATGGGTTGGCAGAACCTCTGCGTGGATTAGTCAATGATGCACACAAGCTGCAAAAATAATCAGAATACATGCGGAATCAACAAATTGTTACTTTAAAGTAGGTCGCACATAAACCCAAATCACTTACATACATGCGGAACTTCTTTCCAGAGGGTCCCACAATAGTATAAACCAATCACAAGCGATCGCACTTCGCACACTTTATAATTTAACTTAGCGGTTAACCCTTATTCCTTGCGATCTGTGATATTGCGCAATGTCGACACGTGCCCTTCTCCACTTCGCATTGCATACAATTTAACTTACCTTGCGACGACCTTAACACTTACACGCTAAACTTTGCGATTTGTGAAATCGCTCTTGGTGCACTTACGATCTCTGTCATTGGTCTGCGTTGGATTCGGCGGTCCACGCTTGTCTCTTTGTCGATCTACTTCGCATCGCAAGGTAAATAACTTATCTTGCGAAGTCTTAACCACAAACACTAAATCCTGCGACGTGCGAAGTCTTCACGGTTGCGATGTGATTTCCCACCATTGATCTGCGCAACATCTAACGGTCCTCGCTGCTGCCTGCAAATTTGATTGGCCTCTGCTGTATGATCAATGCGATATCTAATTCAACAGAGAAATAAAAAGAACAGTTTAAAACAGAGAGCCCGATTAAAATACAAAACACTTAGAATTAAATTAGAAATGAAATACACAGAGCCAAGCCCTTGGATGGCTGGTTTTTACATTTATTTCTGCTCTCTGTTCACTCCTCTCTCACTCTTCTCTCGCACCTATTTCACACATGTTCCACTCTACCTTCTCACAGCGATTCATGCATATATATATCTACCTGAAAGCGGTTCTTCTCATCTTTTAATAGCTTTCTGTTTGAACCACTTTAACAAACAAATGCTATCCTATCTCATGATCTAATCTATTTGGTTTAATCTCCTCGCAGGGAGAAACCAATTGCTATTTTAATTCTAATTAATTGTGTAAATCAAAACAGACTAACTCCTCTCATTTAAAACTAAATAAAATATTAATAACCCATGCTTATCCACCTCTTGTTAGCCACAACATGTGAACACACAATCACATTGCTGGCTAAATCTGGATGCTCCTGCATCAGACTCTCGGGGAAGAAAAAATTGATCAATCAATGTTTCAGGATCTATATTAAACTTTTGTAACTCTGCTGCTGTCATCTAACTGGCATCTTCCACTGGGTGTCCTTTCCATTTGACTAGATACTGATAATAGGTTTGTCCTCTAGTCTTCTTTGCTGCTCTTTTCTCCAAAATGGCTTCCACTTCTTTCTTTGCTGTCTTTGGCATCTGATCCTTCCAATTCAAAATTTGGTCCTCTTCTTCTGTAGATTCTTCTTGTAGTTCTTCCTCTATTCCTTTGTATGGGTACAAATCTGCAACATTAAAGATGGGTGATATCCCAATTCCTGCTAGTAATTCAATCTCATATGCATTTGAGGAAAACTTCCTCAAAATTCTACATGGCCCTATCTTTTTCATTTTCAGTTTGTTATAAGTCCCGACTGGAAACCTTTTCTTCCTTATATAAACCATGACTAAATCATCTACTTGAAACTCCCTTTCAGTCCTCTTAATATCAACTCTTTGTTGATATTTTTGGGTGTTTTTCTATAAGATTTGCTTGACATCTTCCTGCAATTTCTGTATCTGTTCTGCAAATTCTTCAGCTTTTGAACTCCTTGTCTCTTATTTGCTCAAATCTCTAAGTTCATACACCCCTCTTGGATGCATCCCAAAAACTATCTGAAATGGACTCATTCCAGTACTCCGATTAGGAGTATCATTATAGGAAAATTCAGCTTGAGCAAGTGCTAAATCCCATTACTTTGGATTTTTACAAACCAAACTCCTTAATATATTTCCTAGACTCCTGTTCACCACTTCAGTTTGTCCATCCATCTGAGGATGATAGGCTGAACTAAAACTGAGGTTTGTACCCAGCTTCTTCCATAGAGTCCTCCAGAAGTGTCCTACGAACTTTGTATCCCTGTCTAAAACAATACTCACAGGCAGTCCATGCAATGTTATAACTTTAGAGAAAAACAAATTAGTGATGTGAGTTGCATCACTGGTTTTCTTACAAGCAATAAAATGTGCCATTTTAGAAAATCTATTTACAACAACATAGATAGAATCATGTCCTCTTTGAGTCTTTGGCAAACCCAAAACAAAATCCATGCTGACAGCATCCCAAGGTCTATTGGGTATTGGCAATGGATGATATAACCCAGTGTTTTGACTTCTTCGTTTGGCATGTTGACATATCTTGTACTTCTCAACAAACTTTTTAATATCAGTTTGCATTTTTGGCCAATAATAAAAAGCACTTACTTGAGCAAATGTTTTATCCTGTCCAAAGTGTCTAGACAATCCTCCACTGTGTTTTTCCTTAATCAGATTTTCCCTCATACACAGTTTATTATCTTTGAACAACAATCCTCCTTTGTAAATTTCTGAAGATGTTCTATGCTAGATGCAAATATACTTTAAACTCTAGGGCTCAATGAAAGTAAGATGCAGATAAAACATACCAATAGATCGATGGAAGACAAGCCAAAATAGAGATAAATAATGGTGGTGTTAGACGATCAGCAGGATGCTTCCACTAGCAAAGTCTTCATAAGGTCAACCTCCCACATGTGTCACACAACCCCAAGACGTCTCATCAAGAATACACCACCAAGACACTACACCAAGATGCCCTAAACGCAGAACCAAGAACGCTGCTCCATCACCATCCAAGAGAGAAGAAAATGCCTCCACCAAAATGTGTGTGTGTAAAATGAACTCCAAGTCTCTCCAATATATAGGCATCTATGGGGGTGTGTGACACATCTCTTATGGATGTGGGATAAATCAAGTCGACCTTGCACATGTGGAATAAATTCAAAATACATGTTCTGCTCATTCGATCAAGATGATCTTTAGATAGATCTTGCACCTCTCTGAAAGAGGAATCCAATAAAACTATTGGCATCGTCATCTGAGCATCACAACATGGAGTTTGGACCTAGTTGCCCAAAATTAACACTCCCTCTCAACTAGGGAGAACTCCATCCACCAGTGCCATCCAAACATTGTGCGTCATCCCACTGTAACTTGCTTCGCTGGCTTCTTTATTTCAAAACAAAAGGTGAGTCACAAAGTCATCACTCTCGGCTAACCCGAAGTTAGCTTAGAGGTCCGAAACCTCTATAGGACTCAAAGGAGTCACATACCAACCTGAAGTTGGTTTAATTGACCCGAAGTTAGTTTAGTTGACCCGAAGTCAATTGGAGGTCCGAAACCTCATTATACTTGATACCAGATCAAGTGGTTGGACATGTGCCATCCTAGATATAGAGAGTACGACAATCTATGATGTATCCATCGGTCTTGTTATGGTCTCTATTCACATTTCCCACATCATTGGCCAAATGAGAGGTACTTCCGATGAGTCCGAAACTCCATGGGTAGGATGCATACAGGGCACAGATCAAAGAGAGGTAAACCAACTCAATATCATCATGGTGGGGCAGAAGCACACCAACAAATTTCGGCAAGCCTGGCCCTGTGGTTGCTTATAGCCCCAAGAAGCTATCCCTAAAGCCCCCCTGGAGCTCCCAGAGCTCATCGTCCAACATGACCCTCCAAATAGGGTCATTCCACGATTATTCTCACAAAAGGTTAGGAACATGACCTTCCCCAAGGGCTCTGTGAGAATATCCGCGACCTGCTCATCAGTTCCTATATGATCGAGCCTTACGGTGCCTCGTTGTACCATATCCCAGATAAAATGTTAACAGACATCAACATGCTTGGATCGATTGTGGAACACGAGATTGTTTGACAAACAAATCCCCCTCTGGTTATCACAAAGGATAACGGTGGCATCAAGCACATGCTTGAACAATTCACTGAAGAGCTTTCGCAACCAAGTGGCTTCACAACAGGCCATACATGCTGCAATGTATTCGGCGTCAGCAGTGCTCAAAGCTACCGACTTCTGCTTCCTGCTTGAAGCAGACCCAAGAGTGAAGCAACATCCAAATGTGCTCTTGCGATCCACCACACTGCCAGCCCAATCAGCATCAATATATACACGGAGTCTCAAACTCCCGGCAGTGTATCTCAGCCCATGGTCTATCGTGCCTTAGAGATATCTCAAGAGTTTCTTGGCACCAACCCAGTGAATGTTATGAGGATCAACCATGTGTTGACTCAAGGTGTTCACTGCACAACATACGTCCGGACGGATGTTCCCTAAGAACATCAAGGCCCCTACGAGTTGACGATACTCAGTAGGATTTGCTAGCATAGGCCCAGTAGCGCTGCCACTCAACTTCTTAAAGTTGATCTCCATCGGTGTCGATACAGACTTACTGTCCACTATACCAAATCTTTCCAGCAGCTTCACAATATATTTTCCTTGAGAGAGGAAAATCTTGTCAGGTCTCTGCCAGACCTCCAGGCCTGGGAAGTAATGAATTAGTCCTAGGTCCTTCATCTCAAACTCTGAAGCTAGCTCCCTCTTACGCTGATGAATGAGAAGGTCAACACCTGTCAAAAAGAGATCGTCGACATAGAGATCCAAAATGAGAGGCCTTTCTCTATCAACCTTAAAAATAAAAGTTCGGATCAGTATTACTTCGAGGGAAGCCCAACTTCATCAAGTAGCTATCTATCCTCTCGTACCAAGCCCTGGGGGCTTGCTTCAACCCATAGAGGGCTTTCTTCAACCGGCATGCATGAGAGTCTCTATCCTGGACTTCGAACCCCAAAGGTTGCTCCTCATACACCTGTTCCTCTATCATGCAGAAAAACAGTCTTCACATTCATCTGATGTAACATCCATCAATAGATCGATGGAAGTATATCGGACCACAGGTGCAAGTATATGATCATAGTCTACGCCTTTCTTTAGAGAGAAGCCTTGGGCAACAAATCTTGCCTTGTACTTTTCAACACTCCTATAAGATCCATGCTTGATCTTATAGAGCTATTTCGAGGTGACAACAACTTTGTCCTCTGGTCTCGGAACCATATCTAGACATCATAATGGACTCCTGCTCTTTGTGTATAGCATCTTTCCAAACTTGATGCTTAACGGCTTCTTCAAATGATCCAGGCTCATATTGTACTCATGGCAGCTAGATACCCTTGGTATTTATATGGCTTCTTGCTTTCCTGGAATGTCGCCCTTTGGGGCCATATTCCTCTGAGCCATGAGGGTCTTCTCCTCTTTCTTCCAGCAACGTTATTTTCTCAGGAGCATATACGGTTGTAGTTTCCCTCTTAATGCCAGCTCCTCTTGTGAGAGAAGACATCTATAAGAACATCCTCTCAAGGATTTCACAGGCAGCATATCAGATAAGTAAGAGTGTATCAGATGTCTTTTGACACTTGAGGAATGAAGAAAAGTCCCTTATGCTTTCCTTTGTTGCAACCTTGACAAATGCCTACATGATTATTTTGACTGTGGGCATCCCAGACACCAACTCGGAAAGGGATTTGCAATCATGGGCTTGAATCTTATTCTCCCACTGTCAAGGCCATACAAGAATCATAGCCATATACTGCCATAAATCTGTCATGCATCTTGACAGGTATCATATTTTGTCATTATCATACATATCACTATCATATTCATCACTGCCAGACATAACTGAAGATATCAAACTTCATGGTTATATATGATTTTTCATATGCCTCACAGACCAAGTTCATATAGATTTTGCCCTATACAATGAGGTCATATATCCTTTACCATCTGTCAGTGTTATAAGGCTCATCGACCAACCATCTTAGATTTTCTTAAACATCATTCAAAGACAGGCAAAATTTCTATGTAAGAATTAAATTTACATACCTCTTCTTTTGTCTGCCTTCTTACAGTAGATTTCCAACATCATTGCCCTAAATTAGTGGATGGCCCAATCAAAGACTACAATTTGGCATCCTGGCATTAGTGATCAAATGGTACCTTCCTGAGCTAAGGGGATGCAATTGATGAAGCTTGTCTGGTTAGGGCTTCTTGTAAATCATTGTTGTTCCAAAACTTCTCATTTCTAAGTTTTGTCATACCTGATGATGCTCGCTTGCCCCTGAGGGCTGAGGAAGGAACCTTTGTTAGACATCTCGGCCCTTTCTGAAGTAACAGGTCTGAAGTGCAGCTGTACCAAGAGGGAGATTATATCTGCATTGTCTGCAAATCAGCCCACGAACCGCCACTCCTCTCTATTCTTGAAATCAGATCTGTAATGACAAATTGTCAGTGTCACTGTCACTTCTTGAAGTTATCACCAAACTGTGATCATTGTAACCACATTGAATCTTATTGTTATGTCATCAAAGATATTATTGAATTTCAACAGCTTCTTTATATCACTGATATAAGACTCCTTCCTAGCAACGAGACGGATATCAGAATTCATGTCACTGTTATCATACACACGAACTTCAGAGATACATCTAACATGTCTTAAGTTCTGTGATCCGAATTCTGGGGTAGATCTGAGTTTCATCACCCTCGAAACATATTTTTGTTGTCTACATCATCCGAACTTGTTTCTGTACAGGAGATCCAAACCCTGTTTCTGTTTGGCCCATCCAAGAACTTTAGAGAGATATGTCTTCGTTGTCCCTAAAAAGGTTCTCGCTTTCCCTTAGATGACTCTTAAAACTCCATATGATAGAAATCGTATATACGTAACTATCCAAATGCATGATCCAGAATTCTGCCTTTTAAACATCAGCAATCATAAGTGGTCAAATGTAGTCAGAAATTTTTCTTACTTGCTTTAGATATGAACTGAGTTCTGGTTAAGGATTGTTGTCCTATGACAACAAACCCTTTGCACTCCTCTAAACATTATTACAAGACTGCGGATTTCATTTTTAATTTATTGTCCACAATCTAAGGCTAATTAGGGCTATATCTACAGCCTTCCACTACTGGTTAGGGCTAGATTCAACCTTTCGCAACTTCCCTGATGGCTGCGGTATAACTGTGACCCCAGATCTGGCCTTTATAGGGCTACGGCCTGATTGAAACAACCTCCTTGGATTTGCGACAATCCTTTCCTAGAGGATTCACACATAGGCAGCTCTAAACTGTTCACAGGTTTGCGGCTAACTTGATGATGGATCTCAGCCTGTGGGAGAGGGTTAATAATGCCGATATTAAGAATCAGCTAACCCATATCTGCTCAGCATCCTGTCTAAGGAGCTCGGTCTATATGGAGAAGGGAAATCATGTAACAAAACCACAATACGTCTACGGAGATTGTCCTGAAACCAGTGGTAGTTACCCATAGCTTCCTTAGCCCTGCAAATAGATTCACTCAAAACGAACCCGACCTCTTCGTTCTTCTTGAAACCCTCGACAGCCTCGTCATGTTGTTTATAGAAGGCTTTTCCACTTAAAAACAGTCGTTGTCTCTTACAACACTCGGCCTCCACTACAGGAATGCCCACGCTGTCCCTAGGCCTCCTTCACGCTATCTTAAGGCTCTTCTTTCACGCTGTCTAGGCTCTTCTATTACGCTGTCTAGTCTCTTCTTTTACGCTGACGATTAGGGCACTAACCAGCCCCAACAAACCTGAAGCCAAGGTCTCCTCACTCGGCCTTCTTCCAGCAACTCGGTCACTAGAAAATAATCCTTATCTCGTTGTCCTAGATTATCAACTAGAATGGGCTTTGTCTTCTCCTAGCTCTGATACCATGTAAATTTCTAAAGATGTTCTATGCTAGATGCAAATATACTTTAAACTTCTAGGGCTCAATGAAAGTAAGATGCAAATAGAACATACCAATAGATCGATGGAAGACAAGCCAAAACAGAGATAAAGAATGTTGGCGTTACGGCGATCAACAAGATGCTTCAACCAGCAAAGTCTTCATAAGGTCAGCCTCCCACATGTGTCATACAACCCCAAGACGTCTCATCAAGAATACACCACCAAGGACCAAGACATCACATCTTCAAGATGTAGAAATTTGAATCTTATATCTTATGTTTATTATCGTTAATCCGGTTAAGCTCCTCCTACTTAGATAAGTTATCAACTCAATAAATTCAAGTTAACATCGGCTGAACACTTAACCGATCTCTACCAATTCGTATCTAGAATGCTCATGCAATACACACAAGTGATAAATATTTCCGGGATTAAACCACCTTCGGAAAAACCCAATGTGGGAAAACTGTCTTCTGGCTGCTGGGGAGTTCTATTATTAAGAATATTTTTGAATACACAATTCTGGGTTCCAGATCTAGAAAACCCTATAGAGAAAACTCTAGATCTGCAGCACCTGGCTGATCTAAGACCAAAAATACTGACTGATCCACACCCTCAAACGGGATTTATAGAACTCAGCTAGATCTAGGCCTAGAAACCCCAATCCGCCCAAAGGCACTCGCATCCCGGCAGCTTTCCGAAGCCCCCGAAAGCCTTCGCATTAGCCTTGATGGCCTCCAAACCTTAGCATCATCTCGAGGACCGCGTTACCCCAGAATGGGCAACACAATCACTACGCCGTCTCTAAGGGTCTCTCGCGTAACCTGGCGTTGGTTTCGAAAATTTCATTGTCTCTGCCATCGCTTCTCTCCTCTCGCTATCTCTTGAGTCGATCTCTTCTCTGCTTTTTGTGTATTCTAGACCCCGGGATCAGATCATCCCCTTGGTCTAAATTCCCCTCTCTGCAACTGAAACACTTGAGAATTCTTAGCAACCTCGCCCTAGAATCTCAGCTTAGCTTCAGTGCTCTGCCTCTGTGTGTTTTACAAATGACCCCAAGCCTTTCCTTTATACTTTTCTCGTTGAAAAATCAACAACCAAGATTAAATCTTTAATCAATGGCTAAGATTAAAAGAAAGCTTGATCCGTGTGACTTAAGACAATTTCATCACATGTTTAATTAAATTCACTTTAATTATTTTATTTTCCTAAGTTTTAAATTAGGAAATACATTAAAATAATTAATTATTTTCATATTTCCTAAACTTGATGAAATTTCTCAAATCCATTTCTGGGTCTTGTAGATCAAGTGTACTCTAATTATACATCACACTATGCATTGCATGATTTTGGGCATTGGTTTTGTGTTGTTGATGCTTGGCCTACTACCACTCAACTCTGCACTGCTGCTGCCATTCTGTACGGCTGCCCATGACTCTGCCACTGCCACTGCAACCTCTGTACTGCAGCTCCCTCTCAATATGCTACATCTGTGCTGCTCAAAACACTGCCACTGCTGATCTGATACACTGCAACTTCAGTTGTTGAGAGAAAGAACTGAATCTCCTGCCCAATCTTTGACAGACAAGTCATATGGGCTGCATCCTCATCACTGAAGCTCCATAGGCTACAGATCTGTGCTGGCATCTAAAGAACGATGCACAACCACAACTCCGCACTGCGTAATCAGATTCCCTCTGCACTACTAAAGTCACATCAGCCCCTTGTGCTGAAGTCTATCGCGTTGTTGCTGCACTGCGCTGTCCCTCTGAAGCTTTTTGCCCTGTTGCAACTCTGCACTGCGTAAGCATCTCTGCTCTGCGCTGCTAAAGTCACATCGGCCTCTGCGCTGCTACTGCTTCTACGTTGTTGCTGCCTTGCTCTGCGCTGCTTCTTCCAATCTTCAGATCTCCCTCTGCCTGCTTCATCTGTGATCTATGCACCCACTGCTCCACTTGTCTCGCTACTGTCTTAAGGCTGCAGTAGCTTGCTTGTGATCCAAGAGATGAGCTGCTCAAGGATCCCGCCTTCTTCTGTGTAGCTCTTCTACATATCCATGTCACCCCACCTCTGTGGTTCATGAGCACTCATGGCTACGTCATCTTCAGCCATTTGCTCAACAAATATGTCGGAGCTCCTCCTCTCTATACTAGAGATCTGGATCTAGGGTCCTTTATGAATTGGGCACCCTCTGCTCCCTCTGACAACTGATTTCCCTCCTTGGAAATCTGCGAAATCAATAATGATTCAACTCTCTTTGATCCTCTGATCAAACTGCAAGTTTCTTTTGGCTAGAAACTCTCTGAGAAGTTGATCTCCTCCCGCTCTTTGTCACTTGTGCTAAGGCTAAAAATCTGAAATTTTTAGAAATTTAACCCCACCAGCTCTTTTGAATTTCTGCAACTTTTTTGCAGACTTTTTCTAGATCTGACAGATTCAAATCTGAATCACACTGGCTGGCTTCAGACCCAACCAGTGTTGTTTCTGAGCTACCTCTGTGCAGTAATTGCGTGGGCTTGCTAGGACACAGGGCTGGACAGCATCACCCTTCCTTCTGCGTGAATCTACTCCTGAAAACTGCGCTGTCGCTTCAGATCTGATTCTCTACTGCTTTTCCAGCTGCTTTCTGCAACTAGATCCTTCATATTTTTCAGCTAGTGACCCTTCTAGATCTGCAATTCCTCTGATACCATGTAGGAATTTATGAATCTTATATCTTATGCAAAAATTATTACTGTTAATCTGGTTAAGCTCCTCCTACTTAGATAAGTTATCAACTGAATAAATTCAAGTTAACATCGAAGCAAAACACATAACAAATCTCTACCAATTCAGATCTAGAATAAGCTCATGCACACATTGACAAAGTGACAGTTATTTTTGGACAAACTGTCCCCGGAAAAACCCAATGTGGGAAAACCGGTCTCTGGCTGCTGGAGGGTTCTATTATTAAGAATATTTCTAAAAACACAATTCTGGGTTCCAGATCTGGAAAACCCTATTGAGAAAACTCTAGATCTACAGCTCCCGGCTGATCTAGGTCCAAAAATACTGATTGATCCACACCCTGAAATGGGATTTACAGAACTCAGTCAGATCTAGGCCTAGAAACCCCAGCGCTGCCCCTGAAAGGCACTGCGTCGGCCTTTGAAGCCTCTGCGTCAGCCTTGGATGGCCTCCAAACCCTCAGCGCTGCTCCTGGAAGGGACTGCATTACCCCAGAATGGGTGACGCAGTCACTATGCTACCCCTAAGGGTCTCTGCGTAACCCCTAAAGGGTTTCCTGAAAATTGCGTTGTCCCTGCTGCTGTTGCTACTACTGCTACCTTTCTCTGCGTTGTCCTTGAGTTGATCTCTTCTCTGCCTCTTGTGTATTCTAGACCCTGGGATCGGATCATCCCCTTGGTCTAAATTCCCCTATCTGCAACTGAAACACTACTGAGAATTCTTAGCAACCCCGCCCTAGAATCTCAACTTAGCTTCAGTGCTCTGCCTCTGTGTGTCTTTACAAATGACCCCAAGCCTTTTCTTTGTACTTTTCTCGTTGACAAATCAACGGCCAAGATTAAATCTTTAATCAATGGCTAAGATTAAAAGAAAGCTTGATTCGTGTGACTTAACACAATTTCATCACATGTTTAATTAAATTCACTTTAATTATTTTATTTTCCTAAGTTTTAACTTAGGAAATACATTAAAATAATTAATTAATTTAATATTTCCTAAACTAGATGAAATTTCTCAAATCCATTTTTAGGTCTTGTAGATCAAGTGTACTCTAGTCCTTCCTCAAAATTTGGGACCTAGAGCACAACTGATGCTACCCTAAATACACAAAATCTCAACACAAGATGCCCTAAATGCAGATTCAAGAACGCTGCTCCATCACCCTCCAAGAGAGAAGAAAATGCCTCCACCAAAATGTGTGTGTGTAAAATGAACTCCAAGTCTCTCCAATATATAGGCATCTGTGGGGTTGTGTGACACATCTCTTATGCATGTGGGATAAATCAGGCCGACCTTACACATGTGGAATAAATTCAAAATACATGTTTTTCTCATTCGATCAAGATGCTCTTTAGATCGGTCTTGCACCTCTCTGAAAGAGGAATCCAATAAAACTATTGGCATCGTCATTTGAGCATCACAACATGGAGTTTGGACCTAGTTGCCCAAAATTAACATCCTTGAATCAAGTAATCTAACCACTGGCTTCTGTTATGAATCACTGGATTCTTATCAGTTGCATATATTTCTTTGAAATTTGTGTCTTCCTCATACATGTCAATCATCTCTTCAAACCCCAAAATGCCAATCTTCAGTTCCTGCATAATCAAATTTACTCTACTTAAAGCATCAGCAACTTTGTTTGACTTACCACTTGTGTGTTTGATTACAAAGGTAAAATTCTGCAAAAACTCCACCCACTTTGCATGCTTTTGGTTCAACTTCGGCTGATTATTTATGAACTATAGTGCATGGTTATCTGAATACAACACAAATTCTTTGGGCAAAAAATAATGCCTCCATTTCTTCAAAGCCTGCACAATAGTATAAAACTCCTTATCATAGGATGAATACTTCTTCTTGGCCTCATTTAACTTTTCACCGAAATAAGCTATCAGTCTCTGCTCTTGACTCAAGACAACTCCAATTACTATCCCACTGGCATCAATTTCAACTTGGAATATTTTATCAAAATTTGGCAAGGCCAAAACAAGTCTTTCAGTGGTCTTCTTCTTCATCAACTTGAAATTCTGATCTGTTGCTTCTGTCCATTTAAATGGCTGGTTGCTCTCCTTTATTGTTTCAATTATTGGTGCAAAGATCTGACTAAAACCTCTTATAAACTTTCTGGAAAAACTTGTAAGACCATGAATACTCCTTACCTCAAATACACTTCTCGGAGTTGGCCAATCCAGTATTACCCGGATATTTTCTAGGTCCATCTTCAAGCCTTCTTTTGAGACTATAAATCCGAAGTAAATGAGCTCCTCCTTCATGAAACTACACTTATTCAAATTTATGAGAAACTTCTCCTTTTGCAAAGTATTTAACACCAGCTTGACATGCTCCAAATGCTCCTCCTTACTCTGACTAAAAATCAGAATATCATCAAGATAGACTATCACAAACTTTCCTGCATACTCTTTAAAAACCTCGTTCATTAGTCTCATAAATGTGTTTGGTGCATTAGTGAGCCCAAAAGGCATCACTAACCGCTCATACAATCCACTGTTGGTCTTAAAAGCAATCTTCCATCATCTCCTTCTCTGATCTTTATTTGATGGTATCCACTCTTCAGATCTATTTTAGTAAAATACTGTAACCCACTTAAACAATCCATCAAATCATCTATTTGTGGCAATGGAAATCTATCCCTGATAGTGATCTTATTTATGGCTCTGGAATCAGTACACATGCGCCACTCACCTCCTTTCTTTGGACTAAGCACGGCTGGTACTGCACATGGACTGAGACTTTCTTTGATTAGTCCTTTATCTAACAGCTCCTGTACCTGTCTTCTAACTTCTTCATTCTCCCGAGGGGTCATTCTATATGCTGCTTTGTTTGGTAAACTTGCACCAGGTATTAAATCTATGTGATGGCTAATACTTCTGATTGGTGGCAATTTACTTGGTAATTCATCAACAAATATATCAGCATAATCATCTAACAGATTTTTAATTTCCACAGGCAAATTGTCTAAATTTGTAGAAATCAGAATTACCTTGGGTTTACCCACAACAACAAAATGCATTTCTTTCTCCTTTTTGACTTCTTGCAGCAACTCCTTTCCACTAATCAGCATAATATTATTCTCAGTTGTTCCTTTATCTACTTCATCCTTCAAAGGTAGCAATGTGTGCTTCTTTCCATCCTTCTCTATGGTGTATGTATTCCTTTTGCCATCATGAATGGCTTTTTTGTCAAATTTCCAAGGTCTTCCCAACAATACACAGCACACGTCCATTGGCATCACATCACACAATATGACATCCTTATATGTACCAATATGTATCTCTACTTTGCACTGTTCTGTCACCAAAATTTGATGTCCCTTCTGTAGCCACGACACTCTGTAAGGAGTAGGGTGTACCATCTTACTCAACCCCAATTTCTCAACCATCTCCGTGGAAACAAGATTATCAGTGCTTCCACTGTCAATCGCAACATTGCAGCACTTTTCTTTACACTTGCATACCGTCCTGAATAGAATATTCCTTTGCGCTGGCTCATTTGCTTCCTTCTCTGCCTTAAGTAATACTCTTTTGAGCAATAAAGACTCTCCTGCCTCAAGTGGTTTTTCTTTTCCCGTGACCAAAGGATTTTCTTCCTTTGCTTCAACTAGATTCACATTCCGCTGATTTGCTGGTTTGTTATGAGGACAATCCCATGATCCGTGTCCCCATTCTCCACATGTGTAGCACCGAATTTCTCTTCCTCGGCCTCTGCCTCTGGGTGCAAATCTTCCTCTACCAAAGTCTCCTCTTTGCGGCAGTCTGCTACTCGAACCTCCTGCTTCATTCTAAGATTGCTGAAATCTTGATCTGAAATTTCCTCTTCCTCTTGCTGGACTTTTACCTCTATTCCTCTGACTTTTCTTCCTCAACATTTTCTCCTTTGCCTTCAAAGCTACTTGGTAGGCATCCTCAATTGTCTTCAAACTCAACAAACTGATTTCATCGTGTATGTCATACCTTAAACCATTGATGTATCTGCCTACTTTCTCCATATCATATTCAACATGTCCTGCTCTAATGCTCAGCTTGTATAATTCCTCTGTATAATCCTTGACAGTCATTCCTTTCTGCTTCAAATTCTGTAATTACTTGAAAAGATTCAATTGATAGTCCTTTGGCATAAACTTATTCTTCAACTTCCTTATCATTTTATCCCACTGCTTGATCTTAGGCTTTCCTTTTCTAACTCTGGATATTTGTAGTTCATCCCACCAGATAGATGCATGGCCCTTCAACTTGGTAGTTGCATACTTTATCTTCTTCTTATCTTCAATCTCTTCCAAATCGAAATAATTATCCATTGAACTGATCCAATCCATCAGCTCGTCCACATTAAGGTTCCCCTCATATGAAGGAATCTCCATTCTCGGTTTCCCACTAACCTTTGCTAATGTCTTGAAAACTTTAGCTTCTTCTTCCTCAGAAGTTTCCTCTGCTGCGCTGACATCTCCTTCATCAAGTGCTCTCCTCTCCATTCTTGTACAAAGATGTCGAATCTCGTCTAGCAAAATTGCATTAGCTTCCGACCTATGCCAACTCCTCTCTTGGGTGGCATATTTGCTCCAACCTTCGAGAACAGAACTCAACATCCGCTCTGATACCAAATGATGCAGACAAGCTGCAAAAATAATCAAACTACGCGTGGAATCAAGAAACTATTACTTTAAAACAGGTCGCACATAAACCCAAATCACTTAAATACACGCGGAACTTCTTTTCGGAGGGTCCCACAATAGTATAAACCAATCACAAGTGATCGTACTTCAGACACTTTATAATTTAACTTAGTTGTTAATCCTTATTCCTTACGATCTGCGATATTGTGCAATGCCGACACGTGCCCTTCTCCACTTAGCATCACATACAATTTAACTTACCTTGCGACGGCCTTTACACTTGAACCTAATCCCGGATCGACTGCAACCTGAAGAGGAAAGGATCGACTTCCTCTCCCTTATTCATCACAAACAACCTCATCTGGTTCTCCAGAAGAATCTTCTTCTGGACAGATTTCCCTTGATACATTGTGGTCAACGTTGTCCACATAGAATTAGCCATCTTCTTCTCGGCAATGTGTGGGACCACATGATCCTTGACCCCGTCCATGATGAAGCACTTGTCATGCGCCTTCGCTTGATTATGCTTCGCGAGAAGAGCAACATCGGTTGGCGTAGCCAAAACGTTCTCTGCATGCTCCTGTAATGCATATGCCTCCAGGACCGTTAGGGTTCTGGCCTTACAAATAGCAAAGTTGGACAAGTCGTCCAACCTATCCTGATCACGTAGTCCGTACGACGCCATCTAGCTCAAAACAATTAGTCAAAACAGAAGCTCCTTTCCCTGTTGTTGTTGCTACTCTTAACAGAAGCCCGAATCTAGGGTCCTTGGTGGAAAGGCACCCTCTATAGCAATTGCTCCCTATGACAACTGATTTCCCTCCTTAGAAATCTGCCAAATCCCTTGAATCAGCCCTCTTCGATCACCCTCTTGATCGATCCTCAAATTCCTTTGGCAAAAATTAGTTGAGCGACTAGTCTCCTCCCGCTCTTTGTCAACTTAGCTAGGCACAATTCTGCACCAACATAACCTCTACCACACCAGCAACCTCTGAAGATCTGAAGCTCCGCTTTCGAAATTTGGCAAATTTGCACAGGAACCTCTAAACTAGACTACGTCCCTTTGGCTGGCCTCTGTGTGAGCAGACTGGCTCAGCGCAGTGACTACGCAGCACAGGCTACTCCTGCGTCACTTTGGAAGGCTTTGCGCTGCCTCTGCGTCACTCAGCTGGGACTGTGTCAGCTCCTGCGTGGCCTCTACTAGGACAGCGTCCTCCTGGTGCAGCACTGCCCTCTCTGGAACTCTGTTGCTTCAGCTGCCTCTCTGCAGCAAAAATATCTTCAGTCATTTTGTCGGTGATTCAACTTGATCTGCAATGCTCTGGCACCATGTGAAAATTTCTAAACATAGAAATCCTACTGCAGTGTCTCGATTTACTTTTCCTACTTGAATTAACTTACAAGTAAACACAATTGCAACCTACACATTTACAGATCATTTACTAAACATAATGCACACATGACAAAGTGACACAGATTTTTCGGACAAATATCCCCGAAAAAACCCAATGCGGGAAAACCGATGCAGCTAGCTCTAGAGCGTTTTATTATTATGCAGAATCTGAATACAACAATGTTTGGGTACCAAACATGGTTGTCTCTATAGAGAAAATATACGGCAATAATACCTCTTTCACACAGAGACAAAAAATATGGTTGATTCACACCCTCAAATAGGATTTACAGAACTCAAGCCCTTTCTGGCCCACCAGAAACCCAAGCGCTTTCGCTCAGCCCTTTGCGTAAGCTTCTGCGCTGCTCTAAAAGGGCCTGCATCACCCTTGAAGGGTTCCTACTGTCTTCGCGTTGCTTCTACATGGCTTTGGCTGAATTGCGTAGCTCTGGCTGGTCTCTGTGTTGCCTAGTATGCTGCATCTCTATCGTTGTTGTATTCTTGGCCTCGGATCAGATCATCCCTCGCCAATCTCTGCCCCTCACCGCACTACAAACTCACTTCGAAATTCTTAGCAAAGCACGCCCTAGAATTTCGACTTAGCTTCAGTGCTCTGCCAATGTGTGTGTCTCATCCAACTAACCCCAAGTCCTTCTCTTATACTTTTCTCGTTGGCAAACCAACAGTCGTGATCTAATCTCTAACCAACGGCTAGGATTAGAAGTTGCTTGATCCACGTCACTTAGAACATTCTCATCAGGTTTAATTTAATTCACTCTAATTTTTTAATTTCTTAAGTTAGAATTAGGGTCCTTAATTAAAAAAAATTATTATTTGAATAACTATCAAACCGAATGGAATTTCTCCAAACACTTTTTGGGTCTTGGAGATCTCTTGTACTTCGGCTCCTCCACGAAATTTCGGAGCTAGAGAACATCTGATGCTACCCCAAAATCTCAACAATTTCTGGGTTCTTTGGAATACTAATGTCCAAGCCTCCTTACAAATTTTGAGACCTAGAACACTTTCCGATGCTACAAAAATCAACACTCCCTCTGCAAGGAAAGTGTTCTAGCAATATGCTTGTTGCGTGCTGCTCTGTCTTGAAGCATCCTCTGCGACGCTGATGCCTGGCTGTGTGAAAATTTTTGAATATTACTTATGCAGAAACCCTACTGTTAAATATGGTTATACTTTTCCTACTTAATCAAGTTTTTATTTGAAATTCAGCATTAACATCGAAGGAAACACATTAACAGTTCTTCACAGATACAGATCTAAAACTGAATACATTCACATAGACAAAGTGACACAGAAGATTTTCTAGACAACTATCCCCGGAAAAACCCAATGCGGGAAAACCGGTCTTTTAGCTGCTGGAGGTTTAGATTATTAAGTAGAATTTAAGTACAACAAATTTGGGCACCTTACTCGTTAACCCGACAGAGAAATACAAGATCTGCAGCAATACCTTTGTTCCTAGAGACAGAAAACTAGACTAATTCACACCCTCAAATAGGATTTACAAAACTCATCCCCTTTCTAACTTCAGAAACCCCAGCGCAGCTCTGAAGCCCTCTGTGTTAGCTTTGCTAGCTTGCTGGTGCCCTGGCACTGCTTCGGAGGCTGCATAACCCCAGACTGGGTGATGCAGTCCTTACGCTACCCTGCATAAGCCTTGATGGCCTCCTGCTGCCTCTGCGCTGCCCTTTCTGGGCCTACGTAGCACCTGAAGCCTCTATGTTGCGTAACTGTTGCGTAGCTGTTGCCCCCTCTGCGCTGATCTGACTGCTGCTTCTCTGCCTCTTGTTGACTCTTGGCTCTGGCATCAAATCATCCCCTTTGCCAATACTACCCCTCGCTGCAGCTGAAACACTTCTAGAAATTCTTAGCAAACCACACCCTAGAATTCCAGCTTAGTCTCAGTGCTCTGCCTCCATGTGTGTGTCCTCCAACTGACCCCAAGCCTTTCCTTTATACTTTTCATGTTGGGAAACCAACAGTCGTGTTCTAATCTTGATTCAACGACTAAGATTAAAAGAAATTTTGATCCGTGTGACTTAAGTCATTTCCATCACCTGTTTAAATTAATTACCTTTACTATTTTAATTTTCCTAACTTAGACTTAGGGTCCTTAATTAAAAATATTAATTAATTAATTTTCTCTTAAACCGGATGGAATTTCTCAAATCCCTTTCTGGGTCTTGGAGATCTCATGTACTCTAGTCCCTCCACAAATTTTAGGAGCTAGAGCACATCCGAAGCTACCCCAACACTCCCTCTTAGCGAGGAAAGTACTCTAGCAGAATACTACTTCACCTCGAAGCTCTGTACTGATCTCTGGTGTGGGCCTCTGTGTTGATGCTTGGCCTGCTACCCTTCATCACTATGCTGCTGCTACTCTCTCGTACTACTGCCCATGACGCTGCCACCGCCACTGCCATGTCTGTACTGCAGCTCCCTCTATATCTACTGGATCGTGCTGCCAACTGCTGCACTGCAACTTAGTTGCTGAGAGAAAAAACTGAAAACTCCTGCCCAATCTTTGACAGACAAGTCAGTTGGGTTGTATCCACATCATTGAAGCTCCATAGGCTGTTGCTCTGTGTTGTCCTCCTGAAGCCACTACACTGCTGCAACTCTGCCCTGCGTAAGCCAACCTGGACTGCGTTGTTGAAGTCACATCATCCCCTCTGCGCTGCACTGTTACGTTGTTGTTGCATCTGCATTGCGCTGCTCCCTCTCAACATCCAGCTTTGCCTCTGCTCCATCTGTGACTCTCTGCACCCACTGCTCCACTTGTCCCACTTGTCCCACTATTGTCTTAACGCTCCTGTAGCACGAATGTGATCCAAGAGTTGGGCTACTCAAGGATCCCGCCACCACTCTGTAGCTGCTCTACAAATCCATGTTGCCCCACTTTCGTGGTTCGTTTGTTATAGCAGCCTTGGAGGTAGAATCTTCCTTGTCCTTCTTCTTTTGGGGACAATTGCTAGTGAAATGTCCTAGCTTGCCGCACTGGAAACACTTGATCTTTGATATATCGTGCTTCTTCCCCCTTGTTGCCTCTTTGATGCCAAGGCCGCATCTTCTTCCTCTTCCTTCTTCACCTTATTAGATCTGATGTTGTACTGTCTCTTGGTGAACCGACGGAGTTCTTCTTGACGGAGGATCGCCCACATACTCTCCCAGTTGGGAAGGTCCGCTCTGCCCAAGATACATTGGACAAAAGTTTCCCAATCGTCTGTGACCGCATTGAGTGCAGTCCTCACCATCACATCATCCTCCACTTTCACTCCCATGGCAGTCAACTGATCCCTGATCACCTGTAATCTGAAAAGGAAGGGCTCAATTTCTTCTCCATTGGCCATCATGAATAACCTCATTTGATTCTCCAGAAGCATTCTCCTCTGGACAGATCTTCCTTCATATAAGGCGGTTAAGACTTTCCACATCTCATTAGTCGTCTTCTTATCAGCTATATGTAGTACAACATGATCCTTAACCCAGTCCATTATGAAGCGCTTGGCATGCGCTGTTGCTTCTTCATGCTTCCTCAGGAGATATGCATCGGTCGGCGTGGCCATGACTTTCTCTGCATGCTCCCTCAGACCGTATGCCTCCATGACTACCAGGGTTTTGGCCTTCCAGACTGCAAAGCTGGATAGACCATCCAACCTATCCTAATCACGTAGTCCGTGAGGTGCCATCTACTCAGCAAATCTGTCGGAACTAATCCTTCTCTCTATGCTAGAGATTCAGATCTAGGGTCCTTGGCGAGAAAGGCACCCTCTGGTCCCTCTTACCTCTCTTGGAAGTCTTCCAAATCAAACGTATCAACTCTCTTCAATCCTCTGATCAATCTGCAGATTTCTTTGGCTGGAAATCCTCTGAGAAGCTATTCTCCTCTCGCTCTTTGTCAACTAGTGCTAAGGCTAATTTCTGCACCTTCAGAAATTTAACCCCACCAACAACTACTGAAGCTCTACAGCACTATTTCCGGCACTCTGAATTAGCCACAGCCTCAAGACTGCATCACCCTGGCTGGCCTCTGGATGAGCAGACAGTCCCAGCGATGTCTCTGCGCTACCTCTACACAGTAAGTACGTGGGCCTGCATGGGGATTGCATGGCGACTGCATCACTCTGGCCTCTGTGTGGCTTTGCTTCCCTCTTCTGCTGCGGTGTCCTCTTTGGTCCAACTTTCTGCGGCTGCTGCTGATTTCTTTGTTGCTTTCTACAGCAAGGATTCTTCAATCTTCTTGCTGGTGATCTAGCTAGAAGGAATAGTCGACAAGGCTTGGTACCTTTCAGGTCGTTTATGCTGCCTCTTCTCATTTCTGGGGGCTCCGACAAATTCTTCTGCGTCCCTCAGAATTTTTCGTAGTTCCCTGCTCGTCCTACCACTGCTAGTGGGTGGATCTACTTGCTCTCCTTCCTGCAAGTCCTCGGTAGATGTATCCCTTGGATCCCCATGCCTTGGAGAGGCATTCATATTACCCTCCACAGGTCGTTGTGGTTGGACCAACGGATCCTCCTCAGACTGCACAACAGAAGGCATCTCCCGAGATTTCCTGAAGGCCCTTTCGTCCATGAACTTCACATCCCGTCGTACTACAATCTTCTTGCTCTCAGGAATGTAAATACGATAAGCCTTTGCATTCTCACTATATCCCACCAGATATCCCTTTTCCACAATCTTATCTAGTTTCTTCCTCTTCTCTTCAAGCACGTGGTTGTATGTCGCACTACCAAAGATCCTAAAGAGGCTCACTTTTGGCTTCCTACCAGTGAAGACACTTTCTGGAGTGATCTTACCCAATGCACTGTGAGGACGTGGACAACTATATTACAAGCCTCAGCCCATAGTAATTTGGGCATGTCTTGATCATACAACATTGCCCTTGCAGCCTCGACAATAGTTCTATTCTTTCTCTCTGCAATCCCATTCTACTCCAGATTATACAAAGCGGTCCAATCTCTTCTGATTCCTTCCCTTGCATAGAATTTTGTGAAGTTTTGATCGATGTATTCTCCACCATTGCCTGATCGTAGTGTCTTTATCCGCTTTCCTATCAGATTCTCTACCAGAGCTTTAAACTCCTTGAATCGATCAAAGACTTCATCCTTGGTCTTCAGAAAGTAGATCCAGGTCTTCCTGGAATGGTCATCAATAAAGGTGACGAAATATTCGACACCACTAAGAGCTCTAGTGGACATTGGTACGCAGATGTCTGAGTGTATTAAGCCCAACACACTCTTAGCCCTATTGTTGCTTCTACGGTACGCTACCTTGACATACTTTCCTAATACGCACCCTCTGTAGACATCTTCTCATTTGGTGCTTAGTTCTGGAACTCCCGTGACAGTCTTCTTGAGAATTTTTAACGCCCCATTGTGTAAGCACCCCATTCTCTTGTGCCATAGTTCATTCAAATCCTTCTCAACAGTGTTGCCTATCAGCGCCATTGGGGATTCGAGTTGTAACTTGTAGAGTATATTGCTCCTGACTTCGATTTGTGCCTTCTTCTTTCAACTCGAGTGTTTGACGTATACTCTTTTTCCAATGAAGTAAACGTCATAGCCTTTGTTTTGAAGCTGCGATACAAAGAGTAATTTCATCCCCAAACCAGGAACATGCAGCACATTGGTGGTCCGAAGCTTATTACCATCTTCTGTTTGAAACACTTTGGTACCTCTTCCAATAGAGGTACACTTTGCCTTATTGCCCATGGTGATTTTAAAATTCATCTGCTCTTCTTGGTAGCTTGAGAAACATTCTCGCACTCCCGTCATGTGAGTAGAAGCCCCACTGTCAATATACAGATCTCAGGAGAAGCAAAGCTTGACACACAAGAAAATTCTTCTTCCAATCTAGATGCCAGAACATAAACGTCGTGATCCATCTGCTCTTTAATGCTTTCCATCTTCTCTAGAGAACTGCGTGAACCCTTCCGAGTTGTTGCCGCACCAACGTCTGATCTCCATTCCATCATCTGTTCTATGCTCCTATTACTCATCTTTGCTCTAATACCATGTGAAAATTTCAATCCTTAAAATACTTCTGCAGTGATAGATTTATTCTCCTACTTATTATTTCAAATAAGTTATTTATAGAATTCTTCTAGTAAATTTCGAAATAAATACTACTGCAGCATTCACTGAAGTATATGCAAAGAATACAACAGTAAGAAATACAAGCATAAGAATCAATCACATAGACAGTTATTTTTTGACAATTGTCCCCGGAAAAACCCAATGCGGGAAAACCGGTGCAGCAAATGAGGTTTTATATATTATTCTTCAGGAATGAAATTCTTTACAAGGAAAAGACTGGCAGACTTCTTTAGAAAACACCTGAGATAAATTCTCACGAACCCTTTGGAGAATTTCTGACACCCGGGAGACTCTCAGCTCCTCTCTGCGTCCCTCTGTGTGTCTCTCTGCGCAGTGCCTGCGTGAGACTGCGTCACTCTGCGTGAGCTCTCTACGTTGCCTTCTTTGGCCTTCTGTGTCCTTCTTTCCTCGACCCCTGTCACTGTTGACTCCATCTGCTTCCTCTGCCCTGCAACTCTCCCTCTGAAATTGAATTCTATTCCTTCATAATCGACTTCCTTCAGGTTACTGAGTGTATGTCCGGCTTACTTTCCAAATGACCCTCAAGCCTTCTTTTTTAATCTTCTCATTGATAAATCAACGGCCCAGATTAGAAGTCTAATCAATGGTTGAGATTAAAACTTGACTTGATCTTCGTTCTCTAGAAGATTCACACTTTGTTTTATTAATACCCATTAATTTTTTAATTTCCCTAAGTTTAGACTTAGGGTTAGGGTCTCCATTAAAATAATTAATTATTTTAATAAAACATGAACCGAATGGAATTTCCACAAACGATTTATGGGTTCTTTGGAATACTGATGTCCAAGCCTCCTTACAAATTTTGAGACCTAGAACACTTTCCAATGCTACAAAAATCGACACATCAGAGGGATAGTGCAATAGTTACCAACAGTCAAAGTCTTCAGCACCGAGGTGCATCGACTGAACACTTGTTCAGTCTTTGGCTGATTTCAGTTGCTTCTCTCAGCAGCTGAGTTGCAGTGCAAATGCAGTGTTAGCAGTGGTAGTGTTAGCAGCATAGCAGAAGCAGCACTTGAGTGGGAGTTATAGTACAGATACAGCAGTGGCAGTGGCAGTGTCATGGGCAACAATATAGTTGCAGCAGCAGCGCAATGGTTGGTGGACAACATCAGTAGTGCAAAGGATGCTTCACGGTCAGAACATTATGCAGCAGACATGTTGTTAGAGCACTTTCCTCGCTAAGAGGGAGTGTTGATTTTTGGTAGCATCGGAAGTGCTCTAAGCCCCAAATTTTGTGGAGAGGCTTATGCATTGGTATTCCAAAGAACCCATAAACCGTTTGTGCAAATTCCACTCGAAATTTGTTTTATTGTAAAAAGTCATTATTTTAATGGGGACCCTAAGTCTAAACTTAGGGAAATTAAAGAATTAAAGGGTATTAATAAAACAGAGTGAGAATGATTTAGAAAGCGAAGATCAATTAATGTTATAATCTTAGCCGTTGATTAGAGATTTAATCTCAGTCGTTGATATCTCAACGAGAAGACTATAAAGGAATGCTTGAGGGTCATTTGGAAAGACACACCGAGTGAATCTAGAGATCGAATTCTTCTGATAGAGCAGTGCTTGGACAAAGATCAGATCTAAGTGATTCTGTGCAGTGAGGGGCAGAGGCAGTGATTGGTTGGAGGATGTTCTCTGGGACTGTAATGACTCTATCCCCTGATTTCTTAATTGTACCTATCTAAACTTCGATTTAAGTAAAAACAGATCCAATGAAACATTTTAACAGTTAAAGTGAAATTTCAGCTTGCATGATTAATCTATACATAGAGGAATACCTGAAAATCAGCACAAATTTACAAATCCTGAAGCGGGCTGAAGATTTGTTGAGCTCCTGGTGATGTCGTGAACAGATTACCAGGACAATCAAATCCTCCCAGCCAATCCAGGAACAATCCCAGACCCAGAGGATGTCTCCTCTGCCCCCGTGCCCAGATTTCCAAGAACCCAGAGACTCCTTCCCAGACAATTTATCTAACTTAAGCAGAATTTGTTTCTTTTCTCTCAAAACATAACCCCCCTTCTCCTCCATATCTCCTCCCTTAAATAATCTCCTTCCACCGCCTCTAACCTCTCGAGGCCTTATCCATCTTAATGTTGATATTAAATGTTTTTATGGTGAGGTGATCCATATTAATGGGGTTATGAATATAGGTATGGAGGTGGTTTATACGATTGTCTTAATTATAGAATATGGGACTTTACATTTAAGTATTTTTAATATTAATTTTTAAATATTTGCATATCCATTTTTTACTAAATGAGTTAACTTTATTATATCATTTTCTTTTATTAGTCCTTTTTACTCAGTTAAACTTAATATTAATCTGAAATCTTAATATTAAGTCCTTAACTATGAAATCTTGATATTAGTAGGTAGGTGTACTAGTGCGATGTGTGCGATATAGGCAAGTGTAGCTATCAAATGCATATATCGTACACACACTAATATGATTTTGTGTATAACTTGGGAATGGGTCGTTACAGGGACCAAGAGTACATAGTAGAGAGGTAGCAGAACCAGTAGAGGACACAGTGTAGCCACCAAGAGGTGTGACGCAATCCCCAAAAGGGGTGACACAGGACCATGTATGGACTACACAGTGTTTCCAAGAGACAGTCTGAGATTTTGCTAGACATCGGGGTTTCTGAGTTGGGAGGTCTGAAACTTGATTTTCCGAGAGCAAATCAATTCAGAGAGGAGGTGACGCAGTCCACAACCATCCCCACGCAGGCCTACGCATCTACTGCTTAGAGGTAGCACAGAGGGAGCTGGGGTTTCGCCAGTTCAGATATGAATCAGTCAGGACTTGCAATGTGAGTTAAAACTCACTATATTTTTGTCTGGCATGATTTCTCTATATTGGATAGCCAGCAAGACATCCAAAGATTGTATTCAGAAAATGTTGCTTAATAATACAAATCCTCAGATCTGCTGCACTGGTTTTCCCGCGTTGGGTTTTTCCGAGGACTTAGTCCAAAATAAAGGTATCCTATGTGTGATTGATTTCTTGCTCAGTTTCCTTGTTTCAGAACCATATTTAATTAAGTGTAGGATGCTTTAGTAGTTTACTTCAATAATTCATGATGCATTCTAAATTAATTCTGTAAATTTAAGCTACATAATAGGAGAAGTAAACTCAGATAGTTGCAGTAGGATTCCTAAAATTGTTAGATCTAGGAATTTTCACATGTTGATTTGATGATATATGATGGTACAAGTGTCCTCTGGTTCATCCTTGGGCATGGAGTCTTCACATAATCATCAGGTGCCACTCCAGTGGTCAACACCCGGGACATCTCAATATTTATGAAGAACTGTTAAAGTCAATGGTCGGAGGGACAAGCCATCATGGATTGCAACAAATCTTCTAATTCTAAAACCCAAGCCTCCAAAACAGAATGGCTAGTAAACTCTTAGGGTTGCAGGGTCTTTGTATCAAAGGAGTGGTTTGAAGAAAAATAGAGGACATAGTTTAAATTAGACCCTTAAGAATCTAAATTTAAACTTTTGCAAAAATAACTATGGAAGATTGAGAAAATGTGAATGAATTTCCTAGATGTGGAGCGCTTCAGTAAGGGTTTCAATATTAAATAACATGAGTACACTTAAGTAAATTCGTAAAAAAATAAAATGAAACACCAATTGCATCTTACACTGTCCAAGAGAGGAAAAACAAAAATGAATGTTGAACATCAGAGGAAAAACAATGCCTGCAATTAAACCCCAAAGCTGGAATCAAAATTGCTTCAAGTCACTTTGATTTTAGAGAGATTTTCTGATCAAAATCCATTCATGAGAACCGGACTCTGAACCCCTTACAAGTGCTGATTTCTGATTTTATTCCCCTTTCCCAGCCTAACTAACTAATTTTCAAAATGGAATCTGTTTTGGAACTGACTCCCAACTTGATTACAAGGTACTTTTTTTCAGGCCAGGAGGTAACTCCACAATGTGAATTGTGATTTTGCATTAAGAGTGAACATAAATATATACATATGGATGGAGAGACTATTGGGATTCATCTCTCAGTGTCTCTTCATATTCCAACTCTCCTTATTTTCTATTTACATTATTTTACATTTTCACTGAATCTCAAGGATTGGGTGTCAACATTGCCCCCCTTAATCTGAAGGGATGTTGGTGAGTCCAAGCATCGTTCTGAATCTTTCGAACTTTTCTCTTCCAAACACTTTGGTGAAGATGTCTGCAATCTACTCATTTTTGGAACAATGGCGTAGATGGATTGTCTTGGCCTCAACATGATGTCGAATCAGATGGTATTTTGTATTGATGTGCTCCATTTGATCATGGAACTTTGGGTTCTTGGCCAACTTTATCGTAGAAGTGTTGTCAATCATGAGTGGAGTTGAATGCAATTGTTTCTCCTTCAAATCTTCCAGAATTTTACGGAGCCACACAATTTCCTTTGTTGCTTCAGTTGTTGCCACATATTCTACCTCAGTTGTGGAATCTGCTAGAACTGATTGTTTGTGTGATCTCTTGGAGACAACGCCTGATCCAAGACTCATAGTATAACCTGAAGTAGGTACCCCAGTTTATTTGTCTCCACCGAAGTTTGAATCAGAGTATCCAATCAAGCTGAAGTCGCCCACTTGTGTATACTTGAGTCCAAAGTCTTGAGTCCCCTTCAAGTAATTTAGAACTCTTTTTGCAGCAAACCAATGTCCCTCGTTAGGCTTTTGCATAACCTTGGAGAGGATTTCAACAACAAATGAAATGTTCGATCTGGTAGTAGTAAGGTAGTTGAGACTTCCTACAAGTTGTCTATACTTTGTTGCATCCTCGAATTATTTTCCTTCAATGAATATGAGCTTCAAGTTTTGTTCCATTGGAGTAGTCAAAGGATTGCACTCAGCCATGCCAAACCTATTCAACAAATCTCAAATGTACTTCTTCTAGGAGAGGAATATAAACTTTGGATGTTGAGTTACTTCAATACCAAGATAGTAGTGACAATAGCCCAAGTTAGTCATTTCAAAACCTTTCCTCAATTCCTTCTTTGTGGATGCAATGTAGCTTTCATTGTTCCCTGTCATCAAAATATCATCTATATACACCACAAGATATACAACTATTTTGCCAACTTTCTTGACAAACAAAGTTGCATTATCAAGATCATAATGTTTGAAGTTGAGTTTCAGAAGATGCACACTTAACTTCTTATACCAAGCTCGCAGTGCTTGCTTGAGGTCATACATGAATTTTACAAGTTTGCCTACTTTGTGTTCTTAGCCCTTCACAACAAATCCTTCTGGCTGGGACATAAAAACATTTTCTTTTAGATCTCCATTCAAGAAAGAAATTTTTACATCCATTTGATGGACTTTCCAACAATTCTGAGCTACCAAGGCAAAGAGTGTCTGGATGGTAGCCCATTTCGCTGTGGGGGAAAATGTCTCCTCATAGTCGACCCCTTATTTCTATGCAAAACCTTTCGCCACAACCTTGGATTTGTGCTTTTCAAGTGATCCATCAGATTTATACTTGTTCTTGTAGACCCCTTGCAGCCAAATGGTTTGGTTCCCAATGGAGGATCAACCAGCTTCCAACTGCCATTCTTTATCAGGGCATCATATTCCTTTTGCATCACTTCTTTCCATTCATCATGAGAAGTGGCTTCTTTGAAGGAAGTTGGTTCAAAATCTATAGAAAAATCCAGTTAAGAATCATAAGAAACATTCATATCAATTGGTGAATCCGAATCATCTACATCCCCTCCATTTTGCCTGGCGGAACTTCTTGTTCCTGTCTTTCCACCCTGATCAGTACGAACATTTTGAAGTGTCTTTGTCAGCCATTTTGGAGGACCTTTCTGAGATGGCCCATGCGGCTCATTTGACTGAGTTGGGGTTGAATCAAGAATTAGTCTCTCAATTTTTTCAATTACATCACTCAAAGTGGCATCTGTGGCTAGAGCTTCATGTGGAGGAGAGGGTGTTTCAGAAGAAGATTCCACAGATTGATCCAGTATAGGAATCCCCCCTTCAAGATGTGGAATCTGATTATCAAATTCTTGAAATGACTTTGCATGTCCGAATATATCCAAGCGATCAAGCTGTCTCTCAACAACATTGTCAGTCTTGGAATATTCAAGAAATATCACATCTCTAGATACTACAGACTTCTTATTAAGTTCATCATAGAGACGATATGGTTTGGAGGTATTTGAATACCCCAAGAAGATACAATTTCGACTCCTTGCACCAAGTTTGTTTCTTTGTTCCTTAGGTATCAAGTCATAACAGGTGGAACCAAAGATCCTGAGATGCTTTACTAAAGGAATGTAGCCATACCACATTTCATAAGGAGTCTTGTTTCTAATAGCATTAGATGAACACCTATTCTTTATATATACAGCACATAGAAGTTAGAACTGCATCAGCCCAAAACATGAATTTTACATTCTTGACAAACATCATGGAACGTACCATATTTAAAATTGTCCTATTCATTCTTTGAGATACTCCATTCTATTGGGTATTATAAGGCACAGTTGTTTGATGTTTGATCCCATGCTAACAGAAATAGTTTTCAAATTCATTTGAAGTGTATTCTTTTCCATTATCGGTGGAAATAGAGCCAATATAATATTGTGCATCATTTTCAATTCATGCATGAAAGTTCTTGAATGTTTGAAAATCATAAGATTTGTTCTTGAATAAATAAACCCAACACATTATGGTGTAGTCATCAATAAATGTCATCATATAATTTATTGCCATTTGCAGAGGGAACAGGCATTGAGCCATATAAATCTGAATGAATGAATGCAAGTTTTCTATGTGCTTTGGAATGTGAATCATGAAAAGACTATTTGCTATGTTTTCCTAGAATACAAGCATCACATTGCTTAAGTTTCCTAGGAATTGTAGGCAAACTAGTAACACCATTTTTCTTCAGCAATCAAAGGTTTTCATAGTTCAAGTGTCCAAATCTAGCATGCCATAAAAGACTTGATGGAAATGTACCTTCATCATAATGAGAATTGTATGAAAAGTCTGAGTTTGTCAATAGAGAGGAAATATTTTTCAGATTGCAGGTTGGCAGAGGGAGCAGCGCAGATCAACAGCCAGAGGGACGCAGTTTTTTGCGTAGCAATGATTGCTAGTGCATAAAGCATTAGAAGAGAGATCATCAGAAGAGAGATCAGAAGGCATTTTGGGGATTTCTGACCTCACGAGGCCCAATAAACTCGGATTTCCCGTGCACAAGCGGCAGAGTTTGTGACTTATTTGGCTTACTCCAGTAGGGAGTGCATAGAGCTATCTGCGCAGAGGGTTAGAGGCAGCAGATCGACAGCATGTGGGGGATTATCTTCCTTAGAGAATTCCTAATCGAGGAATTCTAGTTCTTAATAGTTGAGCAACAGTATTGTGTGGCAGATCTACTATCTCCAGCAACGAGTGCGTAGGCCAGGCCAGCAGCTGCGCAGAAGAGAGAGAGGGAGCTAGTTCTATTTATTTTTTCGGCAGAAATGACCTCAGTTTGGCAGGATCCATGGAAGAGCAGAAAATCAGATCTAGTTGCAACAGATTTCTCACATGGATCAATATCCTTGCTACAGGACCCCAGCAGAATCAGTAGCAGGAGGATCACAGTGTCAGCAGATGTAGTCATTCATTCAGATGATAGTTGCAGTCAATACTTGGGATACAGTTGCAGAACTAGTGGCAGTGACACAGGCAGTGTGAATTTCCCAGTTGCAGAATGCAGGCGCAATTCCAGCCAGAATATTCCCAGTGCAGAGCTACGCTGTCCAGTTTCCAGCAGAGGAGGACAATGCGAGTTGCCAGGAGGGAGCAGAGAGATTTCCCATTGGGAGATCGAAACTCAGAGGGAGTCTAGTTTCAGAGGAAGCACCCCTATGGAAGCTAGTACTTCAAGGTCTGAGGAGATCAAACTTATTATTGCAGTAGTTGTATTAGTAGTGCAAAAGCATCTGCATAGGAATAGCAACAAAAATATGAGTAGATCGGAATTTTTCAATGATTGCCCACATATCTCCATGGAGCGATGGGGTGATCAAGAATTGTAGCTCATCAGAGTTGCAGTTGGGTAGGATCCTTGAGGAGTCCACCTCTTGGATCGTGACCTTCCTACGGGTGCCCAAGATCAGCAGTAGCAGGCTGGAGGAGTTTTCAGTGGTGCATAGGAGTGAAAAGCGACAGATGCAGTGTTTAGCAGCGTCAGAATCTGAGCAGCGCAGAGCAGAATTGCAGCAATGCATAGGGGCGCAGTGCAGAACAGTAGTGGCACAATGCTTCAGAGGGACAACATGGGTCTAGAAACAGTCAGAGTTTCAACATCGAGATGTATCCTGAACACTTGTTCATAATTTTGGAAGTTTTTCAGTTGCTTCTCTCAGCAGCTGAGTTGAACTGCAAAGTTAGCAGTGGCAGTACTAGCAACAACGGCATCATTTGAGAAAGAGTTGCAGTACGGATGCAGTGTTGATTGTGGCAGGATCAACAGCAATACAGTTGCAGCAACAACGCAGTGGTTGGTGGACAGCATGTCAGACATCAACAGCGCAGAGGGAGATGCTTCAGAGTCAAAGCAGTGTGCAACAGGGCATATTTGCTAGAGCACATTCCTCGCTAAGAGGGAGTGTTGATTTTTGGTAGCATTGGATGTGCTCTAAGTCTCAAACTTTGTGGAGAGGCTTAGACACATGCATTCGACATAACGCAGAAATTGTTTTGGAAAATTCCACCTAGAAACAATTTTATCTGATAAATTAATGAGGACCCTAAGTCTAACTTAGGAAATTAAAATAATTAATGGGTACTAATTTAAACTGTGGGTGAAACTTCTAGAAAAAGCAGATCAACTCTATATGTAATCTTAGCCATTTATTGGAGATCTAATCTTGGTCATTGAAGTCTTAATGTGAAGACTATAAAGGTAGGCTTGAGGGTCATTTGGAAAATACACCGAGACGGAGAAAGAATCCAGAGAACGAAATTCTTTAGTGAGCAGTGCTAAGGGAGAATATTGTTGAGATTTTGGTGTGTTGGGGTAGCATCGGATGTGCTCTAGATCCCAAACTTTGTGGAGGGACTAGAGTACATAAGATCTCCAAGACCCAAAAGGAGATTTAAGAAATTCCATCCCGTTTAAGATATATTTAATTAACTAATCATTTTAATTAAGGACCGTAAGTCTAACTTAGGAAAATTAAAAGATTAAAGTTAATTAAATTAAACATGTGATGAAAATGACTTAAGTCACATGGATCAAGCATCTTCTAATCTTAGTCGTCGATTCAAGATTAGATCACGGTCGTTGATGTTTCAACGAGAAAAGTATAAGAAGAGGGCTTGGGGTCAGTTGGAGAACACACACTGGCAGAGCACTGAAACTACGCTGGAATTCTAGGGCGTGGTTTGCTAAGAATTTCGTAAGTGTTTCAGCTGCAGCGAGGGGCAGTATTGGCGAGGGGGATGGTGTAGTCCTAGGCCAAGAGTATAATGAGGGCAGAGAAGCAACGGATCAAAGCAGAGAAGTCATAGCCCAACAGGGGCAGCGCAGAGGCAGCAAGAGGCCAAGAGTGTTGACACAGTCTCAGGAGGACTGACGTTGGCCGACCAGGTCAGCGCAGGGGCAGCGTAACCCATTCTGGGGTGATGTTGACCCTTCCTGAGCAGCGCAAGGGTTGACGCAGAGGGCTTCAAAGCAACCCAGGGGTTTCTGCAGATCGGAAAAGGTTGAGTTTTGTAAATCCCGTTTGAGGGTGTGAAACAGTCAATTTTCTGTCTTTGGAACAGAGGTACAGTTGCAGTTTTATTTCTCTGTCGGGTTAACCAGTTTGGTGCCCAGATCTGTTGTACTTAGATTCTGCTTAATAATAAAAACCCTCCAACAGCCAGAAGATCGATTTTCCCGCATTGGTTTTTTCTGGGGATAGTTGTCCAGAAAATCCTTGTGTGTCACTTTCTCATTGTGCATGTTATTTAGTTTAGATCTATATGTTGAAAAGTGTAACTAGGTCGGTGTTCATATTGACTGTTTAATTATGTAAAGAAGAAGACAAAGATAATAAAATGTATTTTTGGTTGTACTTGCTTCATGGGTTTCATGAGCAAGATTTTATTATAGACTTCTTCTTGATGTCTCTTAGGGTTGTCTTCTAGTTACATGTGTAATTAAGTGTCTAGTAAATAAAGAGCTATATGCTCCAGACCTCGTTATGAACTTTGCCATGATACCTTGAAGAAATGGCTTCCGGAAGATACTCATGATGCCCTCATAAACGCTGGGAATAGTGCACTACAAGTCGGCCTATATACTTTATGGAGAAGTCAGCCCTCATACGAGATGTATGGTCGAACTGCCAACAGAAAAAGTGCTATGTATATATATATAGATACTGTGGTTCAGTTGAGATAACAAAAATGCGTATATTTCAGACGTGGTACAGAAAAATGAAAGCAAGTGCGGATCTCTCAGAAATAGAAGTGCGGACAAGCTGAAGTAAATGTCCGATGATCTCTATAATTGAAAAACAGGATTTATCAGTGATACAATACAGATTATATTTTTGATGAAGTGCGAGTTTTTCCTTAGTAATACAATGTGTATTTCTTCTGCGGTTTCATAGTAACTCATAAAGTACGGATTAGTAAATTATAGCTGCAGTCAAATCTGAAGATAAATGTGGAATTCTAAGTAATATTTGACAGTGTAATAAAGTTTGAAAAAGTGCGAGTTACCGGCAGTGTTTCCAGGTTAAAGTATGAATCTGATATATAATGTTCTGAAGCAGCAAACTCGGGTTAGCATGAAGGAAGATATGCGGATTTCAGAACTAGGTTAGTATCTGCGGGCTATAGGATAAAAGGAGGTGCGGATATCAGAATGATGAAGTCTGGATCAGATACGGAGCCACAGCAGTGTCAAAATATGTTGAAGTGCGGACCTGTGTGAAGACGCTATGAGGACGGTTTTTATATATGTTGTGATATATGCAGAATGTCTCATATATGTTGAATAGGGGCTGTGATATATGAGGAGCAAAGTCTCTACGTAATCTGAAGTCAATGCACTTTGATGAAGAAAGGAGAGATCAACATTGGAGTCTAATTCTTGTGTCTTGTGTGTTTTGATAATTGACTTGATGAAAGACTAAATAAGATAACGAAGAGAAGATATAAGTAACTCAAGTAAGCTCACAAGTAATTATCAAGAAGAGAATTTGAATTAATCTCTAGTCCTCCAAATTATCAACATGGTATCAGAGCTAAGGTGCTAGAAAGGGGATATAGACACTCAAAGATCAGATTTCATGGAAGGCATCAAAGCGAGGTGAAATATTGAAGAATCAAAACCAAAGAAGGAAGTCTACACAGCAGTTAGGATCTTTGTATTAATGAACAACATTGGATCACAGTATACAAAGCAAGGATTTGATTAGAAGAAACGTCAGTTTTCCACAGTGAAAGAAATAAGACAGTTTGGCATTAAAGGCAGTATTATAGTACCTTCTTAAATGTGCCAGCAGTTCATTGCCATCTCAAAGTATTGCCATCAAAAGCTTCAAGGAAAGTTACCTATCATCCTTGATCTTTCAAGGAAGCAACAGAACATCCTCATCAATCACCATCAAAAGGGAAGCAAGATCTACAAGCTTTGACATTATAAAAGGAGCAATCTCCTTCATTGAAGGACTTTTAAATTGGAAGAAAAACCATTCAAAGGAAGCTTTAACCATCTTCAAAGTAATCAAGCTGAAGAAAAACATCTACTCAAGTAAGTATATCTATGACTTTATATGAATCCATTAAAATGTCTCCTTTGAAAAGAAAGAAACAAACTGTTTGGGGTTTCAAACTTTCCATAAAAGACAAGGACAATGAAGTCATGCCAAATTCATGAAGGGAGATATAAGAGCCCAAAGGATTCTTATAGAATTCATAAAAGACTTTGTCATCTCTGATGTACCAAATCTAAAAATCATCAAAAGGAATATATAAGAAATTAGTGGAGCTATTCTCTGTGAGTACTGTAGGAGAAGCAATCTCTCTGATCAACTGCAAGAACTAGGAGAAGACTACAGTGGTGCTAAAATGAGAAGAGTGGGGAAATCTCACTTCACAATTATATGGGAAGATAGAAGTCACACCATTCCACAACTTAGGGTCTCTATGTAAATAGAGGAAACAAGATTGAAAGCCAAAGCTGTTACGGGATCAAGTGAAGGAATCAAGCCTTTGCAGCCATGTCCAGGAAGAAAGAAAGATTCGGTAAGTTTTGAAAGAAAAAATGTGGACGAAGCACGATGCCTTGGATATGATGAACTTGGGCATTAAAATAGAAATTGTCCTTAATCTGAAAAAGGACAAGAGAAATAGGGAAGAAGCCCATGTCTCTGAAATGAGGAAAGATTCTGATAAGAAAGAAGAAGCAAGGGATCTCCACTACGATTGAGATCATCTTCTCCTTTAAGTGATTTATGTTGGTTATATGATAGGAAGCAGTGTAGCATCCTGATAAAAGCATGGTAGGAGCTCCTGGTGAATCAAGCTCCGGAAAAACCTCTCTAATAACATTACTAATGGAAAGGAGTCATCAAGAGCAAGGGTCATCATGGAAATAGATTTCTTGAATGTGATGACATATTGATGGAGTAGGCCAAGAGAATGAAGCTCTTCATTCTTGAGAAATTGCTACAGGATGACTCAAGGGAAAAGGGTATGAGGTATGTAGGAGTATCTCTCAGTGCACGAACGGATGAAATCAACATAATATGCTCTCATGGAATATGAGGTGGTTGTATATGAATGAGAAAATAGAAAGGTTGTAAGTTCCTGGGAATGGAGAATGTGCAGAAAGGAAAAGATCATGAAATGCAACCATGTCAAGAGGCAGTTATCATCCGGAAGCCAAGAAGATGTGACTAAGAGATCTCTTGGGAGGATATGTAGACTCTGACAGAAGTCTGGTAAATAAGAAGACCCTTGACAAAACATATCATTAGGAGATGTGTCAATCTGTATGAAGGATGTCGATGCCTACAGGAAGATGTCAAGGTAAAATATCATCACTAAGGTAACTTTTGTTCTAAAAGTTCATATGTATATGTTTATCTGGATGAATTTGTGAAGAGCTGCTAATCATAAGAAAGAATGTATGATCCTTGGGAATGATTCGAAGGAAAGCAGCATGGCATAACAGTGGACCAGATAAGGAATTCTGATGAATCACTTTCTGATAGCTGACATGACTTAGGATGAAAGTGATGGATGATCTGTGCCCTATGAAGCTAAAAGTTGAAGATTCCTCAATATCGAAAATCATGACGTCGAGGACAAGAATTTTTCATGAGCAACTGGGTGTCTCACCATTGCTGCTGGAGGTCCCTGGTTGAGAGGGAGCCTAATGATAAGTTTCTTCCTTGGAAGAAACTTGGTAATTCCTAAGAATGAGCTTAGGTACATTCCTTGTATAGGAATGAGTACATTCCCTTGTGGAATAGGTCCTCCCTGGTTGAGAGGGAGAGATAGACACATCATTTTGGTCTTCACTTGGGAAGACAGAATGGAGGATTGGGTAATCATCTGGCATTTGATGCTCTTTGAGGATGTATTAGGGCATTCAAGATGAGAGTAGTCGGGGACCAATATTCTTTGAGAGCTAGCTACCCAAGAGAAGAATAGTCCAAGAAGGTCATACTTTGGGAACACCCGGGTGGAATATGTACCTTGGAGAGACAATGATGATGGTGTCTATTAGTCATGTGTCTCGCCAACATTGTAGCCCATTGTCTCGTTGAGAGATGGAGCTGTTAGTCAAGGCCTTGCACTAGGACAATGCTGGTTGATATGATGCTACACAGATGTGATTACCAATCCAATTCTTCTTATGAGATTCTTTAGTTTGAAAGTGACCATGTACTTGTATGAATACCTCCCTAGTTAAGAGGGAGTGTTGAAAAGTGTAACTAGGTCGGTGTTCATATTGACTGTGTAATTATGTAAAGAAGAAGACAGATAATAAAATGTATTTTTGGTTGTACTTGCTTCATGGGTTTCATGAGCAAGATTTTATTATAGACTTCTTCTTGATGTCTATTAGGGTTGTCTTCTAGTTACATATGTAATTAAGTGTCTAGTAAATGAAGAGATATATGCTCCAGACCTTGTTATGAAATTTGTCATGATACCTTGAAGAAATGGCTTCCGGAAGATACTCATGATGCCCTCATAAACGCTAGGATTAGTGCACTACAAGTCGGCCTATATACTTGATGGAGAAGTCGGCCCTCATAAAAGATGTATGGTCGGCCTGCCAACAGAAAAAGTGCTATATATATATATATATATATATATATATATATATATATATACTGCGGTTTAGTTGAGATAACAACAATGCGTATATTTCAGACGTGGTACAGAAAATGAAAGCAAGTGCGGATCTCTCAGAAATAGAAGTGCGGACAACCTAAAAGAAGTGTAGACAAACTGAAGTAAATTTGCGATGATCTCTGTAATTGAAAAACAGGATTTATCAGTGATACAATACAGATTATACTTGTGATGAAGTGCGAGTTTTTCCTTAGTAATACAGTGCGTATTTCTTCTGCAGTTTCCTAGTAACTCATAAAGTACAGATTAGTAAATTATAGCTGTGGTCAAATCTGAAGATAAATGTAGAATTGTAAGTAATATTTGACAGCGTAATAAAGTTTGAAAAAGTGCGAGTTACCGGCAGTGTTTCCAGGTTAAAGTATGAATCTGATATATAATGTTCTGAAGCAGCAAACTCGGGTTAGCATGAAGGAAGATATGCGGATTTCAGAACTAGGTTAGTATCTGTGAGCTATAGGATAAAAGGAGGTGCGAATATCAGAATGATGAAGTCTGGATCAAATACGGAGCCACAGCAGTGTCAAAATATGTTGAAGTGCAGACCTGTGTGAAGACGCTACGAGGACAGTTTTGATATATGTTGTGATATATGCAAAATGTCTCATATATGCTGAATAGGGGCTGTGATATATGAGGAGCAAAGTCTCTATGTAATCTGAAGTCAGTGCACTTTGATGAAGAAAGGAGAGATCAGCATTGGAGTCTAATTCTTGTGTCTTGTGTGTTTTGATAATTGACTTGATGAAAGACTAAATAAGATAACGAAGAGAAGATATAAGTAACTCAAGTAAGCTCACAAGTAATTATCAAGAAGAGAATTTGAATTAATCTCCAATCCTCCAAATTCTCAACACTATATGTGTAGGTTGTTAATGTATTTACTTCGATGTTAATGCTGAAGATTTCAGATTAATAACTTAATGTAAGTAGAAGTAAATAAAAAATTTAACAGTAGGGTTTCTGTTTGAGCATATTCATAAATTTTCACATGGTATTAGAGCGATTGCAAATAGATCTAAATCTCCAGCAAGAAGGCTGAAGAATCTATGTTGCAGAAAGCAGCAGCAACAGCAGATAACCCGGAGAGGGCAGCGCAGTAGCAGATCCACACAGAGGGCTAACGCAGAGGCAGTGCAGAACCACCCAAAGGGATGCAAGAGTAGCCTGGCTGCGTTGGACCAGTATGCTCACGCAGAGGCCAGCCAAGGTGACATAGTCCAGAGGCTGATCGCTGTGCAAAGTGTCGTGATCCGAAAGCTAAAGCTGCAAACCTTTAGCAGTGGTTGGTGGGGTGAAGATTCTTCCAGTACAGAATTTAGCCTAAGCTAATTTGACAAAGAGCGGCAGGAGAACAGATTCTCAGAAGATTTCCTACCAAAGAAGTTTGAAGATTGATCAGAGGATCGAAGAGAGTTGATTCGTTGTGATTGGCATGCTTCCAAGAGAGAGAGTCAGTTGTCAGAGGGAGCAGAGGGTGCCTTTCTCGCCAAGGACCCTATATCTAAGTCTCTAGCAAAGAGAGGAGGATCAGTTCCGAGTCTTCCAACAAATATCTGAGCAAATGGCGCCATACGGACTACGTGATCAGGATAGGTTGGACGGCCTGTCCAACTTTGCAATCTGGAAAGCCAGAATCCTAGTAGTTCTTGAGGCATACGACATAAGGGAGAATGAAGAGAAAGTCTTGGCTACACCAACCGATGCGAAGCTCCTGGAGAAGCACAATGAAGCAGTAGCACATGCCAAGCACTTCATTATGGACGAGGTCAAAGATCATGTGGTACCACACATAGCTAAGAAGGCAACAAATCATGAGATGTGGGTAGCCCTAACCACATTGTATGAAGGAAGGTTCGTCCAGAGAAATATGCTTCTGGAGAACCAGCTGAGGTTATTCATGATGGCCAAGGGAGAGGAGATCGACCCTTTTCTATCCAGACTACAATTGATCCGGGATCAGCTGATTGGCATGGGTGTCAAGGTAGATGACAATCTCATGGTGAGGACTACTCTCAATGGACTCACACAAGACTGGGAAACTTTTTTCCAAAGTCTCTTGGGCAGAGCAAACCTTCCCAACTGGGACAACATGTGGACTATCCTCCGACAAGAGGAAATCCTCCAGATGACCAAAAGACAGTACAAGACCGATTCGAGCAAAGTGAAGAAGGAAGAAGAGGAAGATGTAGCCTTGACATCAAAGAGGCAGCAAGGGAAAAAGAAGTGTGATCTGTCAAAGATCAAATGTTTCCAGTGCGGCGAACTTGGACATTTCACTAGCAATTGTCCTCAGAAGAAGAAGGACAAGGAAGCTTCTAGTTCCAAGGCTGTTGTAGCAGACGATGGCTTCGAAGATGACGTAGCCATGAGCACTTATGAACCACAAAAGTGGGGTGATCTTGGTTTGTAGAGCAGCTGCAGAGTGGTGGCGGGATCCTTGAGTAGCTCAACTCTTGATCACATCCATGCTACGGGAGCCTTAAGATAGTAGCAGGGCAAGTGGAGCAGTGGGTGCAGAAGATCATGGAGCAGAGGTAGAGCTGGATGCTGAAAAGGGAGCAGCGCAGTGCAGATGCAGCAGCAGCGCAGAGGGGCTGATGTGACTTCAGCAACACAGAGTAGGCTTGCTTACGCAGTTCAAAGGTGCAACAACGCAGCGCAGCAGTGACGTAGGGGACATCAGCGCAGAGGAGGTCTGCTTACGCAATGCAAAGCTACAACAGCGCAACAGCCTCCGGAGGACAGCATAGAGAAACAACCTATGGAGCTTTGGTGATGAAGATGCAGCCCAACTGACTTGTCTGTCAAAGATTGGACAGGAATCCTTCAGTTGCTTACTCTCAGCAATTGAGTTGCAGTGCAGCAGTTAGCAGTGGCAGTGCTATGGGCAGCACGATGCAACAACTTGAGAGGGAGCTGCAATACGGATGTAGCAGTGGCAGTGGCAGCGTCATGGGTAGCAGTACGGGAGAGCAGCAACAATGCAGTGATGAAGGGCAGTAGGCCAAGCATCAGTGCAGAGACCCACACCAGAGATCAGTGCAGAACTTCGGGGCGAAGTATTGTTGCTAGAGCACATTCCTCGCTAAGAGGGAGTGCTGAGATTTTGGGGTGTTGGGGTAGCATCGAATATGCTCTAGCTCCAAAACTTTGTGGAGGGACTAGAGTACATAAGATCTCCAAGACCCAGAAAGCGATTTAAGAAATTCCATCCTGTTTAAGAGATATTTAATTGATTAATATTTTTAATTAAGGACCCTAAGTCTAACTTAGGAAATTAAAAGATTAAAGTTAATTAAATTAAACATGTGATGAAAATGACTTAAGTCACATGGATCAATCATCTTCTAATCCTAGCTGTCGATTCAAGATTAGATCACGGTAGTTGATGTTTCAACGAAAAAAGTATAAGAAGAGGGCTTGGGGTCAGTGGGAGAACACACACTAGCAGAGCATTGAAACTAAGCTGGAATTCTAGGGTGTGGTTTGCTAAGAATTTCAGAAGTGTTTCAGCTGTAGCGAGGGGCAGTATTGGCGAGGGGGATGGTGTAGTCCCAGGCCAAGAGTGCAATGAGGGTAGAGAAGCAGCGGATCAGAGTAGCGCAGAGGAAGCAGCAGCTACACAAAGCAGCCATAGCCAAGCAGGGGCAGCGTAGAGGCAGTAGGAGGCCAGTAGGGCTGACGCAGTCCCAAGAGGACTGACATTGGCCAGCCAAGGCAGCGCAGGGGCAGCGTAACCCAGTCTGGGGTGACGTGGGCCCTTCCTGAGCAGGGCAGGGCCTGACGCAGGCCAGCAGGGCTGACGTAGAGGGCTTCAGAGCAGCGTTGGGGTTTCTGCACATCGGAAAAGGTTGAGTTCTGTAAATCCCGTTTGAGGGTGTGAATCAGTCAGTTTTCTGTCTCCAGAACAGAGGTACAGCTACAGTTTTTATTTCTCTGTCGGGTTAACCAGTTTGGTGCCCAAATCTATTGTACTTACATTCTGCTTAATAATAAAAGCCCTCCAGCAGCCAGAAGACTGGTTTTCCTGCATTGGATTTTTTCGGGGATAGTTGTCCAGAAAATCCTTGTGTGTCAGTTTGTCATTATGCATGTTATTCAATTTAGATCTGTATGTGTAGGATGTTAATGTATTTACTTCGATGTTAATGTTGAAGATTTCAGATTAATAACTTAATGTAAGTAGGAGAAGTAAATCAGAAATTTAACAGTAGGGTTTTTGTTTGAGCATATTCAGAAATTTTCACAAAGATCGATCGAGAGGATTCTCGCAGAGAGGGGCAGTAATTCCGGATGGAGATTTTCCTGAGCCGAAGAATACATAGCAGAGAAGAAAGAGAGTAGTACCAGCAGAATCAGTGTAGCAGCGACGTAGAGCCAACAATGGCAGCGTAGTAGCCCAAAGGAGGTTTGAGTTTTAGTTGAGGATTAGTAAGATCTAGTGCTGGAAAGCTAGGGTGTGAGACTGGAAGGGGCCAGAGGGTCTGATCCAGCCAGTAGAAAAGCCAGAACGCAGAAGCCACGCAGTCCCCATGCAAAGTGACGCAGAGACTACGCAGTGACTGTGCAAAGGCAGTGAAGGGCTTGCCATCTGGGGTTTTGGCCAGTTGGGCTTCCAGTGTCAGTGTGAGGTTTTTCTCACTAACTCTTTATCAATCATATTCTCTGCAGGAATAGCCAGAAACGCATCGCAGATTGTATTCAGAAAATTACTACATAATATATAAACCCTCAGATCTGCTGCACCAGTTTTCCCGCATTGGGTTTTTCTGGGGACGTTTGTCCAAAAATAATGGTGTCAAATGTGTCTATGATTTCTTCTTGTTCAATTTTGTTTCCGCACTTGTATTTTTCCACAGTTTATTTAGTGAAGGTTGCAGTGTGTTTAATTCGATGTTGTCGTAGCAATAAACTGAATAATTAATTTATCAGTCAGAATAATTAATGCCAACTGTTGCAACAGGATTCCAGATTTGGAATTTTCACATTGAAGACGTGGCAGTCAAAGATTGATTAAATCCCAGATTTATGGCAGTGCCTACAGTTTAAGTAGTGCTCTATATTTACAATCAATATACCCAAATGTTTTAGCAGCGAATTGTGTAATGTGTTGAAGATATTTTCCTTACAGCTGTACATTTTTTATAAGAGGATGTTGGTTAAAAATAGATGGAAGTTTCCTTATTTTGGCAACGAATATGAACAACTAGCTTATCTGCTCAGTGAAATAGGGGTTTCTAATTTTGATTAAGATCAGATCCAAATTCTAAGAGGCAGTTCCAGATTTGTTTCCAACAATTTCCAGTAGCTTTCCAACTATTCGATATCCATTGTAACCAGTTTATTTATAGCTTATTTGTTATGATTATAATTTATTTTATTTATAGATCTTCATGCAACAGTGAAGGAGATTTCATTCAACTTTCCATGAAGATCATTCCAAATCCATCAACCTTCAATACTCGAGATATTTTGTAACCTGTTCAGATTTGGTTTATTTAGTAGGTTTAATTCCTAGTAGTTAGTTATTTGTTCCTAGAAGATAGAGATAGTTTGTTAATAGTATTGGCCTATATATTCAAGGTTTTTTAATGTAACAAGGGTGGGGAATTTCTGAAGAAAGATTGTGTGTTAGTCTTGATCAATATATTGCTATATGCAATGTTACATATTTAGTTTTGCAGAGATTCATGTGTATATAACTTTCGGTCTGTTTTTCCTCGTGGTATATAGTTTCTTTTTATGCTACATCTCTTTATCATTAAGTCTTCAGTACTTTGGCTAAAACATTATGAACTAGAATTCCTTATGAATGCTCTGATTTATGTTATCCAAATGCTTTCCATGTTTTCTACTTAAATATTTATAAAAAAACTCTTGTTGCTCTATTGTTATATTTATTTTCCATATTTTGTCTCCAAATATTGATGGTATCCTGTTGTAATGTCCCCAGTTAAATTAATTTTGCAATTTTGATTAATAATAGCCCAAGGCAATTTTGGTGAAGGGAACATAGGAGAAATGGAATTATTTGCATGTTAGTGGAATGTGGGGGCCACTCACCCACATGAAATGCGCACTTGGGGAAAAGGGAATTTGAATTCCCTAAGGAAAAATCGAATTTGTGGAGGAACCCACAAGCATGCATGCCCGGAAATTATAAAAGGAAGGAATGGAGGAGTCATTTGCATTTCTTGCCTATTGAAGAAATCGAATTGCCTTAGCTGTTTAGCTGAGCCAACATTGTGCTGTTAAGCACAAGAGATTCCCAAGGAGCGAAGCTCAACCTTTCTTCAGTGGACTTCGAGTGCCACCCAAGGAAGACATTTTCCTTGACTTAAGACCAGAGGAGTGAGCATGTACAAGTTCTGCACTTTTCTGGAGGTATTAGGACGCAATACAGAGCTTCTAATGCGCAATGGTTGGAGCCATCTTGCTATTGTCAAGTGGAGTTGCTGGAAGATTGACAGGAGGAGCTACAAGAGTGATTGAGGACCCATTTCTCGAGTGTAGCAGCAGTAACAGTGTTAGAGGAGCAGCCTTTACACAGTTCTTAGGCAGTATACACAGAGACTGTGTAAGCACTTCCCTGGACTGCACAGTCATTGGAGGAGGCTCTTTTGTGGGAGCTTTGTTAGAGGAGTTTTGGAGATGAGGTGTTGGGGGACTGATTGGAGGTTCATTTGAGGAAGTTTGTTGGGGTTGTGAATGGCAGTGATTGACAGTAGCAGCTGCAGTAACAGAAATCGAATTTGGAGAAGGGTCAAGCTGCATAAGGTTAGATTTTGAAGGTTGGAAGTAGAGGAAACCCTTTGTGGGTTTTTCTAGGTTTGGGGCATGGAGCTTGTTATCACTCCGCCAGATTTCTAAGGCTGAAGAAGAAATCCCAACAGAGGTAACCACAGACCAATCTTTTGGCTTGATATCTAGCCCTACCAAACCGGAGAGGGCTCTCTCCACAAAGTCACAGCCAAGAGGGCTGGATAAATTAGGGTTTTTAGGCTAGCTATGAAATGCAGAAGGGTTTGATTTGGTTTGATTGGGTTGTTGGATGAGGATATTAGGTCAAAGAGGCTAGGTCGGGGCAAATAGGATTAGGGTTACAGTCCATTCAATGGGGCAAGGTAGGTAAGAAGGCTAGCACATCAGGGCTCTTGGGATGGAATGATTCAGACAAATGAAGAGCTAGGAAGAGCATGAAAGATGAATTCTTCCTAAACTGAAGAGAAATGAACAGACTATGAAAACTTTCCCAAAACAGAGCATGTAAGATGAATTCTGTTTATCAAACTTGAAAGAAATCATACAATAGAAGTGCAATGGATTATGAAGACAACACATTCACACTGAAATGAAACTGAAGAAAAAAACAATGCTAGACAACCATACCACAGGGATCACAAAGAAATAGTTGCAACACTTTATTAGGTTCCTGCCAAAATGATTACAATAGAGTCTCTGATCAATATGCCAACATCCAGTTGATTTGCAACCCTTGCTAAGAGTGAAGAAATGGAAGATATAGACATCAAAACAATATTCTCTCATCCTCAGGGGTCGAATCCCTGAGTTGAGGAAGAGATCCACAAAAATCTGAACTGATAGCTGAAGTATAGAAAGGTCCAAGTGACTCAACCATAACTTTTTGCAAACTGATTCATTACACCTCATCATGAGTTTTAACCTAATGTATTTACCCTAGGTAATAGTAAAAACATGATATCTACGTTTACATCATTGATTTACAGAGGTAAAAACATGATTCCCCAAGATAAAAAGTCAAATTTGCACAAAAACTTAGAAAAATCAGACAACTGTCAAACGCGCCATCCATGTTGCAGCATGATTTTGGGTGCCTTCTTGATGTCCAAATTGGGCCCAGGATAGCTCGTTGGAAAGCTTATCCTGTCTACTTTCCAAATATGCCTTTAGTTTGCATAATGGACTTGATTTGACCTATCAGAAATTGATTCTCACAAGACTGCTCAGCATGCAGCGCCAAGGCCAAAAATAAGGCAGAACCATGATTTTTTGCTTGTTTTTTGACATTTTGACCTGCTAGTTTTGAAAACCAAGGCTGGAAAAGTAGATTTATTAGATGTATTTTTCATTTGGCATCCAATGGTGGTGGCCTTTTGGTCAAAAAGTGGCACGAAACAACGCACACCTAACATTCTAGCTGTGAAAACATTCTGAATTTTCTGGAACTATTGGCCTCAAGATGGAGTGATATCTCTGTTTTGCAAAACAGAGAGAGTTTTTTGTTCTTTGGCATGTTGTGAACAAAAACCTCCTCCAGTTTCTCCAAATTTATTTTTGTTTGGCCACAATATTCTCTACAAAAAGGTGTCTCAAACAGGATTTTGCACAGGAAAAAAAATAGGCTGTGAATATGTGAATGAATCTCTCATTCTGTAATACTTGTGTAAACAGTGAGATAGGTTTTTGTACTTTGATATCTTAGGATCACAAACCTCCTCCAGTTTCCCAATTTTTTTTTTTTTTTGCCACAATCTGTTCTGCAAAAAGGTGACCAAACAGGACATTTCTGGAAAATGTGACTTCGAAGAGTTTTTCAAATTTTCCTAAAAATTGTTTCATACTTACTTCATGGAAACCTGATATGGTATGTTATGCTATCTTGAATGCATCAATGACCAAATCCAACTTACCCTTCTCTTTCTGCTTGATTAGGGTTTGTAGTTTCGAATATCCAGGTCTAGGTTTTTAAACCATTTCTCACCTTGGTTAGGCATGTCTGTGACTGAAATATGGTATCTACTGAGAATATTGTTGTGTAACCAGCTTCAAAAATAGAAGAAAAGAGATATCAACGCCTTAGAAATAAGCCACTTCGAGGGGGCAACCTCCAATACATTACATAAATGCACAATTCTTGGATGATACAATTTACAAAACCTCCTTTCTATATATAGGAGTCCATGGAGCCATAATGTAATCCTAGTGGGCCACAATGTAATCCTAGCCGACCTAACAATAATAATTTAAGGGCACAATAATAACAAAATGGGGGTTACAAGGGTACAATAATAACAATAAGGGGGTGACACTAACAACAATAAGGGACTATACTAGTGATATAGGGACCTAACAAATATGAAATCAACACCTGCAATGATGGCCTTGTCTCCTTTCAAAGTGGTGGCAAACATGTCTGTGAGCTGCTCATGAAAACGTACCTCCACTCTTTGGACCATTTCACAAAACTTATAATAACCCACATGTTTGAAAACATTCCACTGCTAGGGGTAATGATATCAACTCCTTGGTGTATGATGGCTCAAGCCTTGAGAGTCTCCCTCCTTTGTGGTGTCTTTTCTCCTCTCTTTCTTCTCTCTCACTGTAGTTTATGTGTTCTTCTTCCATGTGTATTGGTGTTAAAACATAGGGAGGTGTTATGGAATGGAAATGAAATTTTGGGGAGCAAGGAATGAGATAGGGAAATTTAGGGAGATGGGGGAAGGGGTTTATGATTTGAAGGGAGTGACAGGGAGTAAGAATGTAGAAGGTTTTGGAATAGGGAATTTAATTATAGTTTAGGGATTTGGGAGCCTAGGCAAATGAAGCACCTAGGGCTTAAAGGATTAGGGAAGGGGAATTATGTGATATAGGGAGTAAGGATAGGGTAATTATGATGTGGGAAGGGAATGAAAGTGCTAGGGAGTGAAATTTCGATATGCAATTGGGATTAAGGGAATGACTAGGGTTTCAAACTTAAAAATACACAACAATTCTTTAAACAAGCTCAAACACCAACAAATTGACTTGATGAGGAGAGGAATGGTGCTAATGGCAACTTACTTGATTGATGGAGGATGTGGAGTGTTTTTGTTGAAGATTTGAAAGTGATAGCACAAGTTTTGGAGTTTGTTGTGGAAAACGGTCAAACGCGCAGCGCAAAGAGGAAACGTGCAGCGCACTAGGTAAACGCACAATGCAAAAGGCAAACGCGCAGCGCAACACAGGCCCGCAGCGCCATATTGAAAGCCAATTTTGGAGGCCTTCCCGAGCTCCAAATTGAGCTCATGATAGCTTGTTGGAAATATCTCTCTCTTGGATACACAATGGACCTATCAAGCACTGAAAATGATCAAGTATAGACCCTCGAAAATCAATTCTCCCAAGATTGGTCAAAAAGTGCAGAATGACGGTGAAAAAATGAAGTGTGCTCTTGCAGACAACTTTTGGAGACCTTCTTCAAACTCCAAATTGAGCTCAGGATAGCTCATTAGAAATATCTCTCTGTCTAATTATCATTTGACTCATCACGAAAGTCATTTGGACACTCCAAATAGGAGAAAGCTTGATTTTCCCAAGGTCACTCCAGAAGTGCAGCAACTCTCCTATGGCACCTGTATTTTTGACATTTCTCCAAAACCGTGATACTTGTGTAAAAAATAAAGGAGGTTTTTCTTCCTTGGCCTATGATGGACAAAAACCTCTCTCACTTTTGTCAAATTCATCTCTGTTTGGTTAGAAACACAGTTTGAAGAAAAACTGGCCCTATGTGTGGCAAATGATTTGTCCCTTGGAATGACTTCTTGAAAAATGATGGAGACATGATGTTTATGAGTTGGAATGGCCTCATACTTGCTGAATGACCTCCCTTATGCCTCCTATGCTCAGATGTCTCTAATTCCATAGCAAACCCTAGCTCAGTGGGAGAGGAAATTAGGGTTTGGTGTAGGCAAAACAGAGGATTTAGGACTACCTTGTAAAGGGAGGGGAATGAAGGGGTTAGGTGTTGTCTAAATTCTTGGGGAAATTTTGGGGGATAGGGATAGATGTTAGAGAGTAGGGGAAAGTGGAATTCCAAGGATTGAGTGAAGGGAAGGGGTCCAAAAGGGCAAAACACAGGCCTAGTCTAGAAAAGTGTCAAATTGAAGCAATAGGCTAGGGCTTGTGGAAAAATGATGATTTTGAGGGATATGAGTGATGGCAAGTGTTTAGGAAGGTATATTAAGGATAGGGGAAGGTGTAAGAGCATCAGGATACAAGTCTTGTTGATGATTTAACCATGGAAGTCATGAAACCAAGAAAAATGTCGTCAAAACCCTAGGAGAGGGAAATGAGCTTTCCAAGCACAACTGAGCGACAAATATGGTAAACAAAAATGCTTACTTGGAAATGATAGTTTGGAACCTGAAATTGTTGAAGCCCTTTGACTATTACTACTCCTTCAAAAGATGAATTTGATGGTGAAATGACGAATTTTCATAATTTTGACCCAATGACCTAATGATGATACAACATGGAAGAATGAGCTGAATGATGACCATGATGACTATGGGACTCTTTCAACAATGAATGACCTGACCATGATGATGTCCATTGACCATGGAGGTGAAATGAATAGTAATGATCTCAATACCCTAGTCAGTGACCAAATTTTTGCATGACCTAGTGGAATGATAAAAAAAAATTGAGTGAGATCCCTAACATGATATGAAAAGAGGATTTTGATCAGTGATGGCAGGATGAAAATACTGACACTAACAGAGCTTAGCCTCAATTTTACAGAATTTTCTAGGCAGTCTAAAAGGAGAAAATCAGAGGGCAAAGTCTGGCAGTAGTGCAAAATTAGAGGAGCAGCGAGGGCAAGTTTTGAAGGGTCAATTTCGGAAGGTTGAAACCAAGAGAAATCCTTTCTGGGATTTTATGTTGATTTTGGGTAGCATCGGATTTGCTCTAAGTCTCAAATTTTGTGGAGAGGCTTAGACACATGTATTCTAAATAACCCAGATAGCATTTGGTGAAATTCCACTTGGATTGTATTCTATAGAAATAATTAATTATTTTTAAAGGGACCCTAAGTCAAAACTTAAGAAAATAAAATAATTAAAGCGTATTAATAGAAGACGAGTGAGAATGATCTAGAATAAATGGATCAAGTCAAAAGTTAATCTTAACCGTTGATTAGAGTTTAATATGGTTCGTTGAATCCTCAACGAGAAGATTATAAGGACTTGAAGGGTCATTTAGAAATTACATTCGTGGAGACACAGAGAATCTAGAGATCGAATTATTCTAACGGAGCAGTGCTCAGACGAAGATCAGATCTAAGTGATTCTTCATTGCAGTGAGGGGCAATAGTTCCGGTTGGAAGGTTTCTTGAGTCAGAGAATACACAGCAGCAGAGACAGAAAGAGCCACTGCATCAGCGTAGATCCAGTGACGCGGTGCTTACGCAGACACTGCGCAAAGCCAAAGGGAAAGATGTTTTCCTGCTGAGGAGACAGCGCAGAGCCAGTGTCAGACCCCAGAGAGATTTTTTGGAGGATCAGTCTCCAGCCAACAATGAGACCAGCGCAGAGGCAAAAGGGCAGCTGAGTTGTGATGCAGTCACTGCGCAGAGACAACGCAGGGTAGTCCAGCCTTGGTGTAGATCAGTGCCAAATTCCTGTGGAGGAGTGAGGTTTGTCTCACGAGATCTCTTTTGTCAGTTTCTCTATATGATTTGACAGTCTCGTCAATCATAGATTTGTACTCATAATTTACTACATAATAACATAAACCCTTAGATTTGTTGCACCGGTTTTCCCACATTGGGTTTTTCAGGGGACATTAGTCGTGTCGAATGGTTGTGTGATCTATGTGTGTTCAGATTTGTTTCCGCACTTGTATTTATTCCGCAGTTTAGTTGTGTAGGCTATAGTGAATGGATTTTGATATTTGCTTGTAGAACACAGTAAATAATTTGTTAAAGTAAAATAACAAATATAATATTTTTCCATTAGTTGCTGCAGTAGGACTTCGTGTAATGAATTTTCACATGGTATAAAAGCTTGTTTAAGTTGAGTGCAGGCGAGACAAAGCACAGATCCAATAGATCTAGCATTGAAGCAGCAACTGGGGATCAAAGAGTTGCGTAAGCAGCAGATTGATTTCCTAAAGAAGTGCGCAGTCCAAGCCAGGAAGGCCAAATCAGCAAGGAAAATCTCTCTTTGAGTGAGCCAGCAAAGAGGTAGGATTGTTCCAATTTTCTTTTTTTCTGAGGCAGAGGGTGCAATGCAGCAGATCAGCACAGATCAACAGTTGGAGGGATGCAGTTGACTGCGCAGCAGTGATTGCTAGTGCAAAGCGTCAGGAAGCATAGTTGAAACACAGATTTGGGGATTTTCTGACCTCAGTGAGCTTCTTGCCAAAGAAGCTCAGATTCCCCGTGCAGTAGCAACAATTTTTGTAACTTGCTCCTCAAGGAGTACGTAAAGCCAGTTGCATAGAGGGAGAGAGGCAGTAGATTGACAGTAGTTGGGTGAGATGGCCACCAACAGATTGCGTGACCAGGACTGGTTGGAGGGTGCCTCCAACTATGTAATCTAGAAGGCAAGGATCTCCTTCCTTCTAGATGAGCATGACCTCAAGCACTTTATCGATAGTGCTTAGGATGAACTGGTGGATGCAACACCATTATGGGTCTTTAAGAAGAATATGGCTAAAGCCAAGCGGTTGATCCTCGATGGAGTGAGGGATCACATTGTTTCACACATCTCAACCAAAGGGACAGCTAAGGAGATGTGGGATGCGTTGGAAACATTGTATGAGGGATCTTTCGAGCAGTGGAAGATGTTTCTGGAGGAGAAAATACGGACCATGAGGATGCAGAAGGGAGAGTGTATTGATCCATTCCTGTCTAGACTTCAGGAAAACCGAGATCAGTTGGCAGTCGTAGGAACAACTCTTAAGGCCACAGAGATGGTCAGATTGGCCCTCAACTCAATGTCTAAGGATTACCAAGATTTTGTCCAGAGTATCCTAGGCAGAGAAAACTTGCCGGACTGGGAGCAAATGTGGGTAGAGCTTAAGCAAGAAGAGATGCGGAGAGACTTACTTAAGTGTCAACTTGAGGGCGGAAGCAATAGCGGTTTGAAGATCAAGGAGGAGGAAGAGAATGCGGCCTGTTGACCACACTTTGTCAACGACCCCATAACAGTACACCCCCATTTTTTCAAATGGGACTTATCATGTTCGAGGCTCATGTCATCCAGATTTCATCGCCAGACGACAGTTTTTATAAATGATGTAAACCCGTTCTGCATGTAATGATGTAAATGATCTAAGTAAGACCGTCAATGTATGTAACAACCTAGGTAAGCCTAGTATGTTGTTGATGATCTCTATCCTAGGAGGTTTTTTGTCTCACTGATTCACGTAAGTGATCGGCAGAGTTTTTCCCTCCAGCCTCACCCCAAAGCTAGGGTGGATTTTGTCATCAACATGCTAAGTGAGTCCTAGTGTTTCTATCGAGTCCTTGTAAAAGTAGTTTGAACTACTTGGTCTACTAGATCATATTTTGAGTCGCAGAATTGGGTATTTATTTGAGGGTCTATACAAATGGGTTTTCCCCCTTCATGTATGTAAATGTATTATCTCATGTAAAAGAGAGTTGGAAAAATAATTATAATCCCCTCTTAGTCAATTAATTAAATTTTCTGGTCAATTAATTAATAAAATCCTAAACCAGAAATTTAATTAATTTAGGGTCCTAAATTAGAATTAAATCTTTAAAGGCAAAATTTGTTGGTCCTTGGAAAATGATTTTGACAGCCCCAAGCCAAGGGAATATTGAGAATTTTAAGAAATATTGGACCCTTGGGCCCTGGTGGTTAAGTCAAGGTCAAAATTTTAGGGTAATTAACTCAAAAATAGTATTTTTGAGTTAATTAAAATTGAATTAAATGATAAATTCGTTTTTCCCCAAAATTTTAATTTCAACGCTCCGGATTAAAAGATAATTAAATCTTTTGGACGGTTGAGATTATTTTGACGAGGATCATCCAAACTAGCCGTTAGAGATCTTGTCCTATAAATTTAGAGGTCTTTCTCATTCTTGAGTCATCCGATCTTAGGATCGTGCACTGGTTCTTAGAAGCTCTTGTAAATTTTTTGAGGAATAAAGCATAAAGACTTTGGGGTTACAAATCTGGATGTTCCTTCTCAGATCTATGTGGTGAATTGTCTCCAAACTCTGCTACTTTGTTTCTTGTATTTTATGGTTGATGGCCTTCATGGATTAATCTACATACATGTATCTTGTGCAGTTTTCTGGGTTTATAAAATAACATTCTGATTTTTCTGCAAAGGTCTCATGTTGTTTTCTTAAATCTCTATCGATCTAAGATTCAGATCTAAGTGTGCAGGGAAATTTTTTTTAAGATTGGGCGTTTGGGGAAGTCTTCGGTTGGACCAGCCAACTCCCAATAAACATAAATCTGATAAGCTCTTTATTTGTTAACTTCCGGGTCTATCTTACGATATTTGTGATTTTGCAGGGTTTCGAAGGCTTGTGCCTCTCACTAAAACTTTAAATCTCTGAAAATTGTGCTAAAACGGATTTAGATCTAACCATGAGGGTTTGAAATCTGTAAACTAGTTGTAAATTTGTAAATTTTTTAGGACTGTGAGGGTTTTAATCGTTTCTTGGTGTGTATATCTTCAGATCTGGCTGTCTTTTGCAGGTTAAGGGTTTACTCAGAAATTTTTTAAAAGATCTAAGGCAGATTTGGCCTCAAATCCCTACTGTGGGCAAGATTTGGCATAATTTGATTTTAAGGAGCATGAGGATCTGAGCTTAAATGAAGAAATTTGAATTTATCCGCCGAGAAAATTGTGCATCGGGTTCTCCTCATTCTGGTCAACGCTGCCTCTGTCTCAGCTTTTATCTGGCGTCTCTTTGCAGCCTTCTCCTTTGCTCCATGTTGATCTGCAGCTGCCCTTCGATGCCCTTTCTGCTAACGTCCCTCTGCTCTCCAATCGAAATCCATCTCTACTGTATTACCCAGCCGCTCCTTGAATTCTGCTTGTCGTTCCTCAACTCGTCCTTTTGCTGCGTATCCAGTTCTTTACGCCTTCAAATCCTCCTATCGCTGCATATATTTCTTTGCCCACGCAAACCCAATCCTTAACCGCCGCATCCATACCCCTTATGCGGTCGTGTATCCTCTGCTCTGTCGACCTGCTGCTCTCTGCCGCCGTCGATTCCCTTCCGCACACCGTCTAGACACGATCACCTGCAAACAATAAAACGTCTACGCTGCTCCAATTGAAATCGTGCCCTACCTCTTCGTCGACCTGCAAAAAATACAAGCGCACACATTAAAAATAAAACTTATGCATATGCGTTAATAAACTTTGGCTCAGATTCGGATTTTCACTGTTACATGTTAGTTTCGATTTTTTTTTGTATAGCGTAGGTTGGATGTTAGCTGTATATTTTTTAAATCCGTTAGTTGTTTTAATATTTAGTTTTAATTTAGTCTAATTATTGTTCAGGTTAGTCATAGAATAGGGTTAGATTTATTATTATTTTGACCTTAGCGTAAATTTTGTTGTGATTTTAATTTAGTGTGTAAGGGTTTGGGTTTTTAGAATTGCATTGGCTTAATTTAGATAGAGATAAATTTTAGCATGGTTTTGATTTAGATTTTAATTTTAATTTTGCTTTAGATTTTAAAATTAAAAAGAAAAATTTCCAAAATCCTAAAATTTAGAAAACAAATTGATAGGTATAAAATTCAACCTTTGGAGCTAAAATGGGCTAATTTTATTCTTATCTAAAGTTTTGACTATAGAAATATTTTCTGGATCGAAGTTAATTGAAGCATCATAAATCTGGAAATATTACGAATATCTGGCATTTTCATCTTGTGATAATATTGCTGTGGATATTTTAATGCATGGTTGTGGTGTCTTTCAATTGAATATCATTGTGATCAATCGTGTTTCAATAAGCAACAATTAATTGTCACTTACTTGTTTATAATTGCATAACGGGATTCTGTTTGACTCATAAGGCACTGGTCTTAAGCGTAAAATCTAATTTAGATCTGTAGAATCTCGTTCATTTCTATCAAGTATTTGATGTTTTAGCTGTGTCTCTTGGATTTATCATCCTCATTTGTAATAGGGTCTACCTCCCGTAGCTTGCAAGGAGACAGTTTAAATAGAGAGATTGGGGATAAGAGTGACAGCCCCCAATCTGAGCCGTTGTCGTGGTGCCTTGACAATCTGTGCGACAACATTTTTTGGCGCCGTTGCCGGGGATAGAGTTTTCCTGTCCTTGGTCTTAACGACATTTTATAATCTTCAGATCTTCTTTTTCCATTCATTAGCCTGTCACAAGGGATCATTTTCTGGCGTTCTTTCATCCCTTCATCATCTTATCTTTCATCATTTCATCATCGTATCTTTAGCACCTGGACATTTCGGTTGGCTTCTTGTTTGGGTGGCGACTCCACTTATTCATCTTTTTATTCCCAAACAAGAATCCCCCCCTGATATCTATCTGCTATCTCTCGATTATTTCTTTCTATTTTCAGAATTAGTTTCGTGCTCAAGTGGCGACTCCAAATTCTTTCATTTCTTACAAGAGTTCCTGCTAAGAAGTTCGCTTCTTGAGGACCTTTTGATTATTCTTGAACACGGATCTATTTCTTAAATTTTAAGCAGGTCATCATGGATGACACCTTTCATGACATGCCGGAAGAGGCCACTTCAAAATTGCCTTTTTTCTCAGGTGGTGATCCAGGCACTGCTCTATTACATCTAAGGACTGTCAACCTTTTTATACATAAATATTGTCGTCCTTCACAATATAATCATGAAGATGTCAAGATACGTGTCTTTGGCTATTCTTTAAAAGGTGATGCTATCAATTGGTTTCGAAATTGTCCCGAGGAGTATTGTTTACAAGACATCATCAATGCTTTTAGAGATAAATATATAGAACAAGATGACTCAGATAGTGAAATTGATCTTGTAGAGAACTCAACTATCAGCAGGAGATTTCCAGACAATTCTCAGGATGAATCCACTTGTACCATGACAGCACAAACCCATGATAGTGGTGAAACAGAAACAAGTTGTCAAACTAGTGTTGATAACGATAAGAATCTTGTTAGCGAATTGATTCAGATGGTTAAGGACATACAGCTAAATCAAGCTCAGGTAATCAAGAATATGGAGGCCAACCAGGCTCAAATCATTAAGAATATGGAATATGGAACTTAATCAAGAAAAAATAATAGCGGATCACGCCAGGGAAATTGGTTCTATGCAGAACAGGTTAAAGGTCATGGAATCTAATCACTCCAATCAAATAATTGCCATGGAAGAAAAACGTGTTAAGGAAATGATGATCATGGAAACAAATCATAAGAAAGAGATGAACTGTATGCAAAATTTCTTCATGGCCATGAAAGCAGATAATGATAAAATGATTCAAAACATGGAAGCTAACTAGATCAATCTTCAGAATCGGATAAATACCTTAGAAGAAAGTCATGCACAGGAAATAAATGTCATGGAAAACAGGTTAAAAATGATGGAAGTTAATCATTCTAATCAGATGTCTCTTCAACACAATTTGTCAACTATTGAAGAAATGCATGCTAGGGAGATGAGTTCCATACAGAAGAAGTTGGAAAAAATGGAACGATCACACATGCAAGATTTCCAACCCAGGTTAGATTTGTCAACAGATCATAGGCCTCCCAGTTTGCTGAAGCAGTTTCCATCTCATCACATGGAGGTCACTTTTCCCATTAAGGAAGAGTTAACTATGGCTACAAAGGACGTTGAGAAACACCAAGCTTATGTGTCACCTTTAACAGAGTATATTCAAAATAAGATTGGTTGCGCTCCAGGTTCATCAAAGGTTTTGTACAAGGAATTTCAAGATAAGGACAAGAAATCTACAGTAGTCTCATTGCTGACATCACAACCCACTCAGACGAAGAGAAAGAAGAAGAAAGGAAGAAGTAAGCGGTTTGATTCGTCTGATGGTCAAGAGCAGCTTGACATTCGGATAAGACAAAGTCCTACATTATGCAAGATCGACCATGGCACATCTGAAAAGCAGCCTACAGACTTGCCTGAAGGCAGGCAAATGCTCAGCATGCACTATATTGAGCACATCTGATGCCACAGGGCATCCTCTGTATCGTATTTCTAACCCTACTCCTTGTTATTTCAGCATTTCATTTTGCAGTTAGAGTAGATTTACTTTTCATGTTAAGTAGAATAATAAATAAAAGAAGAGCTTCTATTTTTCATGAGCTTAATGTTATATGATGATATTTGGATGGACGCTACTTATGTAATCTTGTGTGTTGCTTGGATGTAGATTCTGGATTCTCACATTCCTTCGATGAAGCAACGTGTCCCCAAGTAGAGCCAGATGTTGACCACACTTTGTCAACGACCCCATAGCAGTACACCCCCATTTTTTCAAATGGGACTTATCATGTTCGAGGCTCATGTCATCCAGATTTCATCGCCGATCGACAGTTTTTATAATGATGTAAACCCATTCTGCATTTTATGATGTAAATGATCTAAGTAAGACCGTCCATGTATGTAACAACCTAGGTAAGCCTAGTATGTTGTTGATGACTTCCATCCTAGGAGGTTTTTTGTCTCACCGATTCACGAAAGTGATCGGCAGAGTTTTTCCCTCCAGCCTCACCCCAAAGCTAGGGTGGAATTTGTCATCAGCATGCTAAGTGAGTCCTAGTGTTTTTTATCGAGTCCTTGTAAAAGTAGCTTGAGCTACTTGGTCTACTAGATCATATTTTGAGTCGCAAAATTGGGTATTTATTTGAGGGTCTATACAAATGGGTTTTCCCCCTTCATGTATGTAAATGTATTATCTCATGTAAAAGAGGGTTGGAAAAATAATTAAAATCCCCTCTCAGTCAATTAATTAAATTTTTTGGTCAATTAATTAATAAAATCTTAAACCAGAAATTTAATTAATTTAGGGTCCTAAGTTAGGATTAAATCTTTAAAGGCAAAATTTGTGGGTCCTTGGAAAATGATTTTGAAAGCCCCAGGCCAAGGAAATATTGAGAATTTTAAGAAATTTTGGACCCTTGGGCCTTGGTGGTTAAGTCAAAGTCAAAATTTTGGGGTAATTAACTCAAAAATAATATTTTTGAGTTAATTAAAATTGAATTAAATGATAAATTCGTTTTTTCCCCAAAATTTTAATTTCAACGCTCCGGATTAAAAGATAATTAAATCTTTTGGATGGTTGAGATTATTTTGACGAGGATCATCCAAACTAGCCGTTAGAGATCTTTTCCTATAAATTTAGAGGTCTTTCTCATTCTTGAGTCATCCGATCTCAGAATCGTGCACTTGCTCTTAGAAGCTCTTGTAAACTTTTTGAGGAATAAAGCATAAAGACTTTGGGGTTACAAATCTGGATGTTCCTTCTCAGATCTATGTGGTGAATTGTCTCTAAAACTCTGCTACTTGGTTTCTTGCATTTTATGGTTGATGGCCTTCATGGATTAATCTGCATATAGGTATCTTATGCAGTTTTCTGGGTTTATAAAATAACATTCTGATTTTTCTGCAAAGGTCTCATGTTGTTTTCTTAAATCTCTATCAATCTAAGATTCAGATCTAAGTGTGCAGGAAAAAAAATTTTAAGATTGGGCGTCTGGGGAAGTCTTCAGTTGGACCAGCCGACTCCCAATAAACATAAATCTGATAAGCTCTTTATTTGTTAAATTCCGGGTCTATCTTACAATATTTGTGATTTTGCAGGGTTTCGAAGGGTTGTGCCTCTCACTAAAACTTTAAATCTCTGAAAATTGTGCTAAAACGGATTTAGATCTAACCATGAGGGTTTGAAATCTGTAAACTAGTTGTAAATTTGTAAATTTTTTAGGACTGTGAGGGTTTTAATCGTTTCTTAGTGTGTATATCTTCAGATCTGGCTGTCTTTTGCAGGTTAAGGGTTTACTCAGAATTTTTTTTTAAAAGATCTAAGGTAGATCTGACCTCCAAAGGCCAGATTTGGCCTCAAATCCCTCCTGTGGACGAATCTGGGCAGTATTTGATTCAGAGAGCATAATAAATTGAGCTTAAATGAAGACATTTTAATTTATCTGCTGAGAAAATCTGTGCGTACTGGGTTCTCCTCATTCTGGTCAACGCTGCCTCTGTCTCAGCTTTTATCTGGCGTCTCTTTGCAGCCTTCTCCTTTGCTCCATGTTGATCTGCAGCTGCCCTTCGATGCCCTTTCTGCTAACGTCCCTCTGCTCTCCAATCGAAATCCATCTCTGCTGTATTACCTAGCCGCTCCTTGAATTCTGCTTGTCGTTCCTCAACTCGTCCTTTTGCTGCTTATCCAGTTCTTTACGCCTTCAAATCCTCCTATCGCTGCATATATTTCTCTGCCCACGCAAACCCAGTCCTTAACCGCCGCATCCATACCCCTTATGCGGTCGTGTATCCTCTGCGCCGTCGACCTGCTGCTCTCTGTCGCCGTCGATTCCCTTCCGCACACCGTCCAGACACGATCACCTGCAAACAATAAAACGTCTACGCTGCTCCAATTGAAATCGTACCCTACCTCTTCGTCGACCTGCAAAAAATACAAGCGCACACATTAAAAATAAAACTCATGCATATGCGTTAATAAACTTTGGCTCAGATTCGGATTTTCACTGTTACATGTTAGTTTCGATTTTTTTTTGTATAGCGTAGGTTGGATGTTAGCTGTATATTTTTTAAATCCGATAGTTGTTTTAATATTTAGTTTTAATTTAGTCTAATTATTGTTCAGGTTAGTCATAGAATAGGGTTAGATTTATTATTATTTTGACCTTAGCGTAAATTTTGTTGTGATTTTAATTTAGTGTGTAAGGGTTTCAGTTTTAGAATTCGATTGCTTAATTTAGATAGAGATAAATTTTAGCATGGTTTTGATTTAGATTTTAATTTTAATTTTTGTTTTTAGATTTAAAATAAAAAAATAAAAAAATTTCCAAAAATCCTAAAAATTTAGAAAATACAAAAATATAAAAAAAATATAAAAAAAAAATTTCAAACTTTCTAGAGTCAAATGGGCTAATTTTATTCTTATCTAAAGTTTTGACTATAGAAATATTTTCTGGATCGAAGTTAATTGAAGCATCATAAATCTGGAAATATTACGAATATCTGGCATTTTCATCTTGTGATAATATTGCTGTGGATATTTTAATGCATGGTTGTGGTGTCTTTCAATTGAATATCATTGTGATCAATCGTGTTTCAATAAGCAACAATTAATTGTCACTTACTTGTTTATAATTGCATAACGGGATTCTGTTTGACTCCATAAGGCACTGGTCTTAAGCGTAAAATCTAATTTAGATCTGTAGAATCTCGTTCATTTCTATCAAGTATTTGATGTTTTAGCTGTGTCTCCTGGATTTATCATCCTCATTTGTAATAGGGTCTACCTCCCTTAGCTTGCAAGGAGACAGTTTAAATAGAGAGATTGGGGATAAGAGTGACAGCCCCCAATCTGAGCCGTTGTCGCGGTGCCTTGACAATCTGTGCGACAACACGGCCCTTGCATCAAAGGGGCAGCAAGAGCAGCGCAGGAGGAAGAAGGATTTGTCAAAGATCAATGTTTCCGGTGTGGCGAGATGGGGCATTACGACACACAGTGTCCTCTCAAGAAGAGGGACAAGGATGAGAAACATGATCCTTAGGTCGAAGCAACGAAGATAGAGGAGGAGGAGCTTTCTATGACTACTCATATACCTCCAGGAGGGAGGTGGGCTGATTTGGAGTTGTAGACCTAAAGATCCACAAGATGGGCAGGATCCTCGAGGAGTCCATCTCTCGGATCATCACCTTGCTACGAGAGCCCAAAACAACAGTAGCAGGATGCTCTAGTGCCAGTTGGTACAGAGGAGTGTTGAAGTGACAGCGCAGTGATTAGTAGCGCAGAGGGACGCAGTGCAGAGCAGCAACAGCGCTGCAGCTTCAGAGAGGCATCGCAACAGCTTCATAGAGGTAGTGCAGAGGCTAGCAACAATCAAATCTTCATCACTGAGATGCAGTATACTTGTCCAATTTTGGATGTTTCTTTTTAGTTGTAGAAAGCAACTGTGTTGTAGTGCAGTAGCAGTTGGCAGTGGCAGAGTTAGCAGCTACATGGATGCAAAATTCAGAGGGTGTTGCAGTACCGATGCAGTGGTTGACAGTGGCAGTGTCAACAGCAGTACAGATGCAGCATTTGCGCAGAGGTCGATGGACAGTGTGTCAGACATCAGCAGCACAGAGGGAGATGCTTCAGAGTCAGAACAGTATGCAGCATGGCATATTGTTAGAGCACATTCCTTGCTAAGAGGGAGTGTTGATTTGGGGTAGCATCGGACGTGCTCTAAGTCTCAAATTTTTTGGAGAGGCTTAGACACATGTATTCTAAATAACCCAGATAGTGTTTGGTGAAATTCCAGTCGGATTGTATTCTATAGAAATAATGAATTATTTTTAAAGGGACCCTAAGTCAAAACTTAGGAAAATTAAATAATTAAAGTGTATTAATAGAATATGAGTGAGAATGATCTAGAATAAACGGATCAAGTCAAAATTTAATCTTAGTCGTTGATTAGAGATCTAATTTGGGTCGATGAATCCTCAACGAGAAGATTATAAGGACTTGAAGGGTCATTTAGAAATTATATTCATAGAGACACAGAGAATCTAGAGATCGAATTCTTCCGACAGAGCAATGCTTGGACGAAGATCAAATCTAAGTGATTCTTCATTGCAGTGAGGAGCAGTAGTTCCAGTTGGAAGGTTTCCTGAGCCAGAGAGTACATAGCAGCAGAGACAGAGAAAGCCACAGCATCAGCGCAAAGCCAGTGATGCATTGCTTATGCAATCACTGCGCAAAGCCAAAGGGAAAGATGTTTTCCTATTGAGGAGATAGCATTGAGCCAGTGTCAGACCCCGGAGAGATTTTCCGGAGGCTCAATCTCCAACTAGCAGTGAGACTAGCGCAGAGGTAGAAGGGCAGCCAAGTTAAAACGTAGTCACTGCGCAAAGGCAGCGCAGGGCAATCCAACCTTGGTGCAGATCAGTTCTAGTTTCTCATGGAGGAGTGAGGTTTGTCTCATGAGATCTCTTCTATCAGTTTCTCTGTATGATTTGACAGTCTCATCAATCATAGATTTGTACTTAAAATTTACTGCATAATAACATAAACCCTCAGATCAGTTGCAGCGGTTTGCCCACATTGGGTTTTTCCGGGGACATTAGTCCAAAAAATAATTGTGTCGAATGGTTGTCTGTGTTCAAATTTGTTTTCGCAGTTTAGTTCTGTAGGTTTTAGTGAATGGATTTCGATATTTTCTTGTAGAACACAGTAAATAATTTGTTAAAGTAAAATAAAAAATAGAATATTTTCCATCATTTGCTGCAGTAGGATTTCGTGTAACACGAATTTTCACATTTTTTTGGTTTGTGGCAAAGAGCTTACCATCAATTTTACAGAATTTTTTGGGCAGTCTAGAAGGGGGAAATCAGAGGGAAAAACCCAGAAAGAATTTCTCTTGGTTCCAACTTTCCAAAATTGACCCTTCACAACTTGGCCCCGCTGCTCCTCCAATTTTGTACTACTGCCAGACTTTTCCCTCTGATATCCCCTTCTAGACTGCCTAGAAAATTATGTAAAATCGAGGGTAAGCTCCTTGCCCCAAACCCAGAAAAACCCAGAAAGGGTTTCCTCTAATTTCCAATGTCAAAATCAGTGCTTTGAGAACCCTTTCCAGCCGAAACAATATGAGGTAGTGCTGCCCTATGATTTTCAGATTGATGGATGTTCTGATTTTGAACACAAGTTTGATAATGCACAGATGAAGTCATGGTTTGACATAGTGAATACATCTGAAAAATTCAGCCATGACAAGGCAGTCATTGAATGCCTTGAGGATCAACAAATGGAACATCACTTGTTTGATCTTGTAGTAGACTATATGGATTTATTTTTCAACTTATGTCCTCAACCATGTTTTCGCAGTGGAGACAAGATCCATTATGAGTTACCACCGCCGTTTTATGTTCCAGTTTTCGTTTTGTTGACGCGTAGTCAAGCAACGACATTATTTCAGCAGCTACCTGATTGGCTTCATTGGCACTTTTGTATTACCTGATTTCAACATTTTTTTAGTAGATTAGAGTAGGTAGGTGTGTGCAATAAGTTGGCTAGGGCAAGCATTTACTTCAACATTTAGTTTTTAGTTTCAGTAGTGTACAACATGGGTTCAGTTGCAAGTTAGGTTGTTGGATAGATTGGTTTGTAGTTTGCAGTTTGTAGTTTGTTTTCAGTTGCACAATGAGTTGGTTTGGGTTACAGTTTGGTTTCAATTGAAGATAGTCACAAGCCTCAGAATGAGAAGGTTTTAGAGCTTGGGATCATCCCAATGGATGAGGCATTGGAGTTGCGAGTTCTTTGCTGCCTCATAGGGAGGAAAACATCCCCACTGGAGCTAGATGTTATCTCAGTTTTGCTTCATAGTTTTAAGTTCAACATTGTAATTTTTTATTATTCAAAAAATTTTAGGGCACAAACAGTTGGATTGTCAGCAACAATTTGGAAATGTTGAATAAAGGCATTGACAGTTGTATTATCAGCGTCAGTTTCTAAAATTGTGGAATAAAAGCATTGACAGCTGGATTATCTGCGCCAATTGTAATATTTAATTTTTTTTTGTCAAAATAAAAGCGCTAATAGATCACACATTAGAAAAGGAATGGGCACTTGATCAAGCGAGTGTTGGCTAAACAAATGGCGACATGTCGTTTCATGATTTCACATTGGAATATTTCCACCGCCGGAGGATAATCATCATGGTAAACTAGTGGTGTAATTAATCACTTTTACGTATGATTGATTTACTATCACGTTTAATATCAAGTGTTTCTGGATAGTGGAAGTTATATTTGTTGAGATTCAACAAGAAAATTTCAGCACCCACGCTTAGTGCATTAAGAAACTACACTAGGGTGGGGCCCACAGGTGCTAAATTTGGTGCATGTTCTATTTTAATTATCCCTTAATTAAGATGGACAATAAAATGTAATCTAGTCTCAAAATAACTTGTAATAGTTAACTGAGAGTGATAAACTCAGTTAGCTCATGAATTTCGAGTTAGAGGGTAGTTGGTGAGGCATGCAGAGTAATTCTAGTAGTAACAGAGTTCGAAGTGCAGTGGTGCATTAGTTAATGCAGGTTGTAATCAGTTTAACTCAGTTAAGTGAGTTAAACTCAGTTGTGCTAGTTGTAACTGCTTGATACACTAGTGAGATCAAGTGAATTAAATATTAATTAATTCACAATCAGTGATCTCACATGCAACTGAGGATTTACTATTATTAGCAGCATGCATGTCAGATCCAATGGAGACCCAGTTGAAATCTAGGTAAAAGGGAAGTTGACTATCAGTGGTAGAATTATTAGGTTGCACCCATGCAACCAAACACCCATTGGAGTGCCCATGATACTTGCACAGTCAAGGAAGGCCAAAATTCCTATTCCTTAGGGATTGCATTCATCAGGGATTGCGCAAGCAAGGCAGGCTGTCTGGAGGCAGTAAATTGGCTAAGTATTGGTCAGTTTTATGTATGCAGTGTGAGACAATTAGCTGAGTACAAGAGGGCTCTTGTGAGAAGAGTTGTATGTAATTGTTTCATGATTCCATGTTGAATATATAATAGAAGATAGTGGGGTTTTGAACACCAAGCTTTCCCCGGGTAATTACCTGTGTTGTGTTTGATTTGATTCTTCTTTGCTTCATGTGATTAGCGATTGTGTTTTTAATTCCGCAAAATATTTGTAGAAGCGATTCAATATTTAACTTTAGAACATTGATAGATTGGATTGAATCTATATACATGCATGACAGTGTGATATACATCCATGAATCCATGAACATTGTATGACAGTGTGATATACATGCTTGTTGTATATTTTCTACATGGTATCAGAGCACAGGAAATCACAATTGTGAAGAAGGAGCTGAGTTTGTGACTAGATAGAATTCGAATTCGCAGAAAGACTTTCTTGGTGCTACAGCTGATTCAAGATCGAAATGGCTTTCAATGACTTGAGGTTGGAGTATGCACTAGAGGGAAGCTCAAACTATATTGCTGGGAAGGACAGGATGGAGGCAGTACTCGAAGACAATGGCTTGAAGGAATTCTTTGACAATGATGTTCCTAAACCCGTTGTGACAGATGCTGCAAATCTTGATGCATGGAAAAAGAAAGTGGCAAAGGCAAGGAGGATCATGTTGGAGGGAGTACGAAACTGCATTGTCTCAAGCCTCCATGGGAAAGCCGCACCATATGAAGTGTGGAAGGGTTTGACGGATCTATTCCAAAGCAGCAACGACCATAGGAAATTGGCGCTCAAAGATAAACTCAGGAAGATCAAGATGGAGAAGGGCGACTCCATACCAAAATATCTAAGAAAGTTTGTCCAATGTCAGGATGAACTGGGGAGCATTGGTATAACTGTCGTTGATGATGATTTGGTGAGCTTGGCTGTCCTAAGACTTCCCAAGAGTTGGCACAGTTATCAAGACTCTGTCAATGGAAGGGAAAAACTGCCAGATTGGGAATGACTGTGGTTAGATTTGGTGCAGGAGGAGTTCAGACGGAACACAAGAGATGGATCTTCATCTAAGAATGAAGATGAAGAATATTGTGCTTTGGCTACCAAGGCAAAGAAGGGGAAGGGGAAGAAATTCCATTCTAAATCTGAGTCCAAAAATGGCAAGAAGCAAGACATGTCCAAGGTGAATTGTTTTCACTGTCACGAGCATGGGCATTTTGCTACTAACTGTCCACAAAAGAAGAAGAACAAGAACGTTGGAGGATCTACAGCTGGTGAGGCTTTGGCCTCGCAGTTTGAGCTTGACTTCTCATTGATCGCATGCATGGTGTCAAGTGCATTGGGATCTGTGTGGTATTTGGATAGTGGCGCTTCCTTTCACATGACGGGAGACAAGGAACTTTTCAGTGACTTGGAGGAGAATGATCTCCAGAATCCAGATGCATATTAAAATGGGTGATGACGGGCAGTACAGTGCTACCGGGATTGGTACCATTACATTCCAGAGACAGTCAAGTAAACCCTTTCAATTAAAAGATGTAATGCATGTACCAGGTTTGAAGAAAAATTTAGTCTCAGTCGCAATGTTGGAGGATAGAGGCTATGATGTTGTTTTTAGTGAAGGAAAAGCTTTCCTGTGACACAAAACAATAGGACAAGCCAAGAGAATAGGGATTCGAGTTAAGAATCTCTACAAGATGGAGGTAGATGGCTGTGCAACAATGATGGGCAAGGCGGACACAGTGGTGAGCCGGGATGAGGGCGAATTATGGCACAGGAGATTGGGCCATCTTCACCATGGAGCCTTAAAATTCATGCAACAAATTTCTACTAATCTTCCCAGGGGTACACTTGCGCAGTGAGACACATGCAAGGGATGTACTATGGGAAAATATGTAAAGGCCACCTTTCATGAGAAGAAGAACTGAGCTTCGGGGATCCTTGAGAGGGTTCACACAGATGTGTGTGGACCATTCTCTGTTGCTTCGACAGCAAAACATAAGTACTATGTAATATTTGTTGATGACTTTTCTCGTAAGTGTTGGATATTCTTCATGCAGAAGAAAGATTAAACATTCTTGAAGTTTCTTGAGTTTAAGGCACTGGTGGAGAAAGAGTCAGGGAAGCAAGTGAAGGCTCTTAGGAGCGATAATGGTGGAGAATACATCTCTAACGAATTCAAAAACTTCTGCAGCAAAGAAGCAATTCTAAGAGAACTAATAGCGCCTCATAACCCATATCAGAATGGGGTCGCGGAAAGAAAGAACAGAACGATCGTGGGTGCAGCAAGAGCGATGTTGCATGATCAAGGCCTACCGATGCCTCTGTGGGCGGAAGCATGCAATACTGCGGTATTTGCGCAGAACCATTGTCCTCATAGGATACTTGGCATGAGTACACCTGAAGAGGCTTTCATTGGTAAGAAACCTGATGTTTCACACTTTAAGATTTTTGGCTCATCTGTTTATGTGCATGTGACCAAGGACGCCAAGAAGAAGCTGGAACCTACAGCTAAGATCGGGATTTTTGTGGGGTACACTGAAACACCCCACAACTATCGTGTGTATTTTCCAAACAGCAGAATGATTGTTGTGTGACGGGATATAAAATTTGATGAGGAGAAAGCCATGCGGTTGTCCCTTGAGAGGGAGCTGGACTTGCATGCAGAGGAGGAACTGTTGGTTCCCAAGGATGAGCCTCAAGATGTGGATCAACCACATGAGGAGGTTCATGGAGTGGAGGAAAACACTCATGCAGAGCCATCCATCAGAAATGGCAGAAGACGCACCACGAAAGCTGATAGATTGAGACTTGATGCTGCAGAGAATGTAGGAGCCCCTACTTCACAACACAGACAGAGACAGTCTCCTGACGGGTTTACTGGATACATGGCTCTTATGAGCAAATGTATTGTGACTGAACCATTTCCCTTCAGGAAGCAGTGCAGAAACCAACTTGGGTTGATGTAATGGTGGAGTATGACTCCATTGTCAAGAACAGTGCATGGGAGATTGTCCCAAGACCGGTCGACAAATCAGTGGTTGGATCGAGATGGATCTACAAGGTAAAGCCAGGTGTTGATGGGAGTGTGGAGAAATACAAGGCAGGATTTGTGGCCCGGGGATTCTCACAGGTCGAGGGGATCAATTATGATGAGACTTTTGCACCTGTTGCAAGTTACTCTTCTATTAGATCCATCCTTGCACTCTCAGCGCAGATGGGTTGGCGCATTCATCAGATGGATGTGAAAACTGCGTTTCTCAATGGGATCATTGAGGAAGAAGTGTACATAGAACAGCCTGAAGGTTTTGAGATCTTCCATAGTGAGTAGCATGTGTGCCGACTCAAAAGAGCACTGTATGGGCTAAAGCAAGCACCTCGTGCTTGGTACACTCAAATAGACAGCTATTTCACTAGACTGGGCTTCACCAAAAGTGAAGCAAATGCAAACCTGTACCAGATTGTGGTTGAGGGTAAGATATTGATTATTGTTCTTTATGTTGATGATCTAATTTTGATTGGTGAAGAGCAACTGATACACTCATGCAAGGAGGATCTTGCAAGGGAGTTCGAAATGAAGGACATGGGACTCCTTCATTATTTCCTTGGATTGGAAATATGGCAGTGGGATGTGGAATTTTTGTGTCTTAAGGCAAGTATGCGAAGGAGATACTAGGTAAGTTTCACATGGAGAGCTGCAAACCCATGGATACTCCTCTTCCAAGAAATTGGAGGAAAGAGGATGCTACTTTTGGAGAGGTAGTGGATGCTACTGTCTATAGGCAACTAGTTGGTTCATTGATGTATCTAGTGAACACCAAACCAGAAATTTGCTACGCAGTTAACCAGCTGAGTCAAGCTATGGTTAAGCCTACCAAGCTCTTTTGGAAGGCGGGGAAGCATGCCTTGAGATACCTGAGGGGCACATTAGAGTATGGTCTATGGTACAAACAGATAGAGGGAGTGAAGATTCAAGGCTTCACAGATGTAGATTGGGCGGGCAGTCCATCAGACAGAAAGAGCACATCAGGAGGGATCTTCAGCATAGGATCGACAGTAGTTTCCTGGTACAGCAGGAAACAACGATCTGTGGCACTCAATTCAGCGGAAGTAGAGTACATGGCAGCAAGTCAAGCTGCATGTGAGGCTATCTGGATGAGAAAAATCTTGGTTGGTTTGTTTGGTTCTCAGATGGATCCGACAGTGATACATTGTGATAATCAGAGTTGCATTAAACTCTCCATTAATCCTGTGTTTCATGATAGGTCCAGGCACATAGATATCCGGTACCATCATCTCAGAGATTGTGTGCAGAGAAGAATAATGTTGCTTCAGTACATTCCCACGGAAGATCAGGATGCAGATATTTTGTCGAAGGTGCTCACCAAGAGCAAATTCGAATACCATAGAGACAAGATCGGGGTGAATGATAATCTCTTTCTTGTTGAGAGGGAGTGTTGAGATTCAACAAGAAAATTTCAGCACCCATGCCTAGTGCATTAAGCACCTACACTAGGGTGGGGCCCACAAGTGCTAAATTTGATGCATGTCTATTTTAGTTATCCCTTAATTAAGATGGACAATAAAATGTAATCTAGTCCCAAAATAACTTGCAATAGTTAACTGAAAGTGATAAACTCAATTAGCTCATGAATATCGAGTTAGAGGGTAGTTGGTGAGGCATGCAGAGTAATACTAGTTGTAATAGAGTTCGAAGTGTAGTGGTGCATCAGTTAATGCAGGTTGTAATTAGTTTAACTCAGTTAAGTGAGTTAAAATCAGTGGTGCTAGTTGTAACTGCTTGATACACTAGTGAGAGATCAAGTGAATTAAATATTAATTAATTCACAATCAGTGATCTCACATGCAACTGAAGATTTACTATTATTATCTGCATGCATGTCAGATCCAGTGGAGACCCAGTTGAGATCTAGGTGAAAGGGAAGTTGACTGTCAGTTGTAGGATTATTGGGTTGCACCCATGCAACCAAACACCCATTGGAGTGCCCATGATACTTGCGCAGTCAAGGAAGGCCAAAATTCCTATTCTTTAGGGATTGCATTCATTAGGGATTGCGCAAGCAAGGTAGGCTGTCTGGAGGCAGTAAATTGGCTAAGTATTGGTCACTTTTATGTATGATGGTGTGAGACAATTAGCTAAGTACAGGAGGGCTCTTGTGAGAAGAGTTGTATGTAATTGTTTCATGATTCCATGCTGAATATACAATAGAAGATATTGGGGTTTTGAGCAGCAAGCTTTCCCCGGGAAATTATCTGTGTTGTGTTTGATTTGATTCTTCTTTGCTTCATGTAATTAGCGATTGTGTTTGTAATTCCGCAAAATATTTGTAGAAGCGATTCAGTATTTAACTTTAGAACATTGTTAGATCGGATTGAATCCATGATATACATGCTTCTTGTATAATTTCTACAATATTGTGCAGGGTTAATCCATTATATTATGTTATTCACCAAGGTTATTATTTCAAACATAATGACACAAACTCAACAGTCAAAGGGAAAAGGTGCCAAATCATTTTTTGTTTTCACTTAACAAAACTCGGTTTTTTAGACTGTTTTTTCCTGTAAAGACAGTAACTTCGGACACAGTTTCCGAACAAATGGGAATGGAGTTTTGAAAACCAAAAGTTGTTTTTTTTCGGGAATGGGCCCATTAACAAAAACCTCTCTCATATTTTCCATAGCTATCACGGCTTTGGAGATTCGAATGGCTCTTTGAAGCCTATTTTTCAGGAATTCACCAGACTCATGGACAGTTGTTGATGAACCACCTCATCAATTCGACTTGGACATCAAATCAGCAGGTGGAAAACTCAAGTTAGTGTTTTCAATATTTAAAGGCAACATCCTTGCAGCGGAAGAGATTTCCAGGCATCCAAACAGTTGAAGACATGTGGCAGTCAAAGATAGATTAAACCCCAGATTTATGGCAGTGCCTATAGTTTAAGTAGTGCTCTGCTTTTACAAACAATATACCCAGATGTTTTAGCAGTGATTGTGTAATATGTTGAATATATTTTCCTTACAGATGGGCATTTTTGATAAGAGGATGTGGGTTAAAAATAGATGGAAAAATCCTTATTTTGGCAACGAATATGAACATCTAGCTTATTTGCTCAGTGAAACAGGGGTTTCTAATTTTGAATAAGATCAGATCCAGATTGTAGGAGGCAGTTCCAGATTTGTTTCCAACAATTTACAGTAGCTTTCCAACTATTCGAGATCCATTGTAACCAATTTATTTATAGCTTATTTGTTATGATTGTAATTGATTTTACTTATAGATCTTCAGACAGCAGTGAAGGAGATTTCATTCAGCTTTCCATGAAGATCATTCCAAATCCATCAACCTTCGATACTTGAGACATTTTGTAACCTGTTCAGATTTGGTTTATTAAGTAGTTTTAATTCCTAGAAGTTAGTTATCTGTTCCTAGAAGATAGAGACAGTTTGTTAATAGTATTGGCCTATATATTCAAGGTTTTGTAATGTAACAAGGGTGGGGAATTTCTGAAGAAGAAAGACTGTGTTAGTCTTGATCAATATATTGCTATATGCAGTGTAACATATTCAGCTTTGCAGAGACTCATGTGTGTATAACTTTCAGTATGTTTTTCCTCATGGTATTTAGTTTCTTTTTATGTTACACCTCTTGATCACTAAGTCTTCAGTACTTTGGATAAAACATTATGAACTAGAATTCCATATGAATGTTCTGATTTATGTTATCCAAATGCTTTCCATGTTTTCTACTTAAATATTTATAACAGAATTCTTATTGCTCTGTTGTTATATTTATTTTCCATATTCTGTCTCCATATCTTGATGGTATCCTGTCTAAGAAGTTAGATCCTATCTTGCCTCTGTTAAGGGTTGTTTATGTATCCTATGGTTAGATTTCCTCTACACCAGACTACATGCCAAATGGTCATTGTTCTCTTCTTCCCAAACCAATTTCATCTTACAAGTTAAATCTGGCCAATGAGCTTAGAAACCAACTGCTGAGGTGACACTGGGTAGTTGAGTAAAGGAGAAATCTCTCTCCAGATTGAAGGGCCAGCTTTCAATCCAAAGTGGTTAGAGGTTACCTTGGATATTTCCCTCTACAGCCAGGGTTATTTCAGAGTGATAACAGGTCACATATGTTGCTATTCTCCTATACTTTTGTAATATAATTTTGGTCCACCTCAAGGATATTAATGTGTGTTGAAACAAGAATTCAACTTTCCTTTTGCACTGTTTTTGATAGACTTTTAGTTTTATCTCGAATGTATTTCTGGCTATTCCTTCCTCAATTCCCTCCTCATGGTCACATCATTGTAATGTTTTTTAATTTTTGGGTTAGATGGAGGTTCTAGATATTGTGATTGTTTCTAAATTTATCCCTCTGAGTACTATTAGTAGTGGTATTTTCTACTCAAGGGAGCCCAGAGTTCAGTTTGAATGATAAATTGGGAATGCTTCCATTTCTAACACGCTGGAGGGAAAGATGGTGCTAGATTAACATTTGAGTATTGTGACATTTGTATTTATCATAATTTGTATGAATCTTAGAAATCTAAATGACAAATTGATTTAATTGTGTTCGTGTTATAAGCTATGTTGGTTGAAGTTTCTAACAGTGTAAAAGAAATAGGATATTGTAATTATAGGATTATTAAAATATCATTTGGTATGTTTCGACAGTGTGGTAGTAGAATGTAACTAATGAGTGGGTTGGGCTAGAGCCTAGGACAAATCAATCTGCCACCTGCAATTTTGCATCATTAATCCCAATTTTTTTCTCATGTGTGAACCAGTATATTACTTGTCTTTATTGATCTGTTGCTTTGACAAATTCATTACCATCAGTGAAGGCTATTTTAGATCAGCATATAAGACTTCAGTTTATTTCTAATTTAGGCTCTTGCAGGTGTATTTTGGAATGCTTGATGCTTTACTGGCTGCTGAGACACTTCCAGAGGAATACCAAGGACACACAAAGGTATTTTTGTTTTCTAGTGCCATCTGGATTGTTTAGTACCCCTCTTACGGTACTCTTAGTGCGATGAGTATTTCAAGGAATTTTGACTAGTAACTCCATTGACAAAAAATTGAGTGTTTGAGTCATTGCAGGATATTCTCTGTAATGATTGTGAAAAGAAGGGAAAGGCACCTTTCCATTGGTTATATCATAAGTGCAGCGTGTGTGGTTCATATAACACAAGGGTGATTTAAAATTGAATTTTATTTTGCTTGTTAATGCTAGGTTACTAGACGTGCACAAATATTGAGCTTAGCTTTTGTGTCTTCTATGCAGGTTTTATAGTGATATAGAAGGGAAAATTTTGATGAAGGTTTCTTGAAATATTCTCGATGGGAAGAAAGATTTTAGCTTATTGAGGACATGGAAGCAAATTCATGACAATCGCTTGTGCAGCAAGTTTGCTGGAAGATTGGCATGATTATATCAACATCTCAATGGAGATTATTTTGACATATAGTAGCTTGGGGTTTATAAGTTATATATTGGTTAAGAGCCATTTTTGGTGCCATTTTCTCTGCTGTTTTGATGGCATGGTATATCCTACAACCTTAACTGTAAATATGTAAAGTAACTGATATTAAATATCAGAATGTGGCATTCAGTTGTAATATGGCCTTATAGTATAGTTTCTTGATTGATTGGTGAAGTAATATATGACATTTACTGTAATCTGCATTATTATACCCTGCTCTTTACAATTTGAAATAACTTCAATGTTGACTTTACAAATTACTCCCTTTATATGTTAAATCACTACCAGGACCTTGATCAGTTGGGCAAGAGGTGGTACTGATATTCCTCTTACGAAGGTTCAATTTGTGAAAATTACAAGATCCCAGATCTAAGAATCCCTACTGCTACAACTGAACATACTTCTCCTACTTGTAAATTCAGATTTAACAAGTTATTAATAGATTACTTTTGGAAATACTGAAGCAACCTTCACTCATTAAAATACATTTGTGAAAATGAAACTAAGCAAGAAATAATAATGCAAACATAGGACACTGTTATTTTTGGACAAACGTCCTCGAAAAAACCCAATGCGGGAAAACCGGTGTAGTAGATATGAGGGTTTATATATTATGCAGTAAATTTCTGAATACGAATCTGGGATGCCTTTCTAGCAATCCCTGCAGAGAATATGACTGAAAAAAGTTTAGTGGGAAGACTCATTGATCTGGAAGCCCGACTGACCAACAACCCTGAATCTACAAGCCCTCCACTGTGCTGCACAGTCTCTGCGTCACTTTGCGTGGGGACTACGTGGTTTTTGTGTCACTGGTCTTCTGTTGGCTGGATTTGCCCTTCTGGCCTCTTCCGGTCTCACACCCCGACTCTCCGACACTAGATCTAGTTGATCCATAGCTGAATCTCGAATTCCCTTGAGGATGCAGCGCTGCCTCTGCGTGGGATTGCGCTGGCTCTGCGTAGTTGCTACGTTGCCTTGGCTGATCTGCTCTCTGCCTTCTCTGCTGTGTATTCTCCGGTTCAGGAAAATCTCCAACTAGAATTACTGCCCCTCACTGCAATCAAGAATCACTTAGATCGAAGTTTTTTTGAAGGCGCTTGCTCAGTCGGAAGAATTTGATCACTTGATTCTTGCTAGCGATTTAAATTGTATCATAGGAAGTGTAGCGCTTCCATACGGCGATCCGCGGGACACGGAAATGCGGAAATCCCGGCCAGAGTACGGAACAAAAAATCCCGAGGGAAGCTATAAATTTTTTCGAACCGCGTTTCGGTGTACGGATCCCGTCTGGGGACAGCGTTTTGGGGGTTGGAGTCGGCCCCAGGGGGATGTTTCTGCAACGTGTGGATTTAGATTTAGGGTCCCCATTAAAATAATTAATTTTTACAATAAAACATATTCCGAGTGGAATTTTCACAAGCGATTTTTGGGTTCTTTGGAATACCAGTCCCTAAGCCTCTCCACAAATTTGGAGACTTAGAGCACTTCCGATGCTACCAAAAATCGACACTCCCTCTAAGCGAGGAAAGTGCTCTAACAACATGCCTGCTGCATACTGCTCTGACCCTGAAGCATCCTCTGTGCTGCTGATGTCTGAAAATCTGTCCATTAACCACTGCGTTGCTGCTACTGTGTATTCTTTGCCCATGACAACGCCAACAACGTTGTTGCTTTCTGGTGTCTCTTTGCCCATGACATTTCCACGCAACTGCTTTGCATAGTACTACATCCCCTCTCCTCCTTTGCACATCTTTGCTATCACTTCTTCTTTATAACTCGGCTGCGAGAGCTTAGTAGCCACCCAGCGGAGGCAAGTGTTCGGTTGATGCCTTAGTCTTGAAAACTGTGTGCAAATGCTTCTTGCGTTGTCCCTTTGAAGCACTATGTTGTTGTTGCTCTGCACTGTGTTGTTGTTGCTTTGCACTACGCTATTGTTGCTCTGCTATGCGCTGCTACCTACTACAATTTTCGCTCCATCACTCCTTGGCTCCCACTGAAATCTCCTCCATCCTGCTACTACTGATCAAGGGCACCCGTAGCAAGGTTGTGATCCAAGAGGTGGGCTCCTCAAGGATCTTGCCCAACTGAAGTTTAAGGTGAACTACAGTTCTATGTCGCCCCATTTCTCTCCTGGAGTAGCGTTGGCACTCATGGCATACTCATCCTCATCCATCACGAAGAGCTTGAGATCTTCCAGAATACAAGAGATCCTTCCCTTCGAGATCACGTAGTTGGAGGCTCCCTCCAACTGGTCCTGATCTCTAAGCCCATGAGTTGCCATGTCCATAAAACCTATCCAATGTTCTCCTCTTCTTCCCCCTCTGCAAAAAACTAGATAGGATTATGCACTCCTTGTGGAGCTCGTATATCTGCTACCTAGATCTGTTGCTTGGATCTCGAAAAAATTTAAATTCCCCGGCTAAGAACTTCTTGAGAGAGAAAATTCCACCACTATGTTGCTTCTTCTTCTTCATACTTTCTACACGACAAAATCGAATCACACCAAGCCCATGTTAGGTCCCTATTACTAGTATAGTCCTTATTTTTGTTAGTGTAACCCCCTTATTGTTATTATTATACCCCTGTAACCCCCATATTGTTATTATTGTGCCCTTAAATTATTATTGTTAGGTCGGCTAGGATTACATTGTGGCCCCATGGACTCCTATATATAGAAATGAGGTTTTGTAATTTGTATCATCCAAGAATTGTTCATTCATGTAATGTATTGGAGGTTTCCCCCTCGAAGTGGCTTATTTTTAAGGCATTGATATCTCTTTTCTTCTATTTTTGGAGCTGGTTACAAAACATTTGGATTCAGAGCTTTGGATTCTAGGGTTTCGCTGCTCTAAACAGGTCATCGTGGAATTTTTGTTATAAATTTTTTTCTAAGAAGGTTCAAAATATGAAATTTTTAGGGTGCGAAGCAGAAATATTGAGGAAACTCGTCAAAAAATTTCATAGCTTGGTTCAAAATATTTTCGGATATATGATCTGTGGAAGGTAGTGCTTTTTTAGGCTCCCGAATTTCATCTCAAAGAGGTGATTGTGGGAAAAGATTCATAACTCTCTCTATGAGCATCAGATTGGAGTGCTGTAAAAATTGGTCGCAATTACACGGATTGTAGTTTCTTGGCTATCAATTTCAGAGTTGAAAGATGAAACAATGACACGTGGCAAGTCATGCAAGTTTGCTCTACTGAACTAATCCATAATTAGGTCATTGTGGGATATCGGACACAACTTTGTCTTGGAAAACCAAATCGGTCGGACCTTTGGCATTCGAAAGAAGAGAATTCGGAGGGCTACGTTGGTACCAAAAGTAAAGTATTGAAGTCTTTGCAATCACGAGACAATCCAATTTCAATATCGAGCTCTGAAAAAACAAGAAAAAGGTGTGTATTTTTTTTTTCAGTTGCATAGATCTTGTTTGAAGAATCAATTTGAATTGATTCAAGAGACATATTGTAGAATAGATATCGGTATTGGGTTCTAAGTACCTCGTAAAAAATAATTCAACACCCATTAAGCCTTCGGAAAGAGCTCTACTATGACTCATGAAGATGAATAATTGCAACATGATCTATCAAAATTACAAGAGCAAGTGCACCAAATTTCGCTCTCGCAAAGAGCAACAAAAAATAAAATGGAAGTTTTGAAGAAAGGCATGGAATCGAAGATGGATGGTTTGAAGAATAATATGGATGGTTTGAAGAAAGGCGTGGAAGCTAAGATGGATGGCATGGAAGCTAAGATGGAGGACATGGAAGAAAAGATGAAAGAAAACATGGAAAACATGAAGAATGATCTAAAAGTAGACATGGAAGTTTTGACAAAGTTGATACATGAAATTATTCCTAATGGGGAAAATATAGTAGAAGAAACTCATGATGAGAAAAAAATAGATGTTATTTGTGATTTCATAAACTCTAATGTTGGATGGAAGAACCACCATATTCCAAATGTGGATATGAGGAAGTTTGATGGCAAGGATCCTGTAACATGGATACTATAGATGGAGCAATATTTTGATCTCCATAACGTGCAAAACACACAAAGATGCCGCATTGCGACTTTACATTTAGAACAAAATACATTTGTATGGTATCGATGGCTTTGCTCCCATTAAAAAAATTGTGCTTAGGTCAAATTTCTGGGAGGAAATAAATAACACATTATGAGGATACAAAAATCAACACCTTCTTTAACCAATTGATAAATCTCAAACAAAAGGGTTCAATGGTGGAGCACATTGAGGATTTCCAAAAATTGAATATAAGGGTAACTGATATTCTATAGGAACATGGGATTGATGTCTTCATAGGGACTTTAAAGGATAACATCCAACATGAAGTTCACGTTTGGGAACCTGATTCATTGGAGAAGGCATTCAGGTTGGCAAGAAAAATTGAATGCAAAATTATGGCGATAATGAAGCCTACCACTCACATCTATAAATATGGAAGTGTTACTACTACAAGACCTCCACAGCCTACAAGGTTGACACCACAACAATTGGAAGCAAAAAGAGAAAAAGGGATTTTCTATAGTTTTGATAGAAAATACACTACAGGTTATAAGTGTGTTGAGAAAAAATTATTTTACATAGATTGTGAAGAGGAGGAAGAAAAAGAAAAAGAAACTTCAAAATAAGAGGATATACACCAGGAACCAACCCTAGATGAAGAAGAAATTAATCTGACCATATCTTGTAATGTGTTGGCAGGGAATTACCACTTCTCAAACTCTCAAGATAGAAGGACATATCAAGAATAAAAAGGTAATAGTGTTGATTGATTTAGGTAGTACCCATAATTTTATTCATTGTAAGGTAGCCAAGGAATTGAATTGTTTCCTATACCCAACACCAGAATGTCAAGTGATGGCTGCAAATGGAGGAACTATAAATTTCTCTAGAAAATGCCATAATATCAAGCTAACCATGGGGGAATATTTATTGAATAGTCCAATGCTTTTCATTCCTATGGGAGGTGTTGATGTTGTACTAGGAGTACAATGGTTACAATCTTTGGGGATGGTAGCTTTTAATTTTCAAGAACTTTTCTTGAAATTTTTTTCAAAAGGAAAGGAAGTCGAATTACAGGGTATTGCAGGGAAGCCGGGAAAGATAATAAGCTCTAATGTCATGACAAAGCTTCTAAAGAAAGAACAACGAGGCGTAATTGCACAATTATGCTCACTAGAAGTTCCAACATCAAAATCATCTATTCTATAGATCTCCAAAAAGTCTTGGATAATCATTCCAAGGTGTTTGAAACTCCCAAAGGACTCCCAACTATTCGTGATCATAATCATGCTATTCATTTGATTCTAGGAAGTGATCCTCCAAACCTCGGGCCTTATAGATATCCTTATGTCCAAAAGAGCGAAATTGAACATATGATTGCAGAAATGTTAGAGGCGGGTATAATTCAACCTAGTCAAAGTTCTTTCTCTGCTCCTGTAGTATTGGTACACAAGGATGGATCATGGCGAATGTGTAAGATTATAGGGAGCAATAAGCTCTGCATTAAAGATAAATTTCATTCCTTGTGATTAGTGGTGTGGATGAATTACATGGAGCAATTTATTTTGCAAGGAGTCGGATCTTCGTTCGGGATATCATAAATGCATAAATTAGAATAGGCGAATGTCCAAAAACGACATTTCAAACTCATGAGGGTCATTATGAATTTTTGGTCATGCCTTTTGGCCTTACCAATGCACCTTCTACATTTCAAGGGTTGATGAATTCCATTTTCAAACCCTTCCTTAGAAAAATTGTGTTAATATTTTTTGATGATATACTAATCTACAGCAGGTCTTGGAAGAATCATGTTCAACATGTTGACAGAGTGCTCAAACTATTGGAGGAGAAACAATTATATGAAAAGACCTCCAAATTTTTCTTTGGAGTACAAGAGGTGGAATATCTGGGTCATATTGTATCTCACGAGGGTGTTAAGGTAGACCCTAACAAAATTAAAGCCATTAAGGAATGGAAAGTCCCCACAACCATTAAGAAGTTGCAAGGATTTCTCGGGTTAATAGGGTATTATCGCAAGTTTGTTAAAAATTATGGGAGAATAGCAGCACCTCTAACAACATTATTGAAGAAAGATGCATTTTCATGGACTCATGAGGCAACTAAGGCCTTTGAACATCTTAAAGAGGCAATGTGCCTAGCATCGGTCTTAGCTACACCAGACTTCACAAAAACCTTTATTGTGGAATGTGATGCCTCAGGAAATGGAATTGGTGCTGTTTTAATGCAAGAAGGAAGACCCATTGCTTTTGAAAGTATTTCAATCAAAGGAAAGTATTTACAAAAGGCTATTGATGAGAAAGAAATGTTGGCAATACTACATGCACTAAATAAATGGAGACCTTACCTAATGGGAAGACACTTCAAGGTAAAAATTGATCATGATAGTCTTAAACACTTTTTGGAACAAATACTATCTTCAGAAGAGCAGCAAAAATGGGTCACAAAGATGTTGGTTTATGACTTTGAAATAATCTACAAAAAAGCAAAGCTTAATGTTGTTGCGGATGCACTCTCAAGAAAGAATGAAGAGGTGGAAGCATTGCTTTGTGCCATTTCTATTATCCAACCAGATTGGATAATTGAAGCAAGAGATGAATGGAAGAAGGATAAAGATGTATGGACACTCATTCAAAATTTGCAGCAAGATCCTAGTACATCTAATACAATTAGTTGGAAAAATGATTCCTTATGGTATAAAGATCGCTTATATATTTGCAAGAATTCTCAACTAAAACAAAATATTATTTTGGAATTGCACACTTCTCCTTTGGGAGGACACTCAGGATTTTAAATACTTACCACAGGGTGAAGAAAGAATTTTTTTGGGATGGCCTTAAATCGGATATTCAAAAGTTTTTGGCGGAATGTTTGGTTTGCAAGCAAAATAAAGTTGAGACAATTAAGACCCCAGGGCTTCTACAACCTTTATCCATTCCAAATCAACGTTGGGAGGAGATTTCATTGGATTTTATCACAGGTTTACCTAATTTTGAAGGAAAGAGTTTCATCATGGTGGTAGTTGATAGACTTACCAAGTATGCACACTTTTGTGCATTATCTCATCCATTTAAAGCAAGTACAATTGCTACTACATTTATTGACACAATTCAAAAGCTACGTGAAATCCCAAGGGTTATTGTGAGCGACATAGATCCCATTTTTACTGGAAATTTTTGGACGAAGTTATTTTCTTATTTGGGTACTCGATTAGCTCATGGCTCATCTTATCATCCTCAATCCGATGGTCAAACTGAGATAGTAAATAAATGTTTGGAAGGATATCTTTGTTATTTTGTATCTGATAAACAAACACAATGGGTCGAGTGGTTACCTCTCGTTGAATGGTGGTATAACACTTCCTTCCATACTGCAACAAAAATGACCCCATTTATGGAACTTTATGGATATCATCCACCGTCCATCACATCATATTTAAGAGAAAAATTGAAGGTTCAAGCAGTGGAAGATCGCATCGAGCATCAACAAGAAGTTCTCCAACTCTTAAAGGATGCTGAATTTGTATGGCAAAGATGAAACAACAGGCAGATCAACATCATAGCGAGAGAAGTTTTGATGTAGGAGACTGGGTATTTTTATGGCTACAACCATACAAACAAATGTCCCTCAAGCGAGCTAAGAAGGATAATAAATTATCGCCAAAGTACTATGGTCCTTACAAGGTGTTTCAAAAGATTGGTACTATGGCATACAAATTGGAGCTTCCTGCTTCTTCACGAGTGCATCTAGTTTTCCATGTTTCATGCTTAAAGAAGGTTATAGGTGAAAATCTTCCGGTTCAAACAATGTGCCAAAACTTGATGAGGAAGGAAAAATCATATTGGAACCTAAAGCGGTCACGGAAACAAGAACTCGGCAACTACAGAATCGATCAATTTCAGAATATCTCCTCAAGTGAAAGAACTCATCCAGTGAAGATTCTACATGGGAGGATGAAAATTTTACCTCTGAGAAGCACCCGGAGAGCTACTCAAGGTAAAGGACAACACTTTTGAAAAGGAGAGGGGCATGTTAGGTCCCTATATTACTAGTATAGTCCCTTATTGTTGTTAGTGTAACCCCCTTATTGTTATTGTTGTACCCTTGTAACCCCCATATTGTTATTATTGTGCCCTTAAATTATTATTGTTAGGTCGGCTAGGATTACATTGTGGTCCCACTAAGATTACATTATGGCCCCATGGACTCCTATATATATAAAGGAGGTTTTGTAAATTGTATCATCCAAGAATTGTTCATTTATGTAATGTATTGGAGGTTGCCCCCTCGAAGTGGCTTTTTTCTAAGGCATTGATATCTCTTTTCTTCTATTTTTGGAGTTGGTTTCACAACAAACTGCATCCCACCAGCTCTGTGATGCTCCCTCTAGTTCGGCAAAATTCCGATTTGGGGATCTTACCTCTTTTTCGACTCACTCAGAAAGAGATCTACCCGGAAACTTCAGCCCTCCAGGCCTGGACTGCACAATCCCTCTGTGGATTCGAACCACTGCTTTCTCCAAATTTTCAGCCTCTGTCACACTTCTCTTCACTGTTTCACAATGCATGCTCTGAAACCATGTGAAAATTCCAAGATCTGAAATTTAAGAATCCATACTGCTACAACTGAACTTACTTCTCCTACTTGTAAATTCAGATTTGACAAGTTATTAATAGATTACTTCTGGAAATACTAAAGCAGTTACTGAAGCAGCCTTCACTCATTAAAATACATTTGTGAACAAGAAATTGAGCAAGAAAGAATAATGCAAACACAAGACACCGTTATTTTTGGACAAACGTCCCTGGAAAAACCCAATGTGGGAAAACTGGTGCAAAAGATCTGAGGGTTTATATATTATGCAGTAAATTTCTGAATACAAATCTGAGATGTCGTTCTGGAAATCCCTACAAAGAATAGAACTGACAAAAAGTTAGTGAGAAAAAAATCTCACGCTGATCTGGAAGCCCGACTGACCGAAAACCCTGAATCTGCAAGCCCTCGACTGCGCTGCACAGTCTCTGCGTCACCCTGCGTGGGGACTGTGTGGCTTATGCATCACTGGTCTTCTGCTGGATGGATTTGCCCTTCTGGCTTCTTCCGGTCTCACACCCTCGCTCTCTAGCACTGGATTTGGCTGACCTTCAGCTGAATCTCGAATTCCCTTGAGGCTGCAGCGCTACCTCTGCGTGGGACTGCGTTGGCTCTACATAGCTGCTACATTGTCTCTGTTGATCTTCTATCTGCCTTCTCTGCTGTGTATTCTTTGGCTCAAGAAAATTTCCAACCGGAATTACTGCCCCTCACTGCAATCAAGAATCACTTAGATTTGATCTTCGTCCGAGCACTTGCTCTGTCAAAAGAATTCGATCACTTGATTCACTCAGTGTATCTTTCCAAATGGCCCTCAAGCCTTCCTATATAGTCTTCTCATTGAGAAATCAACGACCGATATTACATCTTTTTTTTATGTTGTGGTTCACAAATCCAATGTGCCCACACACATATGTACCCGCTACATCCACGAGAAAATCTCGGCAGACCCTCCCGAGGGGATCTAACCATCGGCCTTACACGCGATGCCTAACCCCAAGGGCGTCAAGGATATTTGATCCTGTGACCTCCCAACTAGAAAAGTACTTAGCAGCGAGGACTTGACCAGTTGAGCTAACTCTTGGGGCTACGACCGATATTAGATCTATAATCAAGGGCTAAGATTATAACTTGACTTGATCTTTGCTTTTTTCTAGATTATTCTCACTCTGTTTTATTAATACCCTTTAATTATTTAATTTTCCTAAATTTAGAGTTAGGGTCCCCATTAAAATAATTACTTTTTACAATAAAACATATTCCGAGTGGAATTTTCAAAAACGATTTATGGGTTCTTTGGAATACCAGTGCCTAAGCCTCTCCACAAATTTGGCGACTTATATTACTTCCAATGCTACCAAAAAATCAACACAATTAGTGTAATATGTTTTTTTCTTATACAATAGCAAGGTTGTCATGACCTTTTAAGACTCGTTGACTATGCCCTATGTTGTCATCTTTTAGATTAAACACATTCTTTCAAGAGGAGATTACATTATAGCAAGAACATGAAGAACACACATGATACTTAAGAAGTATTTATGGGAATGTTAACCAAATGAGTTCTTATTCCATCTTCATGAGTATTTATGCAATAGAGAGATGATTGAAATGGTTGTACCCACTCCAACTAATCATTTGTTAGGTTATTTTTATCATGTGCTTTATTGCATATACATTCATATATTCATTTATGCTAATGTCTAGTGTCAATCTATGATGACTATTACAAGGGCCTAAAAGGCCTTCCAACTTCCTTGCTTCATTTAGAAGCAACTATGCATCAACTTCTTGGGTCTCTGCTCATGTCGAAGTGTCCTTACCATGCATCAACCATGCATACTAGTCTGCATAGGTAAATCAGTTGCAACAATGACTAACTGGATAGGAAGATACATGTATACAAGGTTTTGTTGTGACCTTTAAGAACACACACAATACTTAAGAAGTATTTCAAGGAAGGTTAACGAAACAAGTTCTTGTTCCATCTTCATGAGTATTTATGCAGTAGAGAGATGGTTGGAATGGTTGTACCCACTCCAACTAATCATTTATTAGGTTCTCTTTATCATGTGCTTTATTAAATATGCTTTCATATATTCACTCATGCTAATGTCTAATGTCTTAATGTATGATGACTATTAGAAGGGCCTAAAATTCCTTCCAACATCTCCCCCACCCTCAAAACCTTGCTTCGTTTTGAAGCAACTATGCAACAACCTCCTGGGCCTCTTCTCTTGTTGAAGTGTCCTTACTATGCATCAACCATGCATACTAGTCTACATAGGTAAATGATAAATCAATTGCAACAAAGGCTAATTGTATAAGAAGATACATGTATACAAGGTTTTACTATCACCTTTTACTCTTTAACCTTCACCTTGAATCTACTAGTTGGTTGTGTAGTCAATGAGTCTCTAACATTCGACCAACTTGCTCCACAATGCCAATGTTGACTTTACAAATCACTCCCTTTATATGTTAAATCACTACCAGGATCTTCATCAGTTGGGCAAGAGAGGATACTAATATTCCTCTTACTAAGGTTAAATTAGTGTAATACGTTTTTTTTCTTATACAATAGCAAGGTTTTCATGACCTTTTAAGTCTGGAAGACTTTGCCCTCTATTGTAGTCTTTTAGATTAAACACGTTCATTCAAGAGGAGATTACATTATAGCAATAACATCAAGAACACACATGATATTTAAGAAGTATTTATGGGAAGTTTAACCAAATGAGTTCTTATTCCATCTTCATGAGTATTTATGCAATAGAGAGATGGTTGAAACGGTTGTACTGTTAAAATTTTGAATTAACATGTTCTTTGCTTAGGTCAGTTATTTCATTAGCCCGGTATTAGTTCCATTAATCTATTACCAATCACGTTAACTAGTGTCTTATAATAGTAACTGATGAAATAACATCCAACATAAATGTAGAAGACAAGCCAAGACAAGAGAACACAGGAATTGGATCAAGCTAGGGACAAACCCAAGATGGGGAAAACCCTTTATCGATGTGAAAATTCCAGGATTGGAATCCTTCTACAGCAATTGGTTAAGTTTCTTCTATTTTGTTATATAACTGAACAAAATTAATTATTGTTTGTTACGGTAAATAATGAAAATAACACACTGTTGTCTTCACAAATATAAAAATGGTGCGGAATCAAAATACAACACAGGAAAGAAATAACAAACACATTCGACACCGTTATTTTTGGACAATGTGCTTGGATAAACCCAATGCAGTAAACCGATGCAGCAGCTGAGGGTTTGTATTATTATGCAGAAGTTTCTAAATACAATCTTGGATGCCTTACTGGCTATCTGATACAGAGAATAGACTAGCGAGAAAGTTAGTGAGATAACCTCACACCGGTACGGGAAGATCTGGTACTGATCTGACTGAAGATGATACCTCTGCGTTGTCTCTGCGCAAATTTGCGTCACACCTACGCAGTTACTGTGTCACTACTGTAAGGACTGTGTCACACCTCCAAGTTGATCTTTTGTTGGCTGGAAACTCGATCCTCTGACCTCTTGGTCTCACACCCCAGCTTCTGGTATTGAATCTCAACTACTCAACAAAACTTCGATCTCCCTCTAAAGCATTGTGTTGCCTCTACATGGTTCTATGCTGCCCAATGTAGCTCAGCGCTACCTCTTCTGCACCTATCTCTGCCTCATTTACAATGTATTCGTCAGATCAGGAATACTTCCATCGGAAAACTATCTCTACCCCTCACTGCAAAAAATCTCTCGATAACTTCTCTGGCAACTGTTGCGCTGCTCTCTTGAGAAATTGATCTCTTGATCTCCAATTGGATGTGTTCTCCAAGTTCCCATCATGCTTCTTCTTATAATCTTCTCGTTGAACATTCAACAACCCAGATTAAGTCCTAATCAATTGCTCAGATCATCTTGACTCGATCTCCATCTTTTTCTTGAAGATTCACATCCAGTTTAATTAAAACCCTTTAATTATTTTAATGTCCTAAGTTTAGACTTAGACATCCATTAAAAATAATTAATTATTTTAATTAAACCGTCTCTGGATGGAATTTCCCAAAACAATTTATGGGTCTTGGAGAATGCATGTGTCCTATCCTCTTTGCAAATTGTTGAGGCTACGGCACATCCGATGCTACTAGAAATCAATACTCCCTCTTAGTGAGGAATGTACTCTAGTAATGCAACCTGTTGAAGCATTTCCCTAACTCTATATCATCTCCCTTTTCGTTGCTGATGTCTGACGTCACCGCCTAGCAACTACTGTGCAAATGTTGCATCTGTAGTGTTGCTGACTCTACATGTTGCTGCCAACTCTTGATTTACCTCTTGAAAAATGTATGCATAATTTAGAAATATGAGGTAATGATAACTGAGAAATGTCTCCTTTTCCCATCATGTTAAGGATATCTATCCATTCATCTCTAATGGATTTTAGTAGGAGAGCTTTCAAAGTATCTTCATCCAATTTTTCCATTTTAGCCTTTTTAAGATTAACTCTGAATCTTTCAATTAAATCTTCCAGATTTTCATCTTCCCTTTGCATCATCTTAAAAACTTCATCCTTCTGATTATGAGGTGTGCAATAATCCTTGTATTTATGTAAGAATTCATTTTTCATTTCTTCCCATGTCCTAATGGAATTTGTTATTAAGCCCATAAACCATTTCAATGTTGCATCCTTAAGGGTAGCTGGAAACAATTTCAATTTTTGAGAATCGATTAGGTAGTCATATGATCTAAATAAAAATTCAAATTCAAAAAGAAATGTTTCAGGATCCTCACTTCTTAATCCATGGAAGTTAGGAAGGATAGAGGGTGAGATATTTTCATTGTGGCAGTAGTGTCTTCATCAAGTATAGGAAATCCAATAGGATTTGGTTCTCCTCTATCTCTCCTACCTTCACCTCTTCCTCTTCCTCCATTTCTTCCTCTACCTCTACCTCCACCTCCAATCCTAGGTCCACCTCCTCCAATTCTTAAATGTTCATCATTGTTGTGTACTTCTCCTTCCCCTTCCCCAACAGTTATAAACTCTTCTGAACTGATATAAGATTTCAAGATTGGGATTTTCTTCTCTTCTTCTAATTCTTCAGGTTATTCTATAAATGGTATGTTAAAGTAGATCTCTTCTTCCTCTTCCTCACTAGGGATTTGTAGTTCTTGAGCTAAAAGTTGTTCTCTAGTAGAGGTTAGGAAAATCACTCCTTTTGTTGGGGATGTATGGTCTTGTTCTTCCACAACTGCTTCAGTTGATGAGGTTGGTGAATCTTGTTGAAACTTGTAACTAGGTCGGTCTTCATGTTGACTATTTACTTATATAAAGACGAAGACAAAGATAATGAAATGTATTTTGTTGTACTTGCTTCATGGGTTTCACGAGCAAGATTTTATTATGTAGGTTAATAGACTTCTTCTTGATGTCTATTAGGATTTTGTCTTCTAGGAATAAATAGAATTAAGTGTCACATACATGAAGGATCTATTCTAGAAATATATGCTCCAAGACCTTGTGGAAGAATGGAAGACAAGCTCACAACATCCCTCGAACAACAATGGAAGACAAGCTCTACATACAGTGAAGAAAGGCTTAATCAAATGCTGGAATAACTGCACTCTAGTCGGCCTAATTTATAGTGATAAAGTCGGCCTCCAATCTGGGTATATGGTCGGCTTATTAAGGAGGATTGTGTCCTATATATACACAGGTCCTGTGGTGAAATTGAGGAGAGAAAGACATGCAGATCACTCTGAACTCAAGTGCAGACTTAAGACAGAAAATGCAGTGCAGATTTTAGAAGACTGGTTCAGGGTTTTTCAATGCGGATTGGTCTGAACAGGATGCTGATTACTCTGTGCCAGAGATGCAGATTACAGACAGAGTATTAGTACGAAATTCTCTGAGTTTTTAACAGTGTAAAATATGCGGACAAGAACAGGGTTTCTAGTGCAGATGTATCACAACTGTACTTGTGAATTCCTTTGAAGAAAATGCGGATTCTTTTGTGGCTAATGTGGATGGCAGAGAAGTCTAGTATTCTCTACGGATAGAACAAATCTGGTATACATGTATTCGGATTAGGATAAAAGATATATATATATATATATACGGATACATTGACGTTATATTCTTTTACAGTAGTGACATTAATTCGAATAAGTATAGGATAAGCACGACGTAATAAAAGGTCTAGTTCAAGCATATTTGTTGTGAAGCATTATGAAGATGTGAATGAAGTTGATTATGTTATTAAGCAGTATAGAAAAATGAGGAAGGTAAATCTATGATTTACCTTCCTACTCAAAGGTTCTACATCTCTATTATATGTGAAGGATTAGATACCGAGTTCTCTATGTTGATCAGTACACATTGATGAAGAAAGAAAGATCAGCGTCGGAGGAAGACTTAGAAGCAATGACAAGGTCTTGGAAGCATTCATAGGTCAAAGGTTTGAGTCTTGGTCATGGTACTTGCCATTTGAAGATCTATAATAAAAATTTCTCATGGGTTTTCCTCTCCAAGAGGGAGAGTTTTTTTCCCTAGCTCTAGGAGCTTATAATGTTCCAAATTTTTCTTCAATAAATTGGAACATTAATTTTTGTCTAAATTCATTTAGGAGATGAATAATTGGGAAAGGAGGCCCAATAATAATAAAAACATAAATGAAATCCCTCTAGTATGAAAAGGGATTAGCCATGGAACTAGATTTCACACCCCATGTGTGAAAAGAGACATTTGCAAAGAGGTTTGACCAAGTCAACCAGCGCAGGGTATGATGGGGAAAGCACTACATGGACAACGTAGGAGGGAAGCTTCTAAAGGAAGGGAAACCCTAATTCGAAGTAGGGCCCATAGAGAGCCTTCATTTGCTATATATGGAGAGGAGGAGAGCCATTGCCAATCATTCGAGTTTATGCATATTGAGCTGGTCGCTACGACTTTGAGCACGCTGGTTGTTTAGCCTGTCTGCAGCATTGTTTAGTGCGCCGAGTGTCTCCGTTCGGAGATCTCACCCTCAGCCCCGGGAGACTTCGAGTGCTTGCTCGGGTGAGGCATTCCTATCATTATTTTACAGGAGAATCGAGTTTGGAGCTTTGTTGCGGAGCAGTGCATTTAGTGGCTGCGTAGTCTTGAGTAGGAGACCGCAACGCATTTCGTTGGAGCTCCGGGTTGATATCATTTTGGAGGTTTCGGTTGTGTAAGAGGCCAGTCGTACCTGTTGGGGGCTTTGGGCAGAGTTGTGGTAGTATTTGGGTGGATTCCATTCAACCTCAGCACAGTAGCAGTTACACGGTAGTTCTCCCAGTCGTTGAACGCAAATCAGAGAGTTGCCATTCCTTCTCATTCTGAGAGTATTTCTTAATTTGCCTTGCGCAAATTTTGGTGCCATCATTTCGATCACCAATTGTACTCACTTATAATTCTCAGCATAATAAAATGGCTCAGCATTCTCTCTGCATTTCTTGATGTCTCTTTACATGTTCTATATTTGTGCTATTTTTATCTCCAAGTACTCCAGTTTCTATACCACTTGGTGCATTTTTCCCCATACTCTTAGACAGAGCCTGGAAAGGGCCAGGTAGCCTCCAGATCTCACCCTCTTTCCAGAGGTGAAATATCTGGTAAATGCCCTCCCAGTCCATCTCTGGTTGGAGTTTGCCTGTGTTTTAGAGACATCCTTGAAAAGGGATATTACAGTGGTATCAGAGCATAGATCTGGCTCAGCCTGTGGAGCTAGTTGTCTATCACACCGGAAGAGAAACCGTGGGGACATTTTTCTATGAAAAAAGAGGGTAGGAAGAATCTTACCCACCAGAGGCTGTAGAGGTGACAAATATGGGGGTCTCCCAACAGTATGACCAGCATTTACCAGCCTTCAGTAGGCCAACCAGGATCACGATGCCTACATTCTTACCGCCAGTACCGAGTGAGAAAGGGAGGCGGCATGATCATATACCCTTTGGATATTATTTCCGAGAGTGGCAGTCCATGGGGGAAGACTTCAAATGAACCTTGCCCTTCAGAGATTATTGTCATCTTAGGCAGGATGAAGGAGGAAGTAACAGTGGGGGATCTAGTACTCAGAGTTCAAAGTGGCAGCGCACCACTGGGAGGTCACCTTTTTCCACATATGATGGATCCACTGATTTCACGGTTCGAGGTCGGGTGGAAAAGTTGGATACCTCTTTCCAGCTTGACCAAATAACGGAGGGGGAAGCCATCAAAACGGCTACCTCGCACTTGGAGGAGGAGGGCACACAGGATCATAGGGAGCATGTGGATACACCCAGTATGACACAGGGGTTGTCTGTGTTGGAGACTTCTTTGACCATATCGGTTGACACCTCAGTAGAGAGAGTAGAGCTTACCCCAGTAGTGCCATCCATTGAGGTGATGACTGGGGTAGTGTCCGAGTCTTCGGGTGGTAGCAACTTTCTTGGCTCAGCCTGTGAGTCTAAGCCCAAGAAGATCAGAACATTGAAAAAGATGAGTTTATTCTCATATATTTTCAGATCCAGAGGAGATGCATCCACCTTTGAGGAGGTCAAGAAGATTGAAGAAAAAGAAGAGGAAGTACCATGCACTTCCTATTCTCATCAAGAAGAAGATATTGAGCATGGAAGATACTTGGATCATCAGATCCTCAGTGATTACCTTGTTGAGTATAGATCTCAACCTAGAGCCTTCAGGGAGACTCTAGATTTTCCTCATTTCATCCAGCTGAAGGAAGAGAAGAGACCATGTAGCAGAAAAGAAATCAAAGGCAATATATTTCTGTTGTCTACCTTTGATGGGTCATCTAATGCAAGAACTTGGGTGAGAAAGTTGGAGGCATTTTTCCTACTACATCCTGTAGCAGGGAAAGAAGTTGTTAAAATCTCAGCACTGCACTTGGAGGGTGAAGCCTATGATTGGTGGTGCAGCCACTTGAGCCATGCAAGGGTGAAGACTTTTGCAGAATTCACTCAAAGGTTGATCCAAACCTTTGATGGAGAAAGAGCAAAGAAAGAAAAGATCACATCACCTCTTGAGGAGGCTTGTGATAACACTATCACACTCATGGAGGAGCAGCCACATGCATCAACAGTTGGGGCAGCCAATACTTTTGAGGAAGGGACTCTTGCAGCCCTGCAAGAAGTTCCAAATGCACATCAAGGTATGAAATTATTTCCACATTCCATTGTTGCAGCAAATTCTTTTGGTCAATGTGGAGATTTACTTTTGCATGACCAAGGGTCAAATCCCATTGCTACTATAGAGCAGCTTGGTTGCACTGCGTTGTGCAACATGGAAACACTCAAGAAGGAATCAAACCATCATTCTCATGAGCCATTGTTGGATTGTACATCACATTGGAGGTTGGGGTTTGAAGCCTTGAAGAATGATGGTAGACATCTTGTAGTGAGAAGCCCTTTCTCCCTTCAAGATGACACTTTCTCAATGAGCTCCTCTCAGCTCAAAGAGGAACTTCTACTTTCAGATCCAAGACCTCATTGGTTTTGGAAGACTATTGATAAAAGGGAGGTCTCAAGGAGAGATCTCATCAGAGGTGCACTTCAACACACCATGGAGTGCAAAGATTTTCTTCCTTTCTCACAAGAGCAGATAGAAGATGGAGGACATCTTAAGATGGATAACATCTCTCATGCTTGTGTTGGACATTCCTTGAGCCATACACATCATGATGGGAGATTTTTGCCTACCACCTATTTGGGTCTTGATAGGGTCTCATTGATCCTTGAGAAGGTTGCATTTCAAAATCCCATGAAGTGCAAAGACAGGAATTTGATTTGGGAGGATGGTAGCCCTCATGGGTGGAGTACCAAGATGAGGAGAAGAAGGAAGCATCCACAAGAGGTTGAGTGGATGTGGTTGATGGGCAAGGAACTAGGAGGCTACTTGCAGATATATGATACCAGGCAGCAGGAGGCTTGGCTGCGCTGGTTACTCTTGAAAGAGTTTGGCCATCACTTGGCAAACACTTTTTCTAAGAGTAGGAGGAAAGATACTTGCATCATTGAGCAGCATAGAGTATGGGTGCATGATGTTGATGTGATATTCATATCATTCTTTGTGTCTTCATCACATGAGTTGTATGATGGAGGTATGGGGAGGTGGCAAAATGTTTTGTTGCTTTGCTTGTTTCTGGGAGAGCAAGAGCAGATTTTCTTTCACACTTTACATGATGTTGCAGGAGGAGGAGATGGCATTATCTCCTTGGTATTAGATGATTTGGAAGCTCTTCCATCTTGGGGAGTATTCCATATTTGTTGCAGCATTATTGAAGGAATCGTTGACAAGGAGCATGTCAAAGAACGGAGTTTAGTATTGACAGGGGCTTATTTGCAAAAGCTCACAGCGCTGTCACTTGGGAGCAAAGTCTTATGGATGAAGTGTGCCCATTAGAAATGTGGAATATCCATAACCCACAGGTTCCAGGATCATTTCATATTTATTGCACTTGATGATAAAAGAGGAGGTAATGATGATAGAGCCATCTACCACTATGGCAGGTTTTTCTTGACTTGGGGTTCCAAGCACCTTCTTGCAGCACATGTTTCATTTTTCCTCATAACATGCCAAAACACTATGGAGGACTCATTTATGGATCCATGTACCATCTTACTTCCAGCATATGGTGAGAAGTTTGTATATACATTCATTGATTTGCACACTCTTACCATTCTTATGCAGTGCATTGCTTCACAAGAGGGCAAGCTTGTCACATTGCTCCATGAGTTGTATTGGGCCAATATACATGATGGAGGCAGCCATCTCTTTTGTGGCCATGGGAAAATGTTTTACCATCACTTGTATGTTCAGTTTATGCACTCTAACATGTATCATATGGGGACATGCATGATTAACCATGTAAGAAGAAACATTTTGCCTTGTACTTTCCTCAAGCAGCAACTTGTAAAACTGTGATGTACTTGTTTGGGAAACTGTTGGTACCTTCTTGCACCACCTGAAACCTTCAACATTCTCTTCATTCTATTGCTGATCATGACTTCATTTTCTGATATAGATCAGATTTGTATGAGAAGCATGATTATGATGGAGACACATGAGTTGGATGTGTCTTTAAGTAGGTAAAATTCTCACATTTTCTGCACTACATGTTCTACTGGGAGCATGGGAGTAGATATGGCCACCACAGCCACATGTTTGTTTCCTTTTGAGGTGGGCCATGAGACTGATATTCATCCATTGTACAGCCATGGGCAAGTTCTTGATCGTGTATTGTTGTTACATTCATCCATTTACTATCCTTTAGTAGATGTGATGAATCTTGCACATTGCTTGCCATGTAATTTTCTGAAGTTGCAGTGGGTGGAACTACGTTGTATCCTTGTGAGATATTGTTTGCATCATGCATCATCATGTAAAACTTGCAGCAAACTTCTCCTTGGGATATTTTATGATGACCATGTCCTATTTATCATGGATAATATGTTTTGGGCCCGCCTGTTCTTCATTGTTGAAGGAGAACTCTTTGGAGGATTTTTCTTCATTTTGCCATTTGAGGGCAATACTTTTGTAGCCCAAGATCAGCATACACTCTACACTTGTCATGAGTGGAGAGAAGGACAGCATGGGGTAAGCTATGATGCTTGCCAAATTCAGATTTTCAACGCACCTTCATTACCAGAGCTTGAGGTGGAAGGAGATTTTCAGGAGTTACCTTGTTGGGAGGTGGCTCATTTTGTTTGGATGATTGCTTGGGGATGGAGGATCCACATGAGGGAGATGTTCCTCACCATATTTCAGACTCCATGCCTTGAGTGGAGACTTTCCAGTTCTATCCTTGCAGTTGCTTGGGGACAAGCAACATTTGGGAGGGGAGGACTGTAATGTTCCAAATTTTTCTTCAATAAATTGGAACATTAATTTTTGTCTAAATTCATTTAGGAGATGAATAATTGAGAAAGGAGGCCCAATAATAATAAAAACATAAATGAAATCCCTCTAGTATGAAAAGGGATCAGCCATGGAACTAGATTTCACACCCCATGTGTAAAAAGAGACATTTGCAAAGAGGTTTGACCAAGTCAACCAGCGCAGGGTATGAGGGGGAAAGCACTACATGGACAACGTAGGAGGGAAGCTTCTAAAGGAAGGGAAACCCTAATTCGAAGTAGGGCCCATAGAGAGCCTTCATTTGCTATATATGGAGAGGAGGAGAGCCATTGCCAATCATTCGAGTTTATGCATATTGAGCTGGTCACTACGACTTTGAGCACGCTGGCTGTTTAGCCTGTCTGCAGCACTGTTTAGTGCGCCGAGTGTCTCCGTTCGGAGATCTCACCCTCAGCCCCAGGAGACTTCGAGTGCTCGCTCGGGTGAGGCATTCCTATCATTATTTTACAGGATAATCGGGTTTGGAGCTTTGTTGCGGAGCAGTGCATTTAGTGGTTGCGCAGTCTTGAGTAGGAGGCCACAACGCATTTCGTTGGAGCTCCGGGTTGATATCGTTTTGGAGGTTTTGGTTGTGTAAGAGGCCAGCCGTACCTGTTGGGGGCTTTGGGCAGAGTTGTGGTAGTATTTGGGTGGATTCCATTCAGCCTCAGCACAGTAGAAGTTACACGGCAGTTCTCCCAGCCGTTGAACGCAAATCAGAGAGCTGCCATTCCTTCTCATTCTGAGAGTATTTCTTAATTTTCCTTGCGCAAGTTTTGGTGCCATCATTTCGATCACTAATTGTACTCACTTATAATTCTCAGTATAATAAAATGGCTCAGCATTCTCTCTGCATTTCTTGATGTCTCTTTACATGTTCTATATTTGTGCTATTGTATGCTTACACTACTGTTATTTTTCTCTCCAAGTACTCTAGTTTCTATACCACTTGGTGCGTTTTTCCCCATACTCTTAGACAGAGCCTGGAAAGGGCCAGGTAGCCTCCATATCTCACCCTCTTTCCAAAGGTGAAATATCTGGTAAATTCCCTCCCAGTCCATCTCTGGTTGGAGTTTGCCTGTGTTTTAGAGATATCACTGAAAAGGGATATTACATAGCCTAATCTTGTTTCTTGTGCTTTTGATAATTGACTTGATGAAAGACTAACTAAGTTAAAGAAGAAAAGACATAAGTAACTCAAGTAAGCTCACAAGTAATTATCAAGAAGATAATTTTAATTAAACACCAACCCTCTAAATTCTCAACATGGTATCATAGCTAAGGTGCTGAACTCTAGGGATGCTTGAAAAAAAGACTCTCCAGGAAGCAAAAATCAAAGTTTGGGCGAAGAGTCAATTCAGTTTGCAAGGAAGACTCTCAAGATCTTCATCTCACTCAAAGGATCATCTTTTTAAGAAAATAATCTTTGCCATCAAAGATTTACATTCAAGACAGTGGTAGAAGAGGACATCATCTTTTGGAGACATCCTTTACCATCAAGGATCCAAGATCATCTAGATTGAAGTTTTTTAATCTAAGAAGAAGTTCCTAACTTCTTCATCAAGGAAGCTGCTAAAGGAGAAAGTCACTTACTCAAGTAAGTATCTATGACTTTATCTAAATCTCTCAAAATGCCTCATTGTATAGAGAACAACAAGTTGGTCGGGTTATCAAACTTTAATACGTGGAAGAAAAGGATAGATCTAAATCTAATTTAAAATGAAGTTATGGGTTTCATAGAAGGATATACAATTCAACCTCCAAAAGAAGACATTCTAGCATATATCAAATACATGCAAGGAGACATAAGAGCCCGAAGGATTCTTATAGAATCCATAAAAGACTCTCTCACTCCATATGTATCAAAGCTAGAATCCTCAAAAGAAATATATGATAAATTGGTGGAACTGTTCTCGAAAGGTTCTACAAAGGAAATAATATCCCTAAGACAAAAACTATACAAATTGAGAATGTCAAAGGAAGGAATAATTCCATTTATGATGGAGATTTTCACAATACGAGAACAACTACTGAAGTTGGGTGAAGTAATGTCTGATAGAGAAATACTCACTATGGTACAAAATGTCTTACAGAAAGAATGGAGAGGTTTCACTTCCAGCATAGATGGGAGAGAAGAAGCCACGCCATTCCAAAGTCTAGGTAAGATAGAAGAATCAAGATTGAAAGCAGGATCAAGTGTAGAGAATCAAGCCTTTGCCGCCATGTCCAGGAAGAAAGGAAGATTCGGTAAATTTGGTCCTCGGAATAAGAAAGGAAATATGAACAAAGCACAATTCTTTGGATGTAATGATCTTGGGCATTATAAACGAGATTGTCCAAAATTTAGATAGGACAAGAGGAAAAAGGAAGTAACCCATGTCTTAGATATAAGAGAAGAACCTGATGCAAAGAAATATAAGAAAGAAGGAGCGAGGGATCTCCACATGATCATCTTCTCCTTTAAGAGATTTATGTTGGTAGTATGATAGGAAGCAATGTATATTATAGCATCATGATAAAATCATGGTAGGATCTCTTGGTGAAGCAGCTCCAGGAAAACCTCTCTGATAAAAATGTTGATGGAAGGTAGTCATCAAGATCAAGGGTCATCATGGAAACATAATTTTGGGATGTGATGACATATGAATGGAGTAGGTCAAGGGAATGAAGCTCTTGATTCTAGTAAAATTGCTACAAGATGACTTAAATGATAAAGGTATGAGGCATGTATATTTTTATATGCTGACACTAGATGTTGTGAAGTCATGTAATATGGTTGCAAGTAATAGACATCCATATTTGGAAGTACAATCTATGAAGGAGGATCTCTCGGTGCACTGACATATGAAATCAACATATATATATCCTCATGGAATATGAGGTGGTTGTATATGAACGAGAAATTGGAAAATTTTGTAAGATCCTGGGAATGAAGAATGTGTAGAGAGGAAGAAATCATGAAATGCAACCATTTCAAGAGGCAGGTATCATCCAAATGCCAACAATATTTGACTAGGAGATCTCCTGGGAAGATATGTAGACTCTGACAAAAGTCTGGTAAAGAAGAAGACCCTTGAAAAAACATATCATTAGGAGATGTGTCAATCTGAATAAAGGATGTCGATGCCTATAGGAAGATGTCATGGTGAAAGATCATCACTGAGGTAACTTTTGTTTTAAAAGTTCATATGTATATGTTTATCTAGATGAATTTGTGCAGAGTTGTTAATCATGAGAAAGGATGTATGATCCTTGGAGATTATTCGAAGGAAAGCAACATGACATAACGGTGGACCAGATGGGAAAAACTAATGAATGACTTTCTGATAATGGACATGACTCGCGACTGAAAGTGATGGATGATCTATGTCCTATGAAGCCAAAAGTTGAAGATTCCTTAATACCAAAATCCATGACATCAAGGGGAGGAATTATTCATGAGTAGTTGGATTGCTGCTACAAGACCTCGGTTGAGAAGGAGCCTGGTGGTAAGTTTCTTTCTTGGAAGAAACTTGAAGCATGTCCTTCCTGTGTTGAGATGGAGTGACGTATGTGATTCTCTATTACATGTGTCATGCACTAGACTAGGACTAATAGTTGTAAGTCTTAAGTTGTAATATCCCTTTTCAAGGATATCTCTCAAACACGAGAAAACTCCAACCAGAGATGGATTGGGAGGGCGTTTACCAGATATGTCACCTCTGAATAGAGGGTGAGATCTGGAGGCTACCTGGCCCTTTCTAGACTCTGTCTAAGAGTATGGGAAAAACACACCAAGTGGTATACTATCTGGAATGCTCAAAGAGAGAAATAATAGTAGTGCAAGCATACAATAGCATATGTAGAACATGTAACAGATACTCAGAAATATAGAGAGAAAGCTAAGCCATTTTATTATACTGAGAATAGAAATGAATACAATAGGTGATCAGAGTGATGGCACCTAGACTTGCGCCAAGCAAGTGAAGAAAAGCTCTCAGAATGACTGTTGGAACACCTAATCCTACATGGATAGGTGTGGAATGCGAAAAGTCACGATGGAGTGCAAGTGACCTTGGAATGTGAAACCAAGAGTCACACCATTGTATTATAAATGTACATCTTTGTATAATGGAAAATAAGAAAGTCTCACGCTTATCCTTCATTGTGTGTTGAGTCTCTTGTGTGTGTGTTTATTTTCCTCATACACCATGTGTGTGCTTCAACATGGTATAAGAGCGGGCGATTACTGGCCCTGCTCCAAATTGAGTGAGCCATTTGTGTTTATGGCCTGTACCTATCTGCAAAAATTCTTGACATTTTTGCAGCACTCAGAGTTTCTTCAGCAGTGTTTTTGCCGCCATTCAGAAGTGTTTTGAAGAGGAGCAACATTCAAAATCTGTGGCAGCATTTAGAAATTGACTTTGAACAAGAGCAGCAGTGGTGTTGAAGAAGCGCATCTGAAAGCTTTCTAAATTCTGATCTTTTCTCTGCATTTTCTGCCTTTAATTCTACATTTCAAGAGCTGTTGGAATACTGTTTAAAGAGGGTTTCTGAAAGAAAAATTTCTGAGTTTTTCATTGAAAAATCTCTGCAAATTTCTCGGTTTTACTGCTGAAATCTTCTGGAAAATTCTGCATTCTGAGTTTCTCTGCTGCTGGAAAAAATCATTTTTGCAAGTCCACAAGTTCCTGCAAATTATTCTGCTGTGTATCTAGAAAAATTCTGCTGTATATTTGAAAGGAAAAATTTTGCTGCTAGAGTTCTTACTCCTCTCTGCTGTTTTGATTAAAAAATAAAAAATAAAAAAAATTCTCTGCAAACCCTTGGCCTTTCGGCCCTCTCCTCTAACCATTACTCTACGGCTTCCCCCCATACGCAGACCCCGTCAACAATTAATTCGGCCTTACGGCCTGCCACTCCTCCCTTCTCAATACGTTGTCATCCCAAACACTCACAAAACGCTCTACCCTCACGGCTATCAACAACACTCCCTACGCTTACAGCACTCCCTTACACCAGCACTCTACACCACACGCGTTACCCACACCACCCCTCACCAAATCTCCCACACCCTCACTCTGCTTACGGCCCTCACCTACAGCCCTGCGTTACCTATCCAGCCATCTACCTCCCCAACGCACTAGCTCACGGCCAACCTTGCGCTATCCGCCATTCATCACACCTATCTGCATTCACTACCTCCGGCCCTCCCCTCTGGCCGACCCCTCTCTGCGTCAACTCTCCTCATTCCCCAACGAACCCTCCACTCATCGTCCCCAACTGCTATCCTACTCCCATTTCAAAACTCCCTACGCCCCTTCATCCACTCTACACTCTCCCTGCCTTCATAACGCACTCCTCTCCCTACTCCAAGACCTTCCTCCCCTTTGCCACGGTCTTTTGGCCTCTCATCCCACTTTTTTAATTTTTTTAAAATTTATTTTTTAATTTTTTAAAATTTATAACCCCCCCATGTAATAACCCTCCTCCCCAAATAAATTTCGACTTTGTATTCGCCCCCTCTCCCATAAATTTCCTCTCCCATATTTTAAATTCATTCCCATTTATCCCATTTCAATAAATTTCCCACTCCTTTTTAAAATCCCTTTTAATTAATATTTCCCCTTCCCTTTTTAAATATTTAAAATCCCTTTTAATTAATATTTCCCCTTCCCTTTTTAAATCTTTAAAATCCCTTTTAATTAATTCCCATAATCCCTTTTTTAATAATCTTTTTTTTTTTTTAATTAAAATTTCACTTAGTTTTCTCACCCCTCTCCCTTTTTAATTTATTAAAATCCTTCCCATCTCTATTACAATTCATCTCCCCATTTTTTAATTAATTTATTTAATTTTTAATTAAAAATAAAAATAAAAAATAAAAAAAAAACAGCGGAGAGAGAGAAGAGCAGATATGAACAACAGAGAGGAAGAGAAAATGACATATCAGAAAATGAAGTGAACACATAGAGAAAATTGCAGATTTGACATTGACATAAGGGTGATTTTTTGAAGAAATTAACATTTGAAGACAAGTTTGCCATCATTGCAAAACAGCTCTTTGAAGGAAAATTCAGCTGCCTTAAAGGCCTGTTGCACAAGTGTTTTCAGCTGCACATATTTTGCAGAAATATTGTATTGAATTGACATTGATTTGCATCTTCATTCAAGACTTGAAGTGTATTTGAGTTGAAAAATTGTTGATTTCCCTCCATCATTTGAGGAGCACACTTTGTACTTTGAGATTTCTATAAGTCATTTGTATTTGTTGTTGAATCACACTGTAAATGGGTGCATTTTCGGTTGAAGCCGACACCCTTTCATTTTTTGAGCCTAAGTTGTTGAAATGGCTAAAATCAATGAGGCATTAGAGTTGTTGAATGACCTCATTCATTCCAATGTTGATGATGTGATAAAAATGAGCAAGGATGCTCTTTGTAACATTCAAAGTTGTTTGCAAAATGCACAAGAAAAGATTGAGTTTTTGCAGTTGGAATCTCAGCTTCAGCAAGATGAATTTCAGCAAAAGAGTCACCATTCTGAACCTGTTTCTGTTCAGAAGATTGAGATTGACTCCCATCATCAGCATGTCAGTAAAGTTTCAGTTGATCCACATTCAGTTCCTTGTACTAGAGCAGATGTACATGCAGATGTAGCAGCTCAGCCTGCACTTCTCAAGCCCATCATCAGACCTTGGGAAGAGGTTGTCCACAACAAGCACAGAACTGGTCTTGGATACGACAAGGATGTGTCCTTTCATATTGCAGACTACACAAAGCCTATCAAATTTCAGAGTGCCGGATTCCTATATGACAGTTCACCTGCAGCTGTTCCAGATCCTGTTCCACTTCCACAACAGATTGAGAAATGCCAACACTGTGATCGAGTTGGCCATATGAAAGATCACTGTTTTGATCTTCATCCATGCAAGCACTGTGGTCGACACACCCATTCTTCAGACAGATGCTTCAGACACAAGCCTCCTGCAAGAACCAAGATTCATCTTGGATGGATCGCTTCTTGGCAATGGGCATCAGCAGCCAAGAAGATGTTTACAACACATGTTAGAACTTGTTCACGCATATTGAACAAACTTGCAGTTGAGTTTTTGCCATCATCTCACCTTGTCCCTGACAGGGGGGAAAATGGTGGTCATGTACAAGCTTCGATGACAGATCAAGCGAGCCTGAGCCACAATCTCTCATTCCATGTTCAGAGTTGTAGCCAGCAGTTCAAGCGAGCGTGAGCCACAATTCATCATTCCGGATTCAGAGATGTAGCCGGAGACACGGATGCCCATGAGCATGCCTTCGGTTGGTGGATAACCTAAAACCATCATCTTTGGTTGGTGGATAACCTAAAACCATCACAGGTAGTAGACCTCCCTTCTTTTAGGTCGAAGGTCTCCCTTTCATATATGAGGAACACTTTGGTTGAGTTCCAGGAAATGCTTCAAGCGTTCCAGAGTTGTTGGTAATCCTAAAACCATCACAGGTAGTAGACCTCCCTTCTTTTAGGTTGAGGGTCTCCCTTTGTTATGAGGGACAATTCCTCTAGCAGAAGCTTTCAGCTTCTTGCCAGTTTTGGAAGAGTTCCGGGAACTGCAACAAGTATTGCGTTCCAGTGTTGGTGGTCATCCTTAAACCACCTATTTTTTCCAACATTTCAGAGAGTTGATTCAGCCCAAGTGCTGCCATGTATACTTTGCATATTGTGTTACAACTCTTTTCTTGGACTCACACATACCCCTTCGGATTAAGGGGGGATGTTGGAACACCTAATCCTACATGGGTAGGTGTGGAATGCGAAAAGTCACGATGGAGTCCAAGTGACCTTGGAATGTGAAACCAAGAGTCACACCATTGTATTATAAATGTACATCTTTGTATAATGGAAAATAAGAAAGTCTCACGCTTATCCTTCATTGTGTGTTGAGTCTCTTGTGTGTGTGTTTATTCTTCTCATACACCATGTGTGTGCTTAACATGGTGTTTAACAATGACAAAGAAATGGTTGCTCTCTGATCTGCGTCCAAGCTGCCGGAGAGCTGCTGTGCTGTTGCTACTACTAGAACCAAAATGAGTATTTGGGGCTGCTCCCCTACTCGGAAAAAGCTGAAACTCTAGAATCCACCTCTACTCACCAAACCCAGAAAATCCCAGAGAGCGTTTCTGAAATAACCAACCCCTGAAAATCACCCCCTTCAGGATCTACGCTATCCTCCAAGGCTCTGCGCTGAAACTGAAGGGAATCCACCAAAAGACTGCCTCAAACTCTGCCAAAATCCTCCAATAGGCAAGAGTTGGCCCCTTGCTCAATCTCAAAGCTCGAAACCTCCAAAAGAAACCCGATCCGGAGCTCCCAAGAAATGGACTGCGTCCACCCTCTCAAGACTGCGCAGTCACTAGATGCCAAGCTCCACACCCAAGCCTCAACTCGATCCTCCTGCAAAAATACTGATGGGACTACCTCACTCGAGCAGGCACTCGAAGTCCCCCAGGGCTGAGGGTGAGATCTTCGAACGAAGACACTCGGTGCACTAAATAGTGTTGCAGACTAGCTAAACAACCAGCGTGCTCAAGAAGTCGAAGTGACCAGCTCGATATCATAAACATCGAATGACCCAAATGAGGAGGCTCTCCTCCTTTTATAACGTTGGCCTCTCTCTCAAACCCTAGGCCCATCATCTCCAACGTAGCCTCTCTTGGCCCCACGCTGCCAACTCAACCTGTGTAGTCCCTCCACGTGCTCTAGTGGGTCCCCTCTCTACGTGGTCTCTTTTCCCCCCTTGGCCCACTTAAGTTACAACGTTGTGTCTACTAGGGAGTGAACTTTATGTTTAGAGTGAGTTATTTCCCCCTCTACTCACTTTTATTTATAATTTAACTATAGTAGGAAAAATTGATCAAAATTAATATTTCCAATTAGCCATCGCTAATTGGGAATATTACAGTCTCCCCCAGCAAAATGTTGCTTGACCCCAAGCAACTGTGGTGATGGATGCTACACGATTTTCTCACTCTCCCAAGTGGCACCTCATCTGGCAAATTCTTCCATCTCACTAAGAATTCCCGGATTGTCCTGTTTCGCAGATGCCTCTCCCTGGTATCAATAATGGCGTTTGGCTGCAACACCAAATGCCCCTCATCATCCGTAGGCGGTAGCTCATCTGTCACTGTCACCTGCTGCCCCAATGCCTTCTTCAGGCATGATACATGAAAAATGTTATGAATCTTGCTGCCTTGGGGCAGCTCCAACTCATAAGAAACCTGTCCAACCCTGCGTATCACCCTGTATGGTCCATAAAAACGTGGCTTGAGCTTCTCAGCTCCCTTCTGCTTCAGTGACGACTGTCGGTATGGCTGCAAACGTAGGTATACCAAGTCCCCTACCTCAAACTGTCTCTCGACCCGACCCCTGTCGGCATACAGCTTTTATTGATTCTACGTTGTAGCCATGTTATCCTTGAGAGCTCAGAGAATGTCCTGGCTCTCTTGGATCCAATATTTGGCTCTCGAATCCTTGCTAGCACCAAACATCACATCAAAAAAAGATAAATAACGATATCCATGTAAGGCATAGAATGGAGACATACCGATGGATATGTGATGGGTGTTTTTGTAGCAGTACTCCCCTAGATGTAGCCACTTCAGCCACGCTCTCTGCTGCCCACTAACATAGTTACGCAAGTAGCCCTCTAGCCACTTGTTAACTATCACTGTCTGCCCGTCTGTCTGTGGGTGGTAGCTGGTGCTCGGTGTCAACTCTATCCCCACCAGCCGAAAAAGCTCCTGCTAGAATCCACCCATAAAGCGGTTGTCCCTGTCACTGATAATGGTCTTGGGAAGACCATGTAACCTGAAGATCTCTTTGAAGAATAGCTCTACCACCTGTGCTGTTGTATAGTGTGCGGATATGGTGAAAAAGTGTGTGTAATTCGTCAGTCGATCAACGACGACGAATATACAGTCCTTGCCCTGCACCACGGGCAACCCTGTGATGAATTCCATCGAAATGATCTCCCATTTCCCCTCCGGAATGGGAAGAGGCTGCAACAAACCTGCTGGATGGCTCATCTATCCCTTGTTTCTCTGGCAAACCTCGCACTCCCTGATATGCCGGAGCACGTCCTCCTTGAGGCCCTTCCATGAGAACCTCTCTCTGATGGCCCTGTAGGTTTTGGTAAACCCCTGATGGCCAGACAATGGTGAATCATGTGATGCCTGAAGTATCTTCTTCTTAAACTGGGAGCCCTCAGTCAAGAAGATCCTATCTCTGTAGTAGATGATCTCATCTATCACCCTGTATCTATCATCTGTCACCTCACCATCCAGAACCTCACAAGCAAACCTGTCCTTGGAGTACTCTACCAAAAGTCGAGCCCTCCAATCTGTATCTAAACTCATCAGAGACAACGTGGTTGGTCTACGTGAAAGTGCATCAGCTACCACGTTGTTCTTCCCCTTGACATACTCAATGTCAAAATCATAAGCCTGGATCTTGCTGTTCCACTTCTGGTGCCTCTCCTGTAGCTGCTTCTGCTCCAAAAAGAACCTGAGGCTGTTGTGATCAGTCCTCACCCTGAACCTGTTACCCACCAGGTACTGCCGGAATTTGGCCAATGCATGCATAATGGCCAGCATCTCCTTGTCGTATATAGCATACAACTGCTCATGAGGAAGGAGCTTCCAGCTCTCATAGGCTATAGGGTGGCCTCCCTGCATCAACACTGCGCCGATCCCCTCTCCCGACGCATCACACTCCAAAACAAAAGGCTGCGTAAAATCTGGCAACGCAAGCACTGGGCAGCTGCTCATAAGCTCTTTGAGCCTGTCAAAGGCTCGCTGCGTTGTATCTGTCCAACTAAATGCCCCTTTCTTTGTCAGATCTATCAGGGGTGCAACGAGCTGAGAGAAACTCTTGACGAACTTCCTGTAATAAGTACAGATACCAATAAATCCTCGAAGCTCCGTCACGTTTCTCGGCTCTGACCAATCTCTGATGGCCCTGATCTTCTCCTTGTGGACTCTCACTCCGTCCACCCCTATGATGTGTCCCAAGTACAACATCTCCGTCAACCCAAACTCACATTTGGAAAGCTTAGCATAGAACTGCTGCTCCTCCAAAATATGCAGTATTGTCTCTAGATGTTGAAGATGCTCCTCCCAAGTCCTGCTGTATATAAGGATATCATCAAAGAAGACCAACACAAACTTCCTCAAGTGACTTCAGAAGATGTGGTTCATGCACGACTGGAAGGTAGTTGGTGCATTGGTTAGCCCAAAGGGCATCACCAAGAACTCGAAGTGGCCATAATGACACCTGAAAGCGGTCTTGGGAATGTCCTGCTCCCTCACACGAATCTAATGGTACCCAGATCTCAAATCAATCTTTGAGAAGAACTGTGCTCCCCTCAACTCATCCATCAGCTCATCAATCCTCGGTATAGGGTACCTGTTCTTCAAGATCTTTTTGTTCAGGGCCCTGTAATCAATGCACATCTTATATGTGTCGTCCTTCTTCTTCACCAATACCACAGAAGAAGCAAAAGGACTGGTGCTCGGTCGAATGTGTCCAAGAGCCAGCAACTCCTGGATGGCCCGCTCAATCTCGTCCCAATAGGCCTTAGGATGCCTATAGGGGGTGGTAATAACGACCTGAATTCCCTGCTTTAGCTCTATAGTGTGCTCAAACCCCCGATCCGGTGGCTGACCTGGTGGAATCTCCCCAAACACCGTGGCATACCTGTCAAGGATGGACTGTATCTCCGGATGCACTGTATTCCCTATAGTCCCTGCCTCTGATGCACGCAGCTCTACTGCCCACTCTATGTCTCCCTTCCGGAAGTCTGCCTCCATCCCGTGAGCTGAAACAGTCGGGCGGATATTTGTGCTGACCCCGTATCTTCTCATGCCTCCCGGTTTTCTCATCATCCCACTCCATCTCCAAGGCATTCCAATCCGTGGTGACCTTCCCTAGAGTGATAAGCCACTGTACACCCAATATCATGTTGGTGTCTTGGATGTTGACCACAAAAAAGTGGTTAGTCAATGTGTAGGTGGCCATCGTCACTGACAACTCTGGAACATATCGGGCACACTGCATAGCCTGATCTCCTGGGACCAAGACTGAAAACCCATCGAAGCTCTATGTTTGTATGCCTCTCCGCTCTACCATCTGTGCATCGATGAAGTTGTGGGTTGCCCCACTGTCCACCAGTGCTGACACTCGCTACCCACGTACGTGCAGAGTCAGGTATTTGGGAACTCCTCGCAATGCTGCAAGGGTATCTCCGGTAGGTGCAAAGGTCGCACCTCCTGCTCCTAGGGGTGGAGGTGGCAAAGGATCCTGTGCTGCATGACTGCCTCCTGCCTCCACGTCATCATCCTCATCCTCTTCCCCGCTACTCTCGGAGAAGACCTCAATAAAATGTGCTTTGCCAGCAGCACATCTGTGTCCTAGCGCCCACGGCTCTTGATAGGTAAAACACAACCTCTTCTTCTTCAACTCCCTCCTGGCATCATCATCTAGCTGTACCCTACCCTGATTCCCCTTCGGAGGTGGAATCCTCACATCCTTCCCCTTTGGTTGGAAAGCTTGTCTCTGGGGGTAAGGTGTCTTGGTCCTGGGTAAGGCATCCTGCAAATCTCGGGTCCTGCCAATGGCGTCCTGGAGTGTGGCTGGTCTAGTGGATCTGACTAGACCCCGAAGTGGCTCTGCTAACCCCTCAACAAACATGTAGATCATTCGTGCTGCGGATAGATCTGGCACCATCACTGAAATCCTCAGGAAATCTGCAATATACATCTCCGGGCTCCCGGTCTGTTTGAGCCTCGTCAGCTCAACAAAGCGCTCCTCCGGATCCCTCCGGTCAAACCTCTCTATCAACCTCCGAGTGAACTTGGCATAGGTAGTCACTGTGGAATGCCCGAGTGTAACCATCCCATGGAACCACCAGTCCTGAGCCTCGCCATCCAAATGCAGCGTGGCCACCTTGATGGCCTCCGTCTCTGCCATCTGGTTGAGCTGGAAATATATGTCCAGCTTCTCCACCCAAGACTTTTCCGAACTGTTTGATGAACCATCAAGCGTAGGCAAATAGAATCGGCTCGCTATACGCTGGGTATCTCCATCATGATAATGCCAGTGCCCTATGTGATGGTCGCGGGGTCTGCTGTCCCGCTGGAGCTGAACAAAGTCTTTGAATGAAAGGGCATCCCTGAACTCCTACCCATATGCTTGGTACTCAGCAAAATAACCACCCATGTGGCCAGGCTTTGGCTCTTGCTGGGCTCCCGCCCTTGTGTCTGTACCCAGGAAAGTGGGCATAGTGGAACGTGTGGGTGCGTGTGATTCTGTAATATCCCCAAAGGGAAATAACCAGTAATAAACAGAAATATGCCAGACAGATATAGAACATACAATGCTGAACCAGATCACTGAATAATGACACACAGAATTCCAGAAAGCTGAGCCATTTTATTAATCTGAAAGTACATAGAGAGGAGTACAAGAAAATCAGAGTAAATGCACCTATCCTTGCCCTTGGCAAGTGGAGACCCTCTCAAATAGAATAATGGCTGCAACAAGGACAGCGTAATGTGCTGAAGCCCTGGAAAATGGTTGATCTCAAGCTGCAAACCCTCCCCAAAGGAAAACGCTGTCTCTGCTAGTGACAGCGCAGAAATAGATGAGGCACCAATCACCAAACCTCCAGACAAATAGATCAGCTACTGAATGCTAGGAAAACGCTGTTGAGCCCCCTCACACAAGCCTGCTCCTCAGATCTGCATCCTACCTGATGGATCTGCCTCCTGAATGCTCAGATCTGCTGGACCTGAAGCCTCCAATCAGATCTGCGTCCTATCCCTCCTGATCTGCGTCCTCCTATATCAGATCTGCTACCAAACCTTCAGATCTATGCTGGATCTGACAATATCTCTTCAGATCTGCAGCCTCTAAGGCTGGATCTGATGTTATCTCTTCAGATCTGGACTAGATCTGCCAATATCTACTCAGATCTGCAATCTCCCAAGCTGGATCTAGTGCTAAACCTCCAGATCTGCAACATACAAAACTAGATCTGCAAATATCTGCTCAGATCTACCCTCTCCAAGGCTGGATCTATCAATGTGCCTTCAGATCTGCAACCCTCTCTTCAGAAATGGACAGCGTCCTCACTCCCAGGCTGATCAACGTTCTTCCTCCTCCTGGACAGCGTTTTCTCTGCTCAGATCTGGACTGCGTCCTCCCTGGGACAGCGTCCTCACCCTCCTGAATTGATCAGCGTCCTTTCTCCTGATGAGACAACGTCCTTCCTTCTCTGAACTGCGCAGCCACAAGAGGGCTTCTCCCTCTCCAGATTTGCACCAGAATCTGCTGCTACTCTGCTACTGAAACTGAAAGATGTACTCAGAACAACCTTACTAGGGCGGGCACTCGAAGTCCCCCGAAGCTAAGGGTGAAACTAGAACCTTACCAGGGCAGGCACTCGAAGTCCCCCGAGGCTAAGGGTGAGATCTCCGACCGGAGACACTCGTGCACTAAACAGTGCTGCAGACCGACTAAACAACCGGCGTGCTGAAGCAGACAAAAGTCTAGCAATCAATAATAATATCAAATCATGGATGATCCAAATGAGGTGAGAACCTCTCCTTTTATAATGCCAAACTCCCTCCAAAACTTAACTGCTTCCTTACTCTCCTTTGACCTGCGCAGTTTACCTTGGGTCAGCTTGATGCCTCCCCCATCATTATCACGTGGACCCCCAAGGCCCCCTCTCTAAGTTACAACGTCCCTCTACTAGGAAAAAGAACACTTTATTTATAAAGTGAGATGACTAAAGTGAGGTGACCCCTCTTATTTCTCACTTTATTTATTATATCTAGCTAAAGCGGCAAAATAAAGCAAAAATGAAATATTCCAATTAGCAAGGCTAATTGGGAATATTACAGTCTCCCCCGGCAAAACGTTGCTTGTCCTCAAGCAACTGAAGTGAGGGGTGCTGTAGGATTCTCTCATCCTCCCAAGTGGCATCCTCATCTGGCAGATTCTTCCATCTCACCAAAAATTCTCTGATCTTCCTGCTACGCAGCTGTCTCTCCCTGGTGTCAATAATGGCCTCCGGTTGCAATACCAAGTGCCCCTCATCATCTGTCGGCGGTAACTCCCCAGTGGCTGTCACATGCTGGCCCAGTGCCTTCTTCAGGCATGATACATGGAAGATGTTATGAATCCGGCTGCCTTGGGGCAGTTCCAACTCATATGCAACATGTCCGATCCTACGTATCACCCTGTATGGTCCGTAAAAGCGAGGCTTAAGCTTCTCTGCCCCCTTCTGTTTGAGTGAAGACTGTCGGTATGGCTGTAACCGTAGGTAGACCAGGTCCCCTACCTCAAAGTGTCTCTCCACTCGACCCTTATCAGCATACAATTTCTGCTGATTTTGTGCTGTGGCGATGTTGTCCTTGAGAGTCCGGAGGATATCTTGGTTCTCTTGGATCCATAACTTGGCTCGTGGAGCCCTGCTAACCCCAAACATCATATCCACAAAAGATAGGGAATGACATCCATACAATGCATAAAAAGGTGTCATACCGATAGACATATGGTGGGTTGTGTTGTAGCAGTACTCGCCCAGATGTAGCCATTTCAACCATGCTCTCTGCTGCCCGCTGACGTAGTTACGCAAGTAGCCCTCTAGCCACTTGTTAACTATCTCCGTCTGCCCGTCCGTCTGGGGATGGTAACTAGTGCTCGGTGTCAACTCGGTCCCCACTAATCGGAAGAGCTCCTGCCAAAATCCACCCATAAAACGGCTGTCCCTGTCACTAACAATGGTCTTGGGTAGACCATGCAATCTGAAAACCTTTCGGAAAAACAACTCTGCCACCTGTGCTGCTGTGTAATGTGCCGAAATGGCGAAGAAATGAGCATACTTCGTTAGCCGATCCACTACCACGAAGATGCAGTCCTTGCCCTGTACTGTGGGCAACCCTGTGATGAAGTCCATCGAGACACTCTCCCATTTCCCCTCCGGAATGGGAAGTGGCTGCAGCAACCCTGCGGGATGGCTCATCTCTCCTTTGTTCCACTGACAGACCTCGCACTCCCTGACATGCCGGAGTACGTCCTCCTTGAGGCCTTTCCATGCAAATCTCTCCCGGATGGCCCTGTACATCTCGGTGAACCCCTGATGGCCCGCCAGTGGTGAATCATGAGAAGCCTGGAGTATCTTCCCCTTGAGCTGAGATCCCTCAGTCAAGAAGATCCTATCCCTGTAATAGATGACCTCATCGGCCACCCTGTATCTTCTATCTGCTACCTGTCCATCCAGCACCTCACATGCAAATCTATCTTTGGAATACTCAACCAGTAGTCGAGCCTTCCAATCAGCGTCCAAGCTCATGAGTGATAACGTGGCTGGCCTACGGGAAAGGGCATCTGCTACCACGTTATTTTTCCCCTTGACATAATCAATGTCAAAGTCATATGCCTGGATCTTGCTGATCCACTTCTGCTGCCTCTCCTGCAACTGCTTCTGCTCCAAAAAGTACTTCAGGCTGTTATGATCTGTCCTGACCCTGAATCTGCCACCTACCAGGTACTGCCTGAATTTGGCCAATGCATGCATGATGGCCAGCATCTCTTTGTCATAGATAGGATAAAGCCTCTCGTGTGGAAGGAGCTTCCGGCTCTCGAACGCAATCGGGTGGCCCTCCTGCATCAAAACTGCCCCAATGCCTTCTCCTGATGCATCGCACTCCAGGATAAAGGGCTGAGTAAAATCTGGCAATGCCAATACGGGACAACTACTCATTACCTCCTTGAGCTTATCAAAAGCTCGCTGGGCGGTATCCGTCCAACTGAATGCCCCCTTCCTCGTCAGCTCCGTGAGGGGTGCAGCAAGCTGTGAGAAGCCTTTGACGAACTTCCTGTAGTAAGTACAGATACCAATGAACCCTCTAAGCTCTGTCACATTCTGCGGCTCTGGCCAGTCCCTGATAGCCCGGATCTTCTCGTCGTGGACTCTCACTCCGTCCACTCCTATGATGTGTCCTAAATACAGCATCTTTGTTAATCCAAACTCACACTTGGAGAGCTTGGCAAAGAATTGCTGCTCCTCCAGAATGTGCAAGACCGTCTCAATGTGCTGGAGGTGCTCCTCCCAGGTCCTGCTGTATATGAGGATATCATCAAAGAAAACCAGCACGAACTTCCTCAGATGATCCCTGAAAATGTGGTTCATGCAAGACTGGAAAGTAGCAGGTGCGTTGGTCAGCCCAAACGGCATGACCAGAAACTCAAAGTGCCCATAGTGACACCTGAAAGCAGTCTTGGGAATGTCCTGTTCCCTCATGCGTATCTGATGGTACCCGGACCTCAAATCAATCTTTGAGAAGAACCGTGCTCCTCTCAACTCATCCATCAACTCATCGATCCTGGGAATGGGGTACCTGTTCTTCAGGGTCTTCTTGTTTAGAGCCCTGTAATCAATGCACATGCGTAATGTGCCGTCCTTCTTCTTCACCAGCACTACTGAAGAAGCGAAAGGACTGGTGCTGGGTCGAATGTGCCCGAGGGCCAGCAAATCCTGAATGGCCCGCTCTATCTCATCCCGATAGGCCTTGGGATGCCTATATGGTGTGGTGATCACTGCCTGTATCCCCTGCTCCAACTCGATCGTGTGCTCAAACCCCCGATCTGGTGGCTGTCCTGGTGGAATGTCTCCAAAAACTACTGCATACCTGTCGAGAAGAGTCTGTAGATCAGGGCGCACCGCCCTTCCCGTATCTACTATCTCTGAAGCCCGTAACTCTACTGCCCACTCTATATCTCCCTTGCGGAATGTTGCCTCCATGCTGTGTGCTGATACTGTCTGGGGTGGATATGTGTTCTGCCCTCGTATCTTCTCGTGCTTCCCCGTCTTGGGATCATCCCACTCCATCTCTAGGGCCTTCCAATCTGTCGTGACCTTCCCCAGAGTGATAAGCCACTGGACCCCCAATATCATATTGGTATCCGGAATGTCTACCACAAAGAAGTGATCAGTCAATGTATAAGTGCCCATCGTCACTGACAACTCGGGTACATATCGAGCACATGCCATGGTCTGATCTCCTGGTACCAAGACAGAGAACCCATCAAAGCTCTCCGTAGGTATGCCTCTCCGTGCGACCATCTGGGCATCGATGAAGTTGTGGGTGGCCCCACTGTCGACTAGGACCGAAACCCGCTGCCCGTGCACTGTCCCTCGTACGCGCAATGTCAGATACTTGGGGACTCCTCGTAATGCTGCTAGAGCTCCCCCAGTAGGTGCGAATGATGCCTCCCCTGCATCAGGTGGTGGAGGTGGTAGGGTACTCTGCGCTGCATAACATTCTCCTGCCTCCTCATCATCCATCTCATCCTCTTCCCCGCTGCCCTCGGAGAAGACCTCTATGAAATGTGCCTTCCCTGCCGTACACTTGTGTCCTGGTGCCCACGGCTCCTGGCAGGTGAAGCATAATCGCTTCCGTCTCAGCTCTCTCCTAGCCTCATCATCATATTGTCCTCGTCCGGGATTCGCCTTGGGAGGCGGAACCCTCGTGTCCCTACCCTTAGGCGGGAAAGCCTGTCTCTGGGGATAAGGTGGCCGAGGCCTAGGCAAGACATCTTGCAGGTCACGGGTCCTACTGACAGCATCCTGTAGTGTAGCTGGTTTGTTCGACCGGACTAGGCCACGAAGTGGTTCTGACAGCCCCTCCACAAACATCGTGATCATCCGAGCTGTTGATAAGTCAGGTACCATCACTGAAACCCTCAAGAAGTCTGAGATGTATGCCTCTGCACTCCCCGTCTGTTTGAGCTTGGTCAGCTCAAGGAAAGGCTGATCCGGGTCCTTCCTGTCAAAACGTTCCACCACTCTCCTGGTGAACTCAGCATTTGTGGTCACTGCGGAATGTCCCAGTGTTGTCAACCCATGGAACCACCAGTTCTGGGCCTCACCCTCTAGATGTAATGCAGCCATCTTAATGGCCTCCCTCTCTGGCATCTGGTTAAGCTGAAAATAGAGGTCTAGTTTCTCCACCCAAGACTTGGCCGTAGTCTTCTGTGAACCATCAAACATTGGCAAATGGAATTTTCTTGCTGCACGGTGACTATCACGGTGGGAGCCACGCCCCTTGTTTCGATCAGAAGATTTGCCGCCACATCGGAACTGGATATATTGATTAAAAGGAAAAGCATCCATGAATTCCTGTCCCATGCTCCGCCAATCCGCAAACAGAATCGCATGTTGAGCTAGACCCCCATCTCCTGGTGCTGTTTGCTCCTCTTCCTCTACCGGAAAGGTAGGCATAGTAGGTCGCGTGGGTGTGGAATCGACCCTCTGTGCTGTCATAATGGGAATAGCATCCGGTATGCAACTAGACACGCCCGATCCTTCCCCCACCTGGAAAACCCTAGGGGGTTCTCTCTGCGTCCCCTCTGCAATCTTCTTGGTTACATCCTGCATGAATGCATCCATCTTCTCAGTCAACTTCGCAAACATGGCCTCCATTGGATGTGCATTCTTCTCTCAAGATAGAATCTTCCCCAGAGGAGGCCGGGTTTACCCTGGGCGTCATGAAGCGCTGGCACCACGAGGTGAGGCCAGTCTAGCTGCGACCTGTAATAGCCTCCCGAGGAAATAACCAGTAATAAACAGAAATATGCCAGACAGATATAGAACATACAATGCTGAACCAGATCACTGAATAATGACACACAGAATTCCAGAAAGCTGAGCCATTTTATTAATCTGAAAGTACATAGAGAGGAGTACAAGAAAATCAGAGTAAATGCACCTATCCTTGCCCTTGGCAAGTGGAGACCCTCTCAAATAGAATAATGGCTGCAACAAGGACAGCGTAATGTGCTGAAGCCCTGGAAAATGGTTGATCTCAAGCTGCAAACCCTCCCCAAAGGAAAACGCTGTCTCTGCTAGTGACAGCGCAGAAATAGATGAGGCACCAATCACCAAACCTCCAGACAAATAGATCAGCTACTGAATGCTAGGAAAACGCTGTTGAGCCCCCTCACACAAGCCTGCTCCTCAGATCTGCGTCCTACCTGATGGATCTGCCTCCTGAATGCTCAGATCTGCTGGGTCTGAAGCCTCCAATCAGATCTGCGTCCTATCCCTCCTGATCTGCGTTCTCCTATATCAGATCTGCTACCAAACCTTCAGATCTATGCTGGATCTGACAATATCTCTTCAGATCTGCAGCCTCTAAGGCTGGATCTGATGTTATCTCTTCAGATCTGGACTAGATCTGCCAATATCTCCTCAGATCTACAATCTCCCAAGCTGGATCTAGTGTTAAACCTCCAGATCTGCAACATACAAAACTAGATCTGCAAATATCTGCTCAGATCTACCCTCTCCAAGGCTGGATCTATCAATGTGCCTTCAGATCTGCAACCCTCTCTTCAGAAATGGACAGCGTCCTCACTCCCAGGCTGATCAGCGTTCTTCCTCCTCCCGGACAGCGTTTTCTCTGCTCAGATCTGGACTGCGTCCTCCCTGGGACAGCGTCCTTACCCTCCTGAATTGATCAGCGTCCTTTCTCCTGATGAGACAACGTCCTTCCTTCTCTGAACTGCGCAGCCACAAGAGGGCTTCTCCCTCTCCAGTTGCCTGAGAATCTGTACTGCTCATCTTGGCGAAAGATGTACTCGAACAAACCTTACTGGGCGATTTTCAAGTCCCAGAAGCCCAAGAGGGTAAAACTAGAACCTTACACAGGAGGCGGGCACTCGAAGTCCCAGGAGGTGGTGAGATCTGACCAGGAACACTGATGCACTAAACGGTGCTTTCTGACCAGACTAAACAATACGTCTTTGACAGACAGTCATTTATCAATAATAATATCAAATCATGAATGATCCAAATGAGGTGAGAACCTCTCCTTTTATAATGCCAAACTCCCTCCAAAACTTAACTGCTTCCTTACTCTCCTTTGACCTGCGCAGTTTACCTTGGGTCAGCTTGATGCCTCCCCCATCATCATCACGTGGACCCCCAAGGCCCCCTCTCTAAGTTACAACGTCCATCTACTAGGAAAAAGAACACTTTATTTATAAAGTGAGATGACTAAAGTGAGGTGACCCCTCTTATTTCTCACTTTATTTATTATATCTAGCTAAAGCGGCAAAATAAAGCAAAAATGAAATATTCCAATTAGCAAGGCTAATTGGGAATATTACAGATTCCATATGCTGAGTAGCATCACGCTGAGTGGCATCACGCTCCGGAAAATGGTGGGATGTACCCGATCCCTCGCCAATCTGGAAACCCCTTGGGGTTTCACGTTGTCTAGCCTCCACAGCGGTGAATCTCTGCCCCATCACCTCGATCTGCCTCGCCAGATCCTGCACTGATTTGAGGAGTGCTTCCCCAAACTGTTTTGCATCACTATCATCTGCCATTGGCTCCCCCTGTTTTGCGTTCACTAATGGATCCTGTTTTGCGTCCTCTACTGGAATGCAGTCCCCCTCTCCGTAGGTGATCTGCAACCTACGTTCTCTGTCACGGTACTTCCTACCCCTGTAGCAAATGTACGGCTTTTCTCCCGGTGTCATAGACAACTTGCTCCACAGGCTGAGCCAAGTCTATGAGCTCTGATACCACAGTAATATCCATTTTCATGGATATCTCTCAAACACAAGCAAACTCCAACCAGAGATGGACTGGGAGGGCGTTTACCAGATATGTCACCTTTGAAAAGAGGGTGAGATCTGGAGGCTACCTGGCCCTTTCCAGACTCTGTCTAAGTGTATGGGAAAAACACACCAAGTGGTATACTATCTGGAATGCTCAAAGAGAGAAATAACAGTAGTGCAAGCATACAATAGCATATGTAGAACATGTAACAGATACTCAGAAATATAGAGAGAAAGCTAAGCCATTTTATTATACTGAGAATAGAAATGAGTACAATAGGTGATCAGAGTGATGGCACCTAGACTGGCGCCAGGCAAGTGAAGAAAAGCTCTCAGAATGACAAAGAAATGGCTGCTCTCTGATCTGCGTCCAAGCTGCCGGAGAACTGATGTGCTGCTGCTATTGCTAGAACCAAAATGAGTATTTGGGGCTGCTCCCCTACTCGGAAAAAGCTGAAACTCTAGAATCCACCTCTACTCACCAAACCCAGAAAATCCCAGAGAGCGTTTCTGAAATAGCCAACCCCCGAAAATCACCCCCTTGAGGATCTACGCTATCCTCCAAGGCTCTGCGCTGACACTGAAGGGAATCCACCAAAATACTGCCTCAAACTCTACCAAAATCCTCCAATAGGCAAGGGCTAGCCCCTTGCTCAATCTCAAAGCTCGAAACCTCCAAAAGAAACCCGATCCGGAGCTCCCAAGAAATGGACTGCGTCCTCCCTCTCAAGACTGCGCAGTAACTAGATGCCAAGCTCCACACCCAAGCCTCAACTCGATCCTCCTGCAAAAATACTGATGGGACTACCTCACCCGAGCAGGCACTCGAAGTTCCCCGGAGCTGAGGGTGAGATCTCCGAACGGAGACACTCGGTGCACTAAACAGTGCTGCAGACTAGCTAAACAACCAGCGTGCTCAAGAAGTCAAAATGACCAGCTCAATATCATAAACATCGAATGAAGAAAATGAGGAGGCTCTCCTCCTTTTATAACGTTGGCCTCTCTCTCAAACCCTAGGCCCATCATCTCCAACGTAGCCTCTCTTGGCCCCACGCTGCCAACTCAACCTGTGCAATCCCTCCACGTGCTCTAGTGGGTCCCCTCTCTACATGGTCTCTTTGCCCCCCTTGGCCCACTTAAGTTACAACGTTGTGTCTACTAGGGAGTAAACTTTATGTTTAAAATGAGTTATGTCCCCCTCTACTCACTTTTATTTATAATTTAACTATAGTAGGAAAAATTGATCAAAATTAATATTTCCAATTAACCATCGCTAATTGGGAATATTACATAAGTGAAGGCCATGTGAAGAGAATGGATAGACACATCATTCTGGTCTTCACCTAGAAGAAAAAATAGAGGATTGGGTAATCATCTAGCATTCGGTACTCTTTGAGAACGAGATAGGGCATTCAAGATAAGAGTAGTCATGGACCGATATTCTTTGAGGGTTGGCTACCCAAGAGAAGAATAGTCCAAGAAGGTCATACTCTGGGAACACCTAGGTGGGGTATGTACTTTGGAGAGACAATGACTTTGGTTTCTATTAGTCATGTGTCTCGCCAGCATTGTAGCCCATTGTCTCGTTGAGAGATAGGGTTGTTAGCTGTCAAGGCCTTGCACTAGGAAAATGTTGGTTGATATGATGCTATACAGATGTGATTACCAATCCGATTCTTCTTATGAGATTATTCAGTTTGAAAATGACCATGTACCTGTATGAATACATCCCTAGTTAAGAGGGAGTGTTGAAAAGTGTAACTAGGTCAGTCTTTATGTTGACTATGTAATTATGTACTTATGTAAAGAAGAATACAAAGATAATAAAATGTATTTTGTTGTACTTGCTTCATGGGTTTCATGAGCAAGATTTTATTATTTAGGTTAATAGACTTCTTCTTGATGTCTATTAGGTTTTTGTCTTCTAGGAATAAATAGAATTAAGTGTCACATACATGAAGGATCTAGTCTAGAAATATATGCTCCAAGACCTTGTGGAAGAATGGAAGACAAGCTAGAAGACAAGCTGGAAGACAAGCTCACGACAGCCCTCAAACAACGATGGAAGACAAGCTCTACATATTGTGAAGAAAGCCTTAATCAAACGCTGGAGTAATTGCACTCTAGTCTGTCTAATTTATAGTGATAAAGTCAACCTCCAATCTGGGTATATGGCCGGCTTATTAAAGAGGACTGTGTCCTATATATACACAAGTCCTGTGGTCAAATTGAGGAGAGAAGGACATGTGGATCACTCTGAACTGAAGTGTAGACTTAAGACAGAAAATGCAGTGCGGATTTTAAAACACTGGTTCAAGGTTTTTCAATGCGGATTGGTCTGAACAGGATGTGGATTACAGACAGAGTACTAGTACAAATTTCTCTGATTTTTTAACAATGTAAAATATGTGGACAAGAACAGGGTTTCTAATGCAGATGTATCACAGTTGTACTTGCGGATTCCTTTGAAGAAAATGCGGATTCTTCTGTGATTAATGTGGATGGCAAAGAATTCTAGTATTCTCAGTGGATAGAACAAATCTGGTATACATGTACTCGGATCAAGATAAAAGATATATATATGTGTGTGTGTGTGTGTGTGTGTGTGTGTGGATACATTGATGTTATATGTTGTTACAGTAGTGACATAAATTCGGACAAGTACAGGATAAGCACAGTGTAATAAAAGGTCTGGTTCAAGCATATTTGTTGTGAAGCATTATGAAGCAGTGAATGAAGTTGATTATGTTATAAAGCAGCATGGAAAAAGGAGGAAGTTAAATCTATGATTTACCTTCCTACTCAAAGGTTCTTCATCTCTATTATATGCGAAGGATTACAGACAGATTTCTCTATGTTGATCATTACACATTGATGAAGAAAGAAAGATCATCGTTGGAGGAAGACTTAGAAAAAATGACAAGGTCTTGGAAGAATTCATAGGTCAAATTTCTTAGTCTTGGTCATGGTACTTGTCATTTGAAGATCTATAAGAAGAATTTATCATGGGTTTTCCTCTCCAAGAGGGAGAGGTTTTTTCCCTGGCTCTAGGAGCCTAATTTTGTGTCTCGTGCTTTTGATAATTGACTTGATGAAAGACTAACTAAGCTAAAGAAGAAAAAACATAAGTAAATCAAGTAAGCTCACAAGTAATTATCAATAAGAGAATTTTAATTAAACACCAGGCCTTCAATTCTCAACACTTTAGGTTGAATTTCTGGTCTTAATACCTCAGGAAGTATATGTCGACTTGCTAAGAATGGTATGCGAATTTGAGTGGATGGTGTGTCACTACGAGGTCTTAATGGGGTAAGGGGTTTTTTTGGAATTAGGCTTCAACCTCTAGCTACAAATCTACCTCTAGAATCTCTTTCTCTACGCATGTCATTTTTCTATTTTTTATGGTTTTTTTTTTTTTAAGAGAGAAAAGGCTTCTATTTACACTTCCCCGGCAACGACGCAAAAATACAAGGTACTGGTATTGGAGGATAAGTTTGATTCCACCAAGATGATAAAGGGTGAAGGAGTGACTTTTTATCTGACGAGGTTGTCTCGGGTCAGAGACGAGCTTGTTGTCGTCGGTGTAACTATTTCAAATAGTGATATAGTAAGGATTGCCTTGAAAGGGTTCACTGAGGAGTGGAAGCCATTCATCAAAGGGATCGTTTCCAGAGAGAAATTTCGAGACTGGAATAGGTTGTGGGACGAATTCATTCAAGAAGAGTTGCGAGACGAGGATATTCATCCAACGAAGAGGGAATATGAGGAAGTGTCACTTGCAGCATGAATGAAGGGTAAGAAGAAAAAGAACTTGACTAAGGTCAAGTGTTTCAACCGTAGCAAGATGGGTCATTTTTTGTCGAGATGTTAAGAAGAGGAAACGAAAGCAGTTTTTCCATGTTGCCACTTCAGCTGAGATAGATGATCTCACCAGGAGATTAGAGGAGTAGGACTTTGTTATGTTTTCTCATTTCTCGTAGGGTATTGTTAATGAGAATGGATGGTACATGGACAATGGTGCGATGAAACATATGATAGGATCACAGGAGGTTTTTGAGACTCTAGTTGAATGGGACTCGAAGTTGCACATGCTGTTGGGCGACAAGAGTCAGTTGTAGATATGAGGATCAAGTGTTGTGCCATTCAAGATGGAGACATGACAAGTGATGCGGGTCCAATATGTATTATTTGTACCAAGACTTAGATATAGTGGGATATATGTCTCAATGATCAAGAAGAAGGGGTTTGAGGTATTGTTCCAAGATGGGAAGGCAAGACTCAGGCCTAGAGGCTCTAGCTCGGATGAGATTGTACTTGGAGTTAGAGAGCATGGCCTCTACAGGTTGACGGGAAAGCTTGTGGATCATGGGAAAAAGAAGCAGGTGGAGTAGGTGCAGGTTCCAAAGAAGCAGGTGCAGGCGCAAGCTTCAGAGGGGCAGGTACAAGTTCTAGCTAAGAAGGTCCATTTTCTAGAGGCTCATAGGGAGTCGAGTTCTAGCGGGAGCTTATAGGTTCAGAGGGAAAATTTGCAGCGCATGAAGAGTGTGTGGTCTATGGGGAGCAAGGGTTCTCCTAAAACTTCCAAGAAGGGATCATGGAGAGATTCGAAAGTGATATAGGAGAAGAAGAAGAAGCATGATGCTTCCATTGACAACGACACTTCCGAGAGAGGCACAGTTCATGCTTTAGGGATTGTTGTAGTGGTGAGTGCTAAGAGTTGGGCGATTGTTGCGAGTAGTGATGATGATGATGAGTTACTTCCTAGTCTTGGAAGTACCTCCCTCGTTAAGAGGGAGTGTTTATTTTTTAGTAGCTTGGGAATTACTCCAATCCCTAGGGTTCGAGGATTGGAGGAAAAAACACCACAAGAGTCACTTGTGGGCTTGGAACCCAAGGTAGGGGTTTTGCACCATCGTGATTTGGGGAAATTTCTTGGAGCACTTTGGACATGTGATGGAATAATATGATAGAGGGTGGAAAGGAGAATCCAATGCTTTGAGAATCGTCGAATTCCAATTTGTCCTTAGTGAGGTACGAATTTTTGAAGTTAATTGTTGGGTTGACACCATAAGAGTTAAGGTCGGCTTAAGTTTAGTAAGCCTCCTTGATAGCTGGACAACCCCAAGAATGACATTTTGAGGAGTGATCTTATGTGTATAAATAAGAAGTGAGATGGAGGCATTTAGGAATCCAAAAAGTGAAACACAAGAAGCTCGTTGAAGAGGAGAGGAGCCTAAGATTTGGTTGCAACAAGGAGGCAAGGACAGCAAGGCAGAAAGGAATGTTTAAGGGATCCTTAATTGAAGGGATTTGAGCTATTGTTGGAGAGCCAAGGAGCTTGGCTGGAAGGCCGAGCTAGCTTGAGGTCAACGCAGGTCTATTGGAGGGCATAAAAGAGGTAAGGTAAGGTTATTTTGGGTGGACTATAGGTGACAGCATGGGACTTCGATAGGCCGCAAGCCTAACCATTCCAAAACAGGGCAGTGTGGAGGTTTTGGGGCCTGAAAAGTGCCAAGAACAATTGTCTACAATGGGAGCACCTTACCTTGACTAGGCCATAGAAAAAGAGGAGTTGTGGTGATTTGAGGGTTGTTGCAGCATGCACGTGCCCTAACCAGGGACAGAAGTACAACTAATCTAGGTGGATATTGGTGGCCACCCGCCTATTCCACTTGGGGCCCCACCGTTGTCTCTTTCAGTTTTTCAATTTCTGCACAACTTAATATTTTTAGCAATTTTTGGGTCCTAAACTTCTGGAGCCATTTTGAGGCCCTAAACGACGTTTTTTGGGCATCGTTTGAAAAATAAGATTCTATTCCACAATCTAAATATGTGGTCAACAGTTGTAGTCCTCAGATAGATCTTTATAATGACATATCATGTGCGTCAAACGGAGATAGTATGCTAAAGTTACGACCCTGGGAAATTGATGTACCAATTTACCCCAACGGGGCCCATATTCTGGCGTTTCATCTCCTAGGGTTAGGTTTTGAGATGTTTAGGGTTTTCCACTGTTTCTCAATAATATATAGGCCTTTGAGTCTCATTGTAACACATATTTCAGAGCCCTGTAGCCGCCAGATCTCTTCTCAGAGATAAGCTACCAGCGCCCTAGCTAGTTGATTTCCATTTTGTCTGTAAGCAAATTTCAGTTCTTTGATATTAATGAAATGAAGTGTTATTTCCATTGCATCTTTGTATTTATGGTTATATGTGTATTCTATTGCGTTCCTGCATAAATTTGGATCAGTGGTATCAGAGCGATATGTTTTTTCTCAATCATTCTTTTCATGTCCCCAACGAGGCCGGGGTATAAGGAGTTAGGGCTCGATCTGGTTGAACCTTTGCAAGATCAGCCTCGCAAATCCTAACGACCGCTCATGGGGGATGAAAAGAAAGATGAGGGAGCATGATATCGTATCAAAATATTGCTCGAGGAGGCCCTATAAAAACAAAGGAACGCGATGATGGATAACTTTGCCCAGATCCTTCAACGATTGCCCATCGGTGGCGCATCTGCATCTAGCAGCCACTTTGGAGGCGTGACTCCCTTTAAGATACAAGTAAACTTTGACATTCCCATATTTGAGGGTTAAATAGATGCAGATGTCGTAGATAGATGGTTTAATCTATTAGAAGGATATTTCTCGATTCATGACTTTTCCGACCGAGAGAAGATTATTTTTGCACTTCTCAACGCTACCCCCCATGTCAAGGACCGGTGGGAAACCTACTGTGAGAAACAGGACGAGACAGAACTCTCTCTATTCTCAGTCGTACCCACATGGAATTCTTTTTGAGGCGCCATCAAGGAACAATACTATCCCTTGGGGAGCTATGAGAACAAGTACATACAATGGACCACGTTGCAGCAACAAAGGGATCAAGATGTGCATGAGCTGATGAATTTGTTCCATACCCTGTGTTGACCACACTTTTTCAACAACACCATAGCAGTACACCCCCATTTTTTCAAATGGGGCTTATCATGTTCGAGGTTCACGTCATCCAGATTTCATCGATAGACGACATTTTGTTATAAATGATGTAAACCCATTCTGCATGTTATGATGTAAATGATCTAAGTAAGACCGTCAATGTATGTAACAACCTAGGTAAGCCTAGTATGTTGTTGATGATTTCTATTTTAGAAGGTTTTTTGTCTCAGTGATTCACGTAAGTGATCGGAAAAGTTTTTCCCTCCAGCCTCACCCAAAAGCTAGGGTGGATTTTGTCATCAGCATGCTAAGTGAGTCCTAGTGTTTTCTATCGAGTCCTTGTAAAAGTAGTTTGAGTTACTTGGTCTACTAGATCATGTTTTGAGTCGCAGAATTGGGTATTTATTTGAGGGTCTATACGAATGGGTATCCCCCTTCATGTGTCTAAATGTATTATCTTATGTAAAGAGGGTTGGAAAAATAATTAAAATTCCCTCTCAATCAATTAATTAAATTTTCTGGTCAATTAATTAAAAAATCAAAAGCCAGAAATTTAATTAATTTACGGTCCTAAGTGAGGATGAAATTCTTCAAAGGCAAAATTCGTTGGTCGTTAAAAAATGAATTTTTAAAGGCCCCAGGTCAAGGGAATATTGAGAATTTTAATAAATTTTGGACCCTTGGGCCTAGGTGGTCAAGTCAAAGTCAAAATTTTGGGGTAATTAACTCAAAAATAGTATTTTTGAGTTAATTAAAATGGATTTAAATCATAAATTCGTTTTTTCCTCAAAATTATAATTTCGAATGTCCAGATTAAAAGATGATCAAATCTTATCGACAGTCGAGATTATTTTGACATGGATCAACCAAACTAGCTGTTGGAGATTTTGTCTTATAAATTTAGAGGTCTTTGTCAGTCTTGAGGCATCCGATCTTAGGATCGTGCACTTGTCTTGGAAGCTCTTGTAATTTCTTTTGATTAATAAAGCATAAAAGACTTTGGGGTTACAAGTTTTGGTGTTCCTTTTCCAGATCTATGTGGTGAATTGTCTCTAAACTCTGCTACTTTATTTGGTATTTTATGGTTGATGGCCTTCATGGATTAATCTGCATACAGGTATCTTGTGCAGTTTTCTGGGTCATACACTGACATTTTGATTTTTCTGAAGGATCTTATGTTATTTTCTTAAATCTCTATTGATCTAAAGTTCAGATCTAAGTGTGCAGGGAATTTTTTTTTTTAAAGATTTGAGAGTCTGGGGAAATCTTCAGTTGGACCAGCCGACTCTCAGATTCACACATCTGAAAAAGCCCATTATTTCTAATTTCCTGAAGCTATCTTACGGAATTGGTGGTTTTGCAAGGTTTTCTAGGGCTTGTGCCTCTCTCTAAAATTTTAAATCTTTAAAACTGTGCTAAAATGGATTCAAATCTGGCCATGAGGACCTCAGATCTGTAAATTAGTTTGTGAATTTGTAATTCTTTAAGGCTGTAAGGGTTTAATAAATTTTTGGTGTATATATTTTCGGATTTGACTGGTTTTGCAGGTTGCAGGGTTTATTCAATTTTATTTTTTAAAAGATCTGAGCCAGATCCAGCCCGTAAGGGCCAGATCTGGCCTCAAATCGCCTCTGTGGGCAATCTAGACGTTATTGGATTCAAAGAGCATTAAAAATTTGAAATTAAAGGAAAAAATTGAGGTTCTCTAGGCGTTTTGATTGTACTGGGTTTTTCTGTCTGCAAAAACGCTTTCAAAAACTTGTCCCTTCCTCTGCGTTTTCAGTCGCTCCCCATTGATCTGCAACGCCATTCATCTGCTTGCCTTCATCACGCTGTTCCCATTCCCATCGAGCTGCATTGCCGCTGAGTCTTCTTGCCTTGCCGTCCTTCCTATTCATCCCAGTCCTCAAGCATTCCCCATCTGCTACCCTTCGTTTTTCCTTCCTCACACTGTATATTTCTCCTCTGTGTTTGTTTTTTCTCCTTGCCTTTTTTTTCTCACCATCGAGCTGTTCTCTCTATCTAGCCGTCGACTTTCTGCTCCAGTCTTCCTGCCATTGACCCTCGACCTGCATTAAAGCTCCGTTTACCTGCCTCCTCTATTGTCGATTTCCCATCTGCCCGTCGAATCCTCTGTAAGACATCGACCTTCTCATCTTCTCCACTGTCCAGCTCCCGTCGTTCACCTGCAAACTCAAACAAAAAATCAAACGCACGCATTTAAAAGTTTAAACATATATGCGTTATTTTTTATCGGATTCGTTTTGTGTGTAAGGGTTTAGCTTTAGTTTTAATGTAGTTAAGTGTATAATTTTTAGATTTTAATTTTAGCATTTAGTCCAGGTTTAGTTAGGTTTTGATTTAATTTTCGATTTGTTAGCTTTTAGTTTTAATAGTGTTAAGTTTTAGTTTGGTCGGTTTTTAATAAATTTCAATTTGCTTAATTTAGATTAGTTTTAGACTTTGGCTAGCGTTAGATTTTTAATGTATAGTTTCATTTTAGCATCAGTTTTCATTTTAGTTCGATTTTGTTAGGCTTTAGTTAGGTTTTAATTTTTATTTTAGATTTAATTTATTTTAATAACTTTAGCTTTAGTTTTGTTTAGGATTTTAAATTTGAGATTTGAGATTTAGATTTAAATTATAATTTTCCTTTAGATTAAAGCTTTAATTTAGATTTAGATTTTTTAATTTAAAAATAAAAATAATAAAAATAATATATAAAAATTTCAAAATTTTAAAAAAATTTCTAAGTCCTATAGTCAACTAAGCCTAAAATTTTCTATCTAAAGTTTGACTGTGGAGCATTTCAATTTCTGGACTGGGTTATATCGAAATATCATAAATTCAAAAATATTTCAAGCATCTGACATTTACACTTAATGATCGTTTCATGATAGCTTTGCTTCAGTATCTTAATGAATGATTGTGGTGCTTTCTATTGAACTTCATTGTGGTCATAACAGCAGTTATACATCTAATACTTAACTTTAATTGCATAACGGGATCTTTTAGCTCCATAAGGCACTGGTTTTAATGTAATTGATCTTGGAAATCTCGTTAATCTTATCAAGTATTTGGTGTTTTAGCTGTGTCTCCTAGATTGGTTGATTTGCAACCAATTCTTATCCTTCATTTCTGTTAGGGTCTACCCCCCTTAGCTTGCAAGGAGACAACTTATGTTGATAAGTGGTTGTCATTGATGTCAACCCAAGCAGCACCAAGGGCTAACCCAATATTGCATGGGAAATTTGACCTACCAAATTAATATATTTTGGGTCAATAATTCTTTTGATGTTTCTACTTGTCGAGATATTTCTATTGATATAAGGCACGCCATGTAATTTTTCACGGTTTGAGAGATATTCATGTTTGAAGTTTGTAACCCCAATTAGTGGGCTAAAACCCCATGGGGTTGGGGCATGAGTCATTGAAAAGTCATAATTAGTATTTTTTAAGCTCCTAAAATCTCTCACACGTTCACTTGTTGAAGCCCCTCTCAACTTAAGCATTTATATAAATTGTGATCCTCATTTCCTCCTCGTGCATGGGATTCGGCCATCAGAAACAGGTCATCGTGGCATTTTCGCTCTAACTTTTTTTTCTACGAAGGCTCAGAAGCGGAAATTTTTATGAGCCGAAGCCGAAATCCTAAAGAAGCTGCAGTAAAAATTTCAGATCAAGTTGCGCAATATTTTTGGAGATATGATCTGTAGAAGTAAGGGTTTTTGCAAGCTCCTGAAATTCATCTCAAAGAAGTGACCTTGGTAAAATCGTCATAACTCTCTCTCTGAGTATTGGATTGGAATTATGTAAAAATTGGCAAATAGTGCACAGTCTATAGTTTTCGCTCTATCAATTTCAGAGCCAAATGAAGAAACAATGACACGTGGCACTCCATACAAGTGCGTTCTGCTGAAACAGTCCATAATTAGGGCATTGTGAGAAATTGGGTATAACTCTCTCTTGAAGACTCCAAATTGGATCAGAACTGTGGCATTGGAAAGACGACTCAAAGGAATACTACAGGACCGAAAATCAGATATTGAGGATCTGAAATAACAGAGATACACTAGATTCAATATCGAGCTCGTAGAAGGCAAGAAAAAGTTAGATCATGTGTTGTCAAGGATTGCAAAGGACCAGACTTTCTACGGCAGAAAAGCAAAGCAAGGTGCAGCAGAGGGTAGCATGACAAGAGCAGAAACCAAGGTGCATAACAACAGCAATAAGTTCATCATATGAAGTCTTCAAGTGGGCAGCACTGCATAAAATCATTGTAAAGGTATCATTGTACTAAGTCATTGTAAATACATTATTGTAAAAATTGTACTAGTGTCTATTTTCCAAGGTTGAAGAGGCAGTGTTGGAAGCTCTAGGATCATCATTAGGTGGTTGTGTCAAATTTGGGGCTATGGTCTAGTATATCTTCTTCTTCTGCATCATTCTATATCATTCTAAAGTGGACCATTTTCCCTGGTACGAGAGTCCATTCTTATTTTATTCTTCGATAGGGTGGTAGGGTGGTGCTAGGGTGAGTTGTAGCTCATTGGGTGTTGGGGCATCCATTCAGTTGCTACTGAAGAATCTCGGGCGTTGGAGCATCCATCCAATGGGAGCTGGAGAAGAATTCTTTTCTAGATTCTAAGAAGTTGGAGCTTTATTTTCAATTGGAGTTGAATATTAAAGAATTATTAGAAAAGCATTAGGTGGTTTTTGTCCCGGAGTGGGTTTCCACCTTAAAAATTGTGTGCATTTGTGTTCCTCTTGTTTGCTGCTATCATTGTACAAACACTGATAATAATTGAAGATTAATTAATGCTATAACTGGAACTAATATCGATTCACACCCTCCCCCTCCCCGCATTTAACACCAGTATCGTAGGCTTGGTTCCTTCAATAGTAGTTTAACAGCTGGAAGGAGGTCATGGAGCATACCAAGAATGGTGTACCTCTATTCAATGAAAATAATTATGCACTTTGGAAAGGAAGAATGGAGGTCTATCTCTTGGCGCAAGGTTATGAAGTATGGGACACTGTTCAAAATGGATTTACATCAACCGCGGATGAACAAGGTAAGAAGAATTTGGTAAATAATGCAAAAGCAAAGAATATTATTATCAGTGGACTTATTGAATCTACTTATCATAAGGTGTTGGGTTGTAAAACTGCCAAAAATGTATGGGACAAGCTTGAGAATATATATGCAGGTGACTCAAATGTAAAAGAAGCAAAGCTTCAAATCTATAGCGCAAAATTTGAACAACTCAGAATGAAAGAAGATTGCAACATTGTTGCATACTTTCAATACGTTGATGAAATAACCAATACTCTGGAAGGATTGGGAGAGCCAGTTGACGAGAAGACTATTATACGGAAGATTCTTAGAATGTTACCAGGGAGATTCAACCCAAAGGTATCGATCTTAGAATATAGTGCAAATCTGTACAAACTCAGCAAAGAGGAATTACATGGAGTTCTCATAGCATATGAAATGAGACTTGATGAAGAAGAGGGTACTTCGCATCTAGAAACTGCGTTCGTTGCATCTAAGAAAACCAATAAGGATAAAAAACCTTCAATTGAAAAGACATGCACCTGCAAGTGTGAAGAAAAGGGAGATGATGAAGAAGGTCTTTCAGATGAAGAATATGCTTACTTCACGAGAAAACTAAAAATTGGTAAGGGAAAATTCAAAGGTAATATTCCATTGATATGTTTCAGCTGTAATGAGGTTGGGCATTTTGCAGCAAAATGTCCAAACAAAAGTAATGGCAACTCAAAAAGAAATAAAGGCTTTAAGAAATTCAACAAGCAAGGATCCAAAAGGAACTTTCTCTCTAAAGAAGATAGCTCATCATCCGATGAAGACAATGATAGCGAAGAAGAAGCAAATGAGAGAGTATTGTTTATGGCCAAGCACAATAAATCCAAGCACAATAAGCAAGAGGTATCAAACAACGAAGAAGAAGGATGGACCATAGACGAATTTTATGAGGAAGCAATCAAGCTTATAAAAGATCTCAAGGCGAAGAAGATCCATTCCAAAACTCTTGAAGAACAAGTTCAAGGTCTCAAAATTGAAGTTGAAGAACACAAATGCATTGAAGATTCACTTCAAAAGAATTTGGAAGAAAGCAACCAAGAAAGGGAAGAATTAGAAGCCGAAGTAGTCTCGCTGTGTGAGGAAGTGAAGAAAGGAAAAACTATCCAAAACTATGCCAACAGCTCAAGGGCATTGGAAGAACTCATCAACAATCAACGATCTTACAACGACAAAACTAGCATCGGTTACAAAGAAGAAGAAGCAGGACCTTCTACAACAAAATACAATGAACCTATGAGATCTGACATGCATGTAGACTTCATTGGACAAGATTCGCAAGAACAGCCTTGGAAGACAATTACTCGACGAAAATTTCCATCCATGTACCAACATATTTTTTATGGCTATTGTTATTCATGTGGAAAATTTGGTCATAAAGCTGTAGAATGTTGCACGTACCCTAGGAACAAATACAATTCCAGGAGATCTGTCAAATATGAACCTCCCAGGGCTCAGAGAAACATCAATAGATTTGAACATTTAAGAAATAATATTGAATGTTACAAATGTCGAAACTTTGGACACATAGCCAAAGACTGCAGACTTGAAAATCCTCCAGAAGAATCTTCGAAGCCATAGAATGAACGAACATGGAAGAAGAAGAAGAATGATAATTGTGCTCTCGCTCTCAAGGCTCAAAAGAACAAAGATGTGTGGTATGTTGATAGCGGTTGCTCAACGCATATGACTGGAGATAGAAATAAATTTTTATCTCTGAAAGAGAAGAAGGATGGAACCGTGTCCTTTGGAAATGATGGATCTTCAAATGTTATAGGATCAGGTACTGTCACTCTCGGAAGCAAAGATGCTCTAGCCAAGAATGTTCTATTGGTTGAAAACATGAATCACAATTTGCTCAGTGTTGGACAAATGTGTGATCAAGGACACACAATACTATTCAACTCCACGAAATGTGAAATCAGGAAAGGTGTGTATGGTGAAATTGTGGCTACAACAAGTCGAGCTCCAAACGACATATATGTTCTGGATGAAGCAACTAAAGCATGTCTAATAGCTAAAGAGGATGATACAATAATTGGTAGCAATGATGATCGACTAAGTAAGAATTTTGATACAAAGGTGTAAAGTGATTTCGAGATGTCTTTACTTGGTTGCAAATTGAGCATAGACGACTCAACTAAGGATGTGGAACAAAGGTTGTACAGATCTATGATTAGTAGTCTTCTATATGTAATAGCCTCCCGACTAGATGTTATGCAAGCAGTTGGACAAGTAGCAAGATTCCAAGCAGCACCAAAAGAATCACATATTAAATATTCGCCAGCATTGGAATATCTTCGCCAAAAGCTTGGGATTCTCGCAAGTCCTCATTAGATTTTCCATTTTTCAAAATATAAAGGGGGAGTGGAAGTGTGTATAGGTCCACAGGATGGTTTTGTTTCATGGGGAGTTACCCTTTTCCATTGATGTCAAAGGGGGAGAGAATGTTGTAGGAAGAGGTGTCATGATCGTAGGGAGAGTACTTGTGTTGCCATCAATGCCAAAGGGGGAGATTGTTGATCAGCGATTGTCATTGATGTCAATCCAAGCAGCACCAGGGGATAACCTAATATTGCATGGGAAATTTGACCTACCAAATTAATATATTCTGAGTCAATAATGTTTTTAATGATTTCTACTTGTCGAGATGTTTCCGTTGATATATGGCACACCATGTAATTCTTCATGGTTTGAGAGATATTCATGTTTGAAGTTTGTAACCCCAGTTAGTGGGCTAAAACCTCATGGGGTTGGGGCATAGGTCATTGAAAAGTCATAATTAATATTTTTTAAGCTCCTAAAATCCTTCCCATGTTCACTTGTTGAAGCCCCTCTCAACTTAAGCATTTATATAAATTGTGATCCTCATTTCCTCCTCATGCATGGGATTCGGCCATCAGAAATAGGTCATCGTGGAATTTTCGCTCTAACTTTTTTTGCTATGAAGGCTCAAAAGTGAAAATTTTTATGAGGCGAAGCCGGAATCCTGAGGAAGCTGCAGTAAAAATTTCAGATCAAGTTGCGCAATATTTTTGGAGATATGATCTGTAGAAGTAAGGGTTTTTGCAGGCTCCTGAAATTCATCTCAAAGAAGTGACCTTGGTAAAATCGTCATAACTCTCTCTTTGAGTATCGGATTGGAATTCCGTAAAAAGTGGCAGATATTGCATAGTCTTTGGTTTTTTCTCTATCAATTTCAGAGCCAAATGAAGAAACAGTGACACGTGGCATGCCGAACAAGTGCGCTCTGCTGAAACAGTCCATAATTAGGGCATTGTGAGAAATTGGGTATAAATCTCTCGTGAAGAATCCAAATTGGGTTAGAACTATGGCATTGGAAAGACGACTCAGAGGACTACTATAGGACCGAAAATCAGATATTGAGGATCTGAAATAACAGAGATACACCAGATTCAATATCGATCTCCTAGAAGGAAAGAAAAAGTCAGATCATGTGTTGTCAAGGATTGCAAAGGACCAGACTTTCTACGGCAGAAAAGCAAAGCAAGGTGCAGCAGAGGGTAGCATGAAAAGAGCAGCAACCAAGGTGCATAACAGCAACAAGAATTTCATCATATGAAGTCTTCAAGTGGGCAGCACTGCATGCAATCATTGTAAATGTATCATTGTACTAAGTCATTGTAAATACATTATTGTAAAAATTGTACTAGTGTCTATCTGCCAAGGGTTGAAGAGGCAGTGTTGGGAGGTCTAGGATCATCATTAGGTGGTTGTGTCAAAGTTGGGGTTATGTTCTAATATATCTTCTTCTTCTTCATCAATCTATATCATTGTAAAGTGGACCATTTTCCCTGGTACGGGAGTCCATTCTTCTTTTATTCTTCTATAGGGTGGTAGGGTGGTGCTAGGGTGAGTTGTAGTTCATTGGGTGTTGGGGCATCTGTTCAGTTGCTACTGAAGAATCTCGGGCGTTAGAGCGTCCATCCTGTGGGAGCTGGAGAATAATGTTTTTCTAGATTCTAGGAAGTTGGAGCTTTATTTTCAATTGAAGTTGAATATTAAAGAATTATTAGAAAAGCATTAGGTGGTTTTTGTCCCGGAGTGGGTTTCCACCTTAAAAACTGTGTGCATTTGTGTTCCTCTTGTTTGCTGCTATCATTGTACAAACACTGATAATAATTGAAGATTAACTAATGCTCTAATTGAAAGGAATACTGATTCACCTCCCCCCCCCCTCTCAATATTTCCAACAGCGTAGATAGAGATATTGGGGATAAAGGTGATAGCCCCCAATCTGAGCCATTGTCGTGGTGCCTAGACAATCTGTGCGACAACATTTTTTGGCGCCGTTGCTGGGGAGAGAGTTTTTTCTGTCCTTGGTCTTAACGACATTTTATAATCTTCAAATCTTCTTTCACCATTCATTAGTCTGTCACAAGGAATCACATTTTCTAGCGTCTTTTCATCTCTTCATCTTTTCATCATCTTATCTTTCGTCATATCACTAATCATTTCATCATTGTATTTTTGGCACCTGGACATTTCGGTTGGCTTCTTGTTTGGGTGGTGACTCCACTTATTCACCTATTTACTCCCAGACAAGAATCCCCCTCTAATATCCATCTGTTACTCAATTATTTCTTATGTTTTGGAATTAGTTTCATGTTCAAGTGGCGACTCCAATTCTTTCATTTCTTACAAGAGTTCTTGCTAAGAAGTTCGCTTCTTGAGGACCCTTTCACTATTCTTGAACACAGATCTATTTCTAAAATCCTAAGCACGATATCATGGAAGTATTTAACCCGTGTAATTTTGCTAATATTCAAGGTTATCCCCATGATTTCCCTCAAGATGGAATGGATAAATTACCTTCTTTTCAAGGAAATGGTGCAATTAGTGTCAAATCTCATTTGTTTGCTTTCGCTAATTGGTGGAATAGATTTGCAGTTGCAAATAACAATTTTGAGGATGTAAAGATGTGACTCTTTGTTCTTACTTTTGGCCAAGATGTTGCAGACTGGTTTACTAAAAACCTGATAATTCATTCGATACCTTTGAATCAATTGTGGCTGTCTTTAAGGACAAGTATGGTGATAAAATGGAAGATAAGCATTTGGTTAGAGATATCAGCGTCATAAAGAAAAAAGAAAATGAAATTGTAGAGGAATTTAATAACAGGTTTAATGGTATTATTAAAGATTTATCTCAAGATTATAGACCTCCTGACAGGTTCCTTTTTTATTGTTATATTGATGCCTTTGATGTTGATACTTCTAATGAGTTGAGGCGAGCTAAAGTTAATGATTATAAGGCTGCCCAGGTTTTAGCTGAGGAGATTGAAAAGGATAAGAAGGCATATGGAATGTCCAAAACTCCAGATTTTGATAGGTCTTTGACAGATTCTAAGGGAAAAGAAATTGAAAAATTTGATGATGACCCTATGAAAAAATTAATGCAAAAGCTTGAAAGCATGGAGCTTAATCAAGCAAAATTGATCTCTGACCATGCTAAGGAAATAAGTACTTTACAGTCTAGGTTGGTTCAAATGGAAGGATTTAAAGCACAAAATTTCCAACCTAGAAATAATAATGCTTTGCAGAAGAGAGGCGTATCTTATGAGCAGAAACCGAAAAATCAACTTGAGTTTGCAAATCTTGTGGATGAAGTTCTGCCTTATTGTAGAGCCTGTAATGCTCTTCATGAGGAGGTTACTTGCCATGTTGTCAAAAGAATCATAGATAGTAGAATGGCAGGGTCTAGCAATCAAATAAATGTTGTTGGTAAGGACTATCACATGCATATAGAGGATCATGAAAGTCATGTTAAGGAACCAACTCAAATGATTAAGGATATGCGACCCAAACATATGCAAATGTTTCAAAACATGGATGCTAACCTAATCAATCTTCAAAATAGGATAAATTCCATGGAAGCAAGTCATGCACAGGAAATAAATGTCATGGAAAACAGGTTAAAGATAATGGAATTTAATCATTCTAATCAGATGTCCATTATACAGAATCATATGATTGCAATGGAAGCAAGACACACCCAGGAAATGACTACCATGAAGGAAAATCACTTGTTGGAAATAAAAAATATGGAGGCAAATCAGACCAATCTACAAGACAGATTCGTGAAAACAGAAATCAATCAAGCGAAATTAATAGTAAGGCATGCCAGGGAGATGAGTTCCATATAGAAAAGGCTGGAAAAAATGGAAAAATTACATATACAAAAGTTTCAGCCGAAATTTGATTATAAAGATTCATCAACAGATCATAAGACTTCTTGTCTGCTAAAGCAATTCCCATCTCATCACACGGAGGTCACTTTTCCCTTTAAGGAAGAATTAACTATGGCTACAAAGGACATTGAGAAAGACAAAGCTTATGTGTCACCTTTAACAGAGTATATTCAGAATAAGATTGGTCACACTACAGATTCATCAGATGTTTTGTACAAGAATTTTCAAGATAGGGACAAGAAATGTATAGTGGTCTCATTACTGACATCACAACCCACTAAGAAGAAGAAAAAGCCGAAAAGAAGAAGTAAGTGGTTTGATTCGTCTGATGGCCGAGAGCAACTTGACATTCGGATAAAACAGAGTCTACAATTAGCAAGATTGGACATGGCACATCTGAAAAGCATCCTACGGACTTGCCTGAAAGTAGGCAAATGCTCAGCATGCACTATATTGAGCACATCTGATACCACAGTGCATCCTTTGTATTGTATCTCTACCCTTACACCTTGTTATTTCAGCATTTCATTTTGCAGTTAGAGTAGATTTACTTTTCATGTTAATTAGAATAATAAATGATAGAAGAGCTTCTATTTTTCATGAGCTTAATGTTACATGATGATATTTGGATGGACGCTACTTATGTAATCTTGTGCATTGCTTGGATACAGATTCTAGATTCTCACATCCCTCCGATGAAACAACGTGTCCCCAAGTAGAGCCAGATGTTGACCACACTTTGTCAACGACCCCATAGCAGTACACCCCCATTTTTTCAAATGGGGCTTATCATGTTCGAGGTTCACGTCATCCAGATTTCATCGGTAGACGACATTTTGTTATAAATGATGTAAACCCATTCTGCATGTTATGATGTAAATGATTTAAGTAAGACTGTCAATGTATGTAACAACCTAGGTAAGCCTAGTATGTTGTTGATGATTTCTATCTTAGGAGGTTTTTTGTCTCACTGATTCACATAAATGATCGACAGAGTTTTTCCCTTCAGCCTCACCCCAAAGCTAGGGTGGATTTTGTCATCAGCATGCTAAGTGAGTCCTAGTGTTTTCTATCGATTCCTTGTAAAAGTAGTTTGAGCTACTTGGTCTACTAAATCATGTTTTGAGTCGTAAAATTTGGTATTTATTTGAGGGTCTATACGAATGGGTATTCCCCCTTCATGTGTCTAAATGTATTATCTTATGTAAATAGGGTTGGAAAAATAATTAAAATCCCCTCTCAGTCAATTAATTAAATTTTCTGGTCAATTAATTAAAAAATCAAAAGCAAGAAATTTAATTAATTTAGGGTCCTAAGTGAGGATGAAATTCTTCAAAGGAAAAATTCGTTGGTCCTTAAAAAATGAATTTTTAAAGGCCCCAGGTCAAAGGAATATTGAGAATTTTAATAAATTTTGGACCCTTGGGCCTAGGTGGTTAAGTCAAAGTCAAAATTTTTGGGTAATTAACTCAAAAATAGTATTTTTGAGTTAATTAAAATGGATTTAAATCATAAATTCGTTTTTTCCTCAAAATTATAATTTTGACGGTCCAAATTAAAAGATGATCAAATCTTATTGACGGTCGAGATTATTTTGATGTGGATCAACCGAACTAGCCGTTGAAGATTTTGTCCTATAAATTTAGAGGTCTTTGTCAGTCTTGAGGCATCTGATATTAGGATCGTGCACTTGTCTTGGAATCTCTTGTAATTTCTTTTGATGAATAAAGCATAAAAGACTTTGGGGTTACAAGTTTTGGTGTTCCTTTTCCAGATCTATGTGGTGAATTGTCTCTAAACTCTGCTACTTTATTTGGTATTTTATGGTTGATGGCTTTCATGGATTAATCTGTATACAGGTATCTTGTGCAGTTTTATGGGTTCATAAAATGACATTTTGATTTTTTTGAAGGATCTTATGTTATTCTCTTAAATCTCTATCAATCTAAAGTTCAGATCTAAGTGTGCAGGGAATTTTTTTTTTTTAAAGATTGGAGCATCTGGGGAAGTCTTCAGTTGGACCAGCCGACTCTCGGATTCATAAATCTGAAAAAGCCCATTATTTCTAATTTCTTGAAGCTACCTTACGGAATTGGTGGTTTTGCAAGGTTTTCTAGGGCTTGTGCCTCTCTCTAAAATTTTAAATCTCTAAAACTGTGCTAAAATGGATTCAAATTTGACCATGAGGGCCTCAGATCTATAAATTAGTTTGTAAATTTGTAATTCTTTAAGGCTGTAAGGGTTTAATAAATTTTTGGTGTATATATTTTCGGATCTGACTGGTTTTGCAGGTTGCAGGGTTTATTCAATTTTTTTTTTTTTAATATCTGAGTCAGATCCAGTCCCCAAGGGCCAGATCTGGCCTCAAATCGCCTCTGTGGGAAATCTGGACGTTATTGGATTCAAAGAGCATTAAAAATATGAAATTAAAGGAAAAAATTGAGGTTCTCTGGGCGTTTTGATTTTACTGGGTTTTTCTGTCTGCAAAAATGTTGTAAAAAACTTGTCCCTTCCTCTGCGTTTTCAGTCGCTTCCCGTCAATCTGCAAAGCCATTCATCTGCTTGCCTTCATCACGCTGTTCCCATTCCCATCGAGCTACATTGTCGCTGAGTCTTCTTTCCTTGCCGTCCTTCCTATTCATCCCAGTCGTCAAGCATTCCCCATCCGCTACCCTTCGTTTTTCCTTCCTCACACTGTATATTTCTCATCTGCATTTGTTTTTTCTCCTTGCCTTTTTTTTCTTACCATTGAGCTGTTCTCTCTAACTAGCCGTCGACTTTCTGCTCCAGTCTTCCTGCCGTCGACCCTTGACCTGCATTAAAGCTCTGTTTACCTGCCTCCTCTGCTGTTGATTTCCCATCTGCCCGTTGAATCCTCTGCAAGTTGTCGACCTTATCATCTTCTCTGCCGTCCAGCTCCCATCGTTCACCTGCAAACTCAAACAAAAAATCATACGCACACATTTAAAAGTTTAAACATATATGTGTTATTTTTTATTGGATTCGTTTTGTGTATAAGGGTTTAGCTTTAGTTTTAATGTAGTTAAGTGTATAGTTTTTAGATTTTAATTTTAGCATTTAGTCCAGGTTTAGTTAGGTTTTGATTTAATTTTATATTTGTTAGCTTTTAGTGTTAATAGTGTTAAGTTTTAGTTTGGTCGGTTTTTAATAAATTTCGATTTTTTTAATTTAGATTAGTTTTAGACTTTGGCTAGCGTTAGATTTTTAACGTATAGTTTCATTTTAGCATCAGTTTTCATTTTAGTTCGATTTTGTTAGGCTCTAGTTAGGTTTTAATTTTTATTTTAGATTTAATTTAGTGTAATAACTTTAGCTTTAGTTTTGTTTAAGATTTTAAATTTTAGATTTTAGATTTAGATTTAAATTATAATTTTTCTTTAGATTAAAGATTTAATTTAAATTTAGATTTTTTAATTTGAAAATAAAAATAATAAAAAAATATATAAAAATTTGTAAGTCCTATAGTCAACTGAGCCTAAAATTTTCTATCTGAAGTTTGACTGTGGAGCATTTCAATTTCTGGACTGGGTTATATCTGAATATCATAAATTCGGAAATATTTCAAGCATCTGACATTTACACTTAATGATCATTTCATGATAGCTTTGCTTCAGTATCTTAATGAATGATTGTGGTGCTTTCTATTGAACTTCATTGTAGTCATAGTAGCAGTTATACATCTAATACTTAACTTTAATTGCATAATGGAATCTTTTAGCTCCATAAGGCAGTGGTTTTAATGTAATTGATCTTGGAAATCTCGTTAATCTTATCAAGTATTTGGTGTTTTAGATGTGTCTCCTAGATTGGTTTATTTGCAACCAATTCTTATCCTTTATTTCTGTTAGGGTCTACCTCTTTTAGCTTGCAAGGAGACAGTTTAGATAGAGAGATTGGGAATAAATGTGACAACCCCTGATCTGAGCCGTTGTCGCGGTGCCTAGAAAATCTGTGCGACAACACCCTGCACGCAAAGTTGGGTATTAAAAATTTGGAGAAACATTTGGTGCTAAAGTATCGCATTTGTTTGCACATATATATTCAGGAAGAAATGGAGTTCCTCGACATCTCCTCGCCTGGTATGGAATACCGGTATGCTGCCAAGATTGAGTAGAAATTCAAACAGAAGAAGTGAGACTTTGGATCTGTGAATCAAAAGCAGGGAAAGGTGCCCCCAAACCGCAGAACAAAGGACAAAGCCAAGGCATGGCGGCCCAAGACAACCTGTCAAAGCCGCAAGCAAAAAAAATATCGCAAAGCCAAAGAAGGACACGAGAAAGTGGTGTGAGTTCCATAAGATCTCCACTCATAACACAAGCGAGTATCGGGCCAAGGAATCGATGGTGGTCGAGATGAGGCCTTCTGAATCAAATGCATGCTCTGACTCTGAATTATAACCTGACAAGGGGAATGACAAAGGGAAATAGATTATTGATGCGGAGCCCAACGCCACTGTTTCCACTGCGAATATCCAGAAGGAGGAACTGGAAGATCAAGAGGAGGAGGAGCGTCTCTTCCACTCCCAGATGTCGGTAAAGGGTTCCCTGCTATAGTTCAATGTCAAAAATGGGAGCCAAAAGAACCTCATTTTAGCAGACGTCGTGAAGCGGCTGGGCTTGCCAACCACAACACACCCACAACCATACACCATCGGGTGGCTTCACCAAGGACGGGATCTTCGCATCAGCCAATAGTTTCGCCTTCTGTTATAGCATCATTTTTCACATTCGTGTGAATAATGATTGTCTCTTTGGCCCTAGGCATCCTTTCCTTCCAGACTTGAACAAATTCATAAAAAACAGAGTTAAAATTCCCATACGTGGTTATGCCTAGACTTTTCTGCGTATATACACGAGTCCGTTCATACTTTTCCGTGTATGCCATTTAAATCATTAAAAATATATATAAATTCCTTATTTTCGTGGCAGGGTGATGGTTATTGCCGTAATTCAACCACCCCATCCCATGGCCCAACTGTTTCTAACTACTGAAACTACTTTGAGGGAGTATAAAAGCCCCTCATGTGTATAGCCTAAGGGAGAGAGAAAATTATAGACATTATACTCTGTTGGATCCCTATTTCAAGTCTGATATTCCCATGCCTCCTGCACTTCCCAAGTATATTCAGGAAACCCTTGTTTCCTTGAAGATGATCATCATCCTATATGACATATTGTGTGCACACCTCTTGGAAGAATCCTAGCGAGGTGAGGGTTGGACGGATCCAAAGGACGGTCTAATCGAAGGCCGTGGAAGGATTCAGGTGATCTCTCCACTTTCTATTCTTGTACATGCCATTTATAATAAGAAGTACCATCTTGTTCCCGAATATTCACGTGTCTATATGTGTGTGAATATTGTTATTTAAACGTTTAGTATTGCTTATACGATATTATACATGAATTATACTGAGATCTAGGAACAATATATGTTGTACAACTAGTGTTTCGTGTTCGTTCTTTCTTGATTTCCAGGTTACGAAGCACGAGGAGTTGCTGGGGGTTTGAACCCTGCGGGATCTACATCAAACGTAGGACTTTCGAGTAAGTTCCGCAATTGATTAAATCTAGTTTTCAGCATAAAAGATAGGTTAAGTGAGTCCTTCTTGAATGGTATGTCCCTGATCTGTGAAGGTTGCCGACCCAAAAACCTTTAGGGAGTTATTTCCCAAAACACCTTCCCTTCAGCATCAAGCCCTTCATAGATGAGGTATTATATGACATTGCTCCTCTTAATGTTTGTGATGTATTATTAGGCCAACCATACTTGTGGAAGCGACATGCTATGTATGAGTCACGGCCTCGGGCTGTTATTGTTACTTTGGGAAATAAGTTGTACAAGATACCAGAGGTACCACCACCTGCTGCTATCACTTTGGTTACTGCAAAACAATACAGTAAGCTCATTTCAAAAACCAGGAAATTTGTTTTCCTGATGATCCGCCCCCAGGGCAAGAAGAAGACTGTGGCTACGACCTCAAAACAAGGCTCCTCTTCATGACAACAACAAATGGACAAGGTTGTGGAGAAGTATGGGGACATCTTCACCTCACCCACAGGGGTGTCTCTGCATTGTCAGGTCAAGCACCCCATTAATCTAACCCCAGGTGCGCCACTACCCAATGGACCAATCTATCGATGCTCTGTTATGGAGAATAATGAAATCGAGAGAAAGATTCAGGAGCTGCTGCAGAAAGGTCACATCTGGCCGAGTTCATCACCCTGTGGAATCTCGATCGTGTTGGTACAAAATAATGATGGGACTTGGAGACTTTGTATTGACTATCGGGTGCTAAACAAGATCACTGTCTAGAATAGGTACTCGATCCCATGAATTGATGACCTTCTGGAACAACTCAAAGGGGTGAAATATTTTAGCAAGATCGACTTGAATTCTAGGTATCACCAGGTACCAATCGAACCCTCCGATGTGTGGAAGACTTCCTTCAAAGCTAAGGAGGGCCTTTTTGAGTGGTTGGTCATGCCTTTTGGGTTGACGAATGCTCCCGCAATGTTCATGAGGTTAATGGACGACATCTTGCGGCCATTCACCAAATCATTTGTAGTGGTGTACTTGGATGACATTCTGATCTTCAGCCAGACTTAGGAAGAGCACCTCCACCATATTTGACAAGTCCTCCAAACAGGGCGACAACACAAGTTGTGTGCCAATTTGGACAAGTGCACTTTTGGCATGACCCAGGTTCAATATCTGGGATACATTATTGATGAAAGGGGGGTGCATGTGGATCCAACCAAGATCCAAGTCATTCGAGATTGTCAGCCCCAACCACTCTAACAGAGCTTCACAGCTTTCTGGGTATTGCTAATTTCTACAACAAGTTTGTGTTGGGATTCTCTCATATCACTTGGCCCTTGAGTCAAGTCACCAAGGGATGAGCGAAAGCAAAATTATTTTGGTCTGAATCTCAACAGAAGGCATTCGTAGAATTGAAACATCTCCTCTGTTCTGCCCCAGTGCTCACATTACCAGCCTTGCAACAACCATTTGAGATTGAGACAGATGCCTCTAACTATGCTATTGGGGCAGTTCTTACTCAACAGGGGCATCCAGTGGCATATCACAGTGAGACATTGTCCGAAACAGTCCGCAAGTATCCCACTTATGACAAAGAAATTTATTCCATCGTGTAGGCTTGTCAAGAATGGAAGCATTACAATTTGGGGAAGGAAACAATCATCCACACGGAACACAAGCCCCTGCAGTTCATACAGACATAAGGGAAGTTGCAAAATGATAACCATCAGAAGTGGTCCACATATCTGCAACAGTTTTATTTGAACATCAACTACAGGAAGGGTAGCACCAATAATGTTGGAGACTGCCTCAGCCGACCACCGATCATGGCGCTAACCACCGTTCTCAACTCTTGTAGGCACAAGACTACTGATTGGCCACTTCTCTACAAGAGCGATCCAAGATTCTGTCACACATACAAGGCACTCTTTGGGGGTACGCAAGTTCAAAATTTTCACCTCCAAGATGCAATGTTATGTCACGAGGGACACCTTTGTGTTCCTTCAAGCGAGCGTGCCAAGATGATGTGTGAAGCACATTACAGTCGACTCGCTGGGCATTTTAGGGTCGAGAAAATAGTGGCAGTACTGCAGAAGTATTTCTATTGGACGAACCTTCGACATGATTTCGAGACGTACATCAAATCCTGCACTGCTTGCGTCATTGCCAAACCGACCATCAAGAAGCAAGGCCTCTATACTCCGCTACCTACCCCTATTCGACCTTGGGAATCCATCTCCATGGATTACATGTCGGGTCTTCCTTCTACTAAGCATGGAAATGACTGTGTTTTTGTGGTCGTCGACAGATTCTCGAAGATGGCAATTATGGCGGCCTGCAGGAAGAATATCACAGCAGAAACCACTGCTAAACTCTTCTTTGAACGAGTGTGGGTGCACTTTGGGATCCCAAATTCTATCATCTCAGATTGGGAAAGCAGGTTCCTTAGCACATTTTGGTCTAGTCTCTGGTCAATGCTGGACACCAAGCTCACCAAGTCCACATCTTTCCATCCCCAAACGGATGGCCAGACAGAGGTCGTCAACAGGATGATTATACACATCCTAAGCATGTACAATTCAAAGAATCCACGCACATGGGATGAGAGCGTCCCCTATGTACAACACTATTATAATCGGGCTCTCCACAACTCAATCGGCCACAGCCCCTTTCAGGTGGGCTTGGGATTCCAGCCACTATGTCCCATTAACGTATCCATGCCATTTGCAGCTACTCAGGCCGACTTGGCCCATGTCCAGTCTGAAGCTGACAAAGAGAATAGCTTCATCGAGCGCATTCAGCACATCCGCCAATAGGTTCATGACATATTGGACAAAGCCAATGCTAATCACAAGCAACGACATGATCAACATCGAGTGCCACACAACTTCCATATGGGCAACAAATTCTGGCTACATTTATAGAAGGAGCGCCTCACTAGACCCCACCGCAAGCTTTTCCCACTCTGATATGGGTCGTACACCATCACCAAGGTTGTAGGGAACAATGACTTTGAGCTCAGTATTCCACCATTCCTTTGTCTGCACCGCGTATTCAATGTGGACTGCCTTCGTCCCTATTTCCCACCTCTATTAGACACCTCTGACATTGCAGAACAACTCACACCAACATATTTAAACCAAAACTGCATGGAACAGGCCACCACAAATTGTATCATGGAAATGCAATTCAAGAACACTCGCCAACAGAAGATCCAACTGTATCGGGTTGTCAAAGCTAGCCAACTCCTGCACCAAGGCAAGTGGTTCACCAGGGACCAAGTTCAGCAGAAGTTTTCTCATCTCATGGAGGAACTCAACGCAATGGGGACCATTTCTTCCTAAGGGGGGACGAATGATCCAGGTGGATATCGGTGGCCACCCGCCTATTCCACTTGGGGCCCCACCATTGTCTCTTTCAGTTTTTCAATTTCGGAACAACTTACTATTTTTAGCAATTTTCTTGGTCCTGAACTTCCGGAACCGTTTTGAGGCCCTAAACGACGTTTTTTGGGAATCGTTTGATGAATATGATTCCATACCGGCATCTACATTCGCAGTTGATAGTTGTAGTCCTCGGATAGATATTTCTAATGATGTATCATGTGCGTCAAATGGAGATAGTATGCCAAAGCTACGACCTTGGGAAATTGATGTACCAATTTACCCCAACAGGACCCATATTCTGGCATTTCATCTCCTAGGGTTAAGTTTTGGATTTTTAGGGTTTTCCAGTGTTTCTCAATAATATATAGGCCTTTGAGCCTCATTGTAACATAGAGTTCAGAGGCCTGTAGCCGCCACATATCTTCTCAAAGATAAGCTACCAGCGCCCTAGCTAGTTTATTTCCATTATGTCTGTAAGCAAATTTCAGTTCTTTGGTATTAATGAAATGAAGTGTTATTGTAGTTGCATATTTGTATTTATGGTTATATGTATATTCTATTACGTTCCTGCATAAATCCGGATCAGTGGTATCATAACAGGCTGCTTTTTCTCAATCCTTCTTTGCATGTCCCCAACGAGGTCAGGGTATAAGGAGTTAGGGCTCGATCTGGTTGAACCTTTGCAAGATCAGCGTCGCAAACCCTGATGACCGCCCATGGGGGATGAAAAGAAATATGAGGGAGTAGGAGATCCTATCAAAATATTGCTTGAGGAGGCCCTCGAAAAACAAAGGAACATGATGATGGATAACTTTTCCCAGATCCTTCAACAACTGCCCACCGACGGCGCATCTGCATCCAGCAGCCACTCTGAAGGTGTGACTCCCTTTAAGGTACAAGTAAACTTTGACATTCCCATATTTGAGGGTCAAATAGAGGCATATACCATAGATATATGGTTTAATCTATTAGAATGATATTTCTCGGTTCATGACTTTTCCAACTAGGAGAATATTATTTTTGCACTCCTCAAAGCTACCCCCCACGTCCCCCCACGTCAAGGACTGGTGGGAAACCTACTGTGAGAAAAAGGACAAGACAGAACCCTCTTTTTTCTCATTTGTACCCATGTGGAATTCTTTCCGAGACGCCATCAAGGAACAATACTATCACGTGGGGAGCTATGAGGACAAGTACATACAATGGACCACACTACGACAACAAAGGGATCAAGATGTGCATGACCTGACGAATCTGTTCCATATCATGTGCACAAAGTTGGGTATCAAAGATTCGGAGAAACATTTGGTGCTAAAGTATTGCAGTTGTTTGCACATATATATTCAAGAGGAAATGGATTTCCTCGACATCTCCTCGCTTGGTACGGCATACCGACACGCTGCCAAGATTGAGCAGAAATTCAAACAGAAGAAGCGAGACTTTGGATCTGCGAATCAAAAACAAGGGAAAGGTGCCCCCAAACCGCAAAAAAAAGGCAAGTCCAAGCCATGGCGGCCCAATACGACCTGTCAAAGCCACAAGAAAAAAACAACACCGCGAAGCCAAAGAAGGACACGGGAAAGTGGTGTGAGTTCCATAAGAGTTCCACTCACAACACAAGTGAGTGTCGGGCCAAGAAATCGTCGGTGGCTGAGATGAGGGCTTATGAATCATATGCATGCTCCAACTCTGAATTGGAACCTGACAAGGGGAATGAAAAAGGGAAACAGATTATTTATGCGGAGCCCAACGCCACTATTGCCACTGTGAAGATCCAGAATGAGGAACCGGAAGATCCAGAGGAGGAGGAGCGTCTCTTCCATTCCCAGATGTGGGTAAAGGGTTCCCCGCTACAGTTCATTGTCGACAATGGGAGCCAAAAGAACCTCATTTCAGCAAATGTTGTGAAGCGGTTGTGCTTGCCGACCACAGCACACCCACAACCATACACCATCGGGTGGCTTCACCAAGGACGGGATCTTCGCGGCAGCCAATAGTGTCGCCTTCCTTACAGCATCAAGCCCTTCATAGATGATGCAGTATATGACATTGCTCCTCTTAATGTTTGTGATGTATTATTAGGCCAACCATACTTGTGGAAGCGACATGTTGTGTATGAGTCACGACCTCGGGCTATTACTGTTACGTTGGGAAATAAGTTGTACAGGATACCAGAGGTACCATTGCCTGCTGCTATCACTTTGGTTACTAAAAAACAATACAGTAAGCTCATTTCGAAAACTAGGAAATTTGTTTTCCTAATGATCCGCCCCTAGGGCAAGAAGAAGACTGTGGCTAGGACCTCCAGACAAGGCTCCTCTTCATGACAACAAAAAATGGACAAGGTTGTGGAGGAGTACGGGGACATTTTCACGTCACCCATAGGGGTGCCTTTGCACTGTCAGGTCAAGCACCCCATTGATCTGACCCCAGGTGCGCCGCTACCCAATGGACCGATCTATCGGCGCTCTGTTATGGAGAATGATGAAATCAAGAGGAAGATTCATGAGTTGCTACAGAAAGGTCACATCTGACCGAGTTCATCACCCTGTGGGAGCTCGATCATGTTGGTAGAGAAGAAGGATGGGACTTGGAGACTCTGTATTGACTATCGGGCATTGAACAAGATCACTTTCCAGAATAGGTATAAGATCCCATGGACTGATGACCTTCTAGACCAACTCAAAGCGGCGAAATATTTCAGCAAGATTGACTTGAAGTCTAGGTTTCACCAGGTACCAATTGAACCCTCCGATGTGTGGAAGACTGCCTTCAAATCCAAAGAGAGCCTTTTTGAGTGGTTGGTCATGCCTTTCGGGTTGAAAAATGGTCCCGCAAACTTCATGAGGTTGATGGATGCCATCTTTTGGCCATTCACCAAATCATTTGTAGTGGTGTACTTCGTTGACATTTTGATCTTCAACCAGACTTGGGAAGAGCACCTCCACCACATCCGACGAGTCCTCCAAACACTGCAACAACACAAGTTGTGTGCCAATTTGGACAAGTGCAATTTTGGCATGACCCAGGTTCAATATCTATGATACATTCTTGATGAAAGGGGGGTGCATGTGGATCCAACCAAGATCCAAGTCATTCAGAATTGGCGATCCCCAACCACTCTAACAGAGCTTCACAGCTTTCTGGGACTTGCTAATTTCTACCGAAGGTTCATGCTGGGATTCTCTCATATCACTTGGCCCTTGAGTTAGGTCACCAAGGGAGGAGCGAAAGAAAAATTCTTTTGGTCGGAATCTCAACAGAAGGCATTCATAGAATTGAAACATCTCCTCTGTTCTGCCCCAGTGCTCACATTACCAGACTTGCAACAACCATTTGAGATTGAGACGTATGCCTCTGACTATGCTATTGGGGCAGTTCTTACTCAATGGGGGCATCCAGTAGCATATCATAGTGAGACGTTGTCCGACACAGTCCGCAAGTATCCCACTCATGACAAAGAAATGTTTTCGATTCTGTAGACTTTTCGACAATTGAAACATTATATTTTAGGGAAGGAAACAATCATCCACACATACCACCGACCCCAAAAGTTCATACAGACGCAAGGGAAGTTGCAAAACGATCGCCATTAGAAGTGGTCCACATATCTGCAACAGTTTCATTTGAACATCAAGTAGAAGAAGGGTAGCACCAATAATTTTGCAGACTGTCTCAGTAGACCACCGATCGTGGCGCTAACCACCGTTCTCAACTCTTGTGGGCACGAGACTTCTGATTGGCCGCTTCTCTACAAGAGCGATCCAGAATTTTGTCACACATACAAGGCACTCCTTCGGGGTATGCAAGTTCCAAATTTTCACCTCCAAGATGCACTGTTATGTCACGAGGGACACCTTTGTGTTCCTTTAAGCGAGCGTGCCAAGATGATATGGGAAGCACATTACAGTTGAGTTGCTGGGCATTTCAGGGTCAAGAAAACAGAGGAAGTTTTGCAGAATTATTTCTATTGGACGAACCTTCAATAGGATGTCGGGAAGTACATCAGATCCTACACTGCTTGTGCCATTGCCAAGCAGACCATCAAGAATCAAGGCCTCTATACTCCGCTACCTACCCCTAGTCAACCTTGGGAATCCATCTCCATGGATTACATGTCGGACCTTCCTTCTACTTAGCATGGAAACGACTGTGTTTTCGTGGTCGTCGATAGATTCTCGAAGATGGCCATTATGGCGGCCTGCAAGAAGAATATCACAGCAGAAGCCCGCAAGAAGAATATCACCGCAGAAGCCATTGCTAAACTCTTATTTGAACGAGTGTGGGTACACTTTGGGATCCCACAGTCTATAATCTAAGATCGGGACAGTAGGTTCCTTAGCACATTTTGGTCCAGCCTCTGGTCAATGCTAGACACCAAGCTCACCAAGTCCACAGCTTTCCATCCCCAAACAGATGGCCAGACAGAGGTCACCAACATAATGATTGTACACATTCTGTGCATGTACAATTCAAAGCATCCACGCACATGGGATGAGAGCCTCCCCTATGTACAAAAAAGTTATAACCAGGCTCTCCACAGCTCAACTGACCACAACCCCTTTCAGGTGGGCTTGGGATTCTAGGCATTATGTCCCATTGACATATCCATGCCATTTGCGGCTACTCAAGATGACTCGGCTCATGTCTAGTCTAAGGATGAAAAAGACAACAACTTCATCGAGCGCATTGAGCACATCCGCCAACAGGTTCATGAAATATTGGACAGAGCCAATGCTAATCACAAGCAACGACATGATCAACATTGGGTGCCACACAACTTCCAGGTGGGCAAAAAAGTCTGCCTGCATTTGCAGAAGGAGCACCTCACTGGATCCCACCGCAAGCTTCACCCACTCTGATATGGGTCGTACACCATCACCAAGGTTGTAGGGAACAATGCCTTCGAGCTCAGTATTCCACAATTCCTTGGTCTGCACCCAATATTCAATGTGGACCGCCTTCATCCCTACTTCCCACCTCTATTAGGCACCTCTGACATTGTAGAACAACTCACACCAACATATTTAAACCCAAACTGCATGGAACAGGGCACCATAGATTGTATCATGGACATGCAAATCAAGAACACTCACCAACAGAAAATCCAACTGTATCGGGTTCAAAGCTGGCCAACTCTGGCACTGAGGTGAGTGGTTCACCAGGGACCAAGTTCAGCAGAATTTTTCTCATCTCACGGAGGAACTCAACGCAATGGGGAACATTGCTTCCTAAGGGGGGACGAATCATACAAGTGAATATTGGTGGCCACCTACCTATTCCACTTGGGGCCCCACCATTATCTCTTTCAGTTTTTCAGTTTCGGAACAACTTACTATTTTTAGCAGTTTTTCGAGTCCTGAACTTCCGGAACTGTTTTGAGGCCCTAAACGATGTTTTTTTGGGCATCGTTTGGCAAATATGATTCCATTTTAGAATCTACATTCGCGATCAGAAGTTGTAGTCCTCAGATAGATATTTATAATGATGTATCATGTGGGTCAAATGGAGATAGTATGCCAAAGTTACGACCTCAGGAAATTGATGTACCAATTTACCCCACTAGGCCAATATTCTGGCATCTCATCTCCTAGGGTTAGGTTTTTAGATGTTTAGGGTTTTCCAGTGTTTCTCAATAATATATAGGCCTTTGAGCCTCATTGTAACATAGATTTCAGAGGCCTGTAGACGCCACATCTCTTCTCAGAGATAAGCTACCAGCGCCCTAGCTAGTTTATTTTTATTCTGTCTGTAAGCAAATTTCAGCTCTTTGATATTAATGAAATGAAGTGTTATTTTCGCTGGAGCTTTGTATTTATGGTTATATGTGTATTCTATTGCGTTCTTGCATAAATCTGGATCAGTGGTATCAGAGCGGTATGCTTTTTCTTGATCCTTCTTTGCATGTCCCCAACGAGGTCAGGGTATAAGGAGTTAGGGCTCGATCTGGTTCAACCTTTGCAAGATTAGCCTCGCAAACCCCTACGGTCGCCCATGGGGGATGAAAATAAATATGAGGGAGTAGGAGATCCTATCAAATTATTGGTCGAGGAGGCCCTCGAAAAACAAAGGAACACGATGATGGATAACTTTGCCCAGATCCTTCAACGACTGCCCACCGGCGGCGCATTTGCATCTAGCAGCCACTCTAGAGGCGCGACTCCCTTTAAGGTACAAGTACACTTTAACATTCCTATATTTGAGGATAAAATAGATGAAGATACCGTAGATAGATGGTTGAATCTATTAGAAGTATATTTTTCGGTTCATGACTTTTCCAACTGGGAGAATATTATTTTTGCACTCCTCAAAGCTACCCCCCACGTCAAGGACTGGTGGGAAACCTACTGTGAAAAAAATGACGAGACAGAACCCTCTCTGTTCTCAGTCGTACCCATGTGGAATTATTTCCGCCACGCCATCAAGGAACAATACTATCCCGTGGGGAGCTATGAGGACAAGTACATACAATGGACCACGCTACGGCAACAAAGGGATCAAGATGTGCATGAGCTGACGAATCTGTTCCATACGCTGCGCACAAAGTTGCGTATCAAATATTCAGAGAAACATTTGGTGCTAAAGTATCGCAGTTGTCTGGACAAATATATTCAGGAGGAAAGGGAGTTCCTCGACATCTCCTCGTTTGGTATGGAATACCGGTATGTTGCCAAGATTGAGCAGAAATTCAAACAGAAGAAGCGAGACTTTGGATTTGTGAATCAAAAGCAAGGCAAAGGTTCCCCCAAACTGCAGAACAAAGGACAAATCCAATCCATGGTGGCCCAATACAACCTATCAAAGCAGCAAGCAAAGAACAACACTGCGAAATCGCTAGTGAGTGTCGGGCCAAGAAATCGCTAGTGGCCGAGATGTGGGCTTCTGAATCATATGTATGCTTCAACTATAAATCAGAACCTAAGAAGGGGAATGACAAAGGGAAACAAATTATTGATGCGGAGCCCAACGCCACTGTTGCCACTGCGAAGATCCAGGAGGAGGAACTGAAAGATCCAGAGGAGGAGTGTCTCTTCCACTCCCAGATGTGGGTAAAGGTTTCCCCGCTACAGTTCATTGTCGACAATGGGAGCCAAAAGAACCTCATTTCAGTAGACGTCGTGAAATGGCTGGGCTTGCCGACCACAGCACACCCACAACCATACACCATCAGGTGGCTTCACCAAGGATGGGATCTCCGCGTCAGCCAACAATGTCGCCTTCTCTACAGCATCAATCCCTTCACAGATGAGGTATTATATGACATTGTTGTGTATGAGTCACGGCCTCGGGATTTTATTGTTACTTTGGAAAATAAGTTGTACAGGATATCAAAGGTACCACGGCCTTCTGCTATTTCTTTGATTACTCCAAAACAATACAGTAAGCTCATTTCCAAAACCACGAAATTTGTTTTCCTGATAATATGCCCCCAGGGCAACAAGAATACTATGGCTATGACCTCCAGACAAGGCTCTTCTTCACGAGAACAACAAATGGACAAGGTTGTGGAGGAGTATGGGGACATCTTCACCTCACCCACAAGGGTGCCTTTGCACTGTCAATTCAAGCACCCCATTGATCTGACCCTAGGTGAGCCGCTACCCAATGGACCGATCTATTGGCACTTTGTTCTGGAGAACAATTAAATCAAGAGGAAGTTTCTGGAGTTGCTGCAGAAAGGTCACATCTGGCTAATTTCATCACCCTATGGGAGCTCGATCGTGTTGGTACAGAAGAAGGATGGGACTTGGAGACTCTATATTGACTATCAGGCGTTGAACAAGATCACTGTCCAGAATAGGTACCTGATCCCACGAACTGAAGACCTTCTGTACCAACTCAAAGGGGCGAAATATTTCAGCAAGATGGACTTGAAGTCTGGGTATCACCAGCTACCAATCGAACCCTCCGATGTGTGGAAGACTTCCTTCAAAGCCAAGGAGGGCCTTTTCGAGTGGCTGGTCATGCCTTTCGGGTTGACAAATTCTCCTGCAACTTTCATGAGGTTGATGGATGACATCTTGTGGCCATTCACCAACTCATTTGTAGTGGTGTACTTGGATGAAATTCTGATCTTCAGCCAGACTTGTGAAGAGCACCTCCACCACATCCGACGAGTCCTCCAAACACTATGGCAACACAAGTTGTGTGCCAATTTGGACAAGTGCACTTTTGGCACTGTTAGCAACATATAAATACAGGATTCATAATTTTGGATTAACTGATGATAGTCTTGTAAATATGTACAAACTTTTCTTTCTACAAGTTATGTTCCCATATTTTGTAAAAAAATAGAAAAAATAGAAAAAATAAAAAAAAATAGGGTAAAAGTCCTAAAAGAAAAATCAAAGGACTTAGAAAAAATAAGATACCCCAAAGAAAAAAGATGAATAAAACATGAAAGTGTGCAAGTCTAAATGCCATTACTTTTTGCAGTTGATTATGGCAGAGTGTCAATAAATGCCATAATCTTTGATGAGTTGAAAAATATAATCTTGATTTATCACCTTTCAATTTCAAATGTTGTAGATAGAGAATAAAGAATTGTCATTCAGTTTAATCATGACAATTCAGTAGTTAGATAGAGAGTAAGTAAATCCAACAGTTTAATCTGGATTCCTGGATGAAATAAGTGTAGAATTAGATAGTTTTATTGCTTTCAGAAAGAATAAATGTTGTAAAGGTTGCTAGCTCAAATGCACCTAATCAAAATGGAAGAAAAAATGTTAGCAGTTAAATTGGGTAGGTAGAAGAAGGTGAGAAGCATCATTGTAAATATTATTCACCAGTGCTGCAAATAACTAACTTCCCTTCCCCATAGCCATTTATCATTCTAAACTATTAGTCAGAAAAGCTCAAGGCATTTCCTTGACTTCTGTTGGGACCGGACCCAAGGCTCTATGGCTGATTAGTTGAAAATGTTAAATTTCTGTATTAATCCCACAAATCACATCATTTTCCATTCATGCATTCATTTACCAAGAAAATTCATAAGTAAAAACCTCATTTTTTACTCAATGATGCTCTAATACCCATTTGATTAACTTCCTAAATCTTATGAAATATAAAACCCTCAAAATGACATTTTATCCTAAGTTGAAGTGATGAAACTATCATAAATGCAAGTTTTGCTTTGATTTTCACTTTTCTTGGTTATAATTGTATTTTTTTAGTATTCACCTTTCCCTTTTCATATTAACACCTAACATATTTTATTAACACCCTATCAATTATCCTAGTCCTATTAATATAGTTTACTTTTATTTAATATCCCAAAAACCCATTTAATATATGATTTTGTGTCAAAGATATTAAGCACATGTTGAAAAACATCCCGAAGTTACCCCTTTGACACAAAACTACCCATAAAAATATTTTCCCTCTCCCCTATAGTTTTAGACCTTTGACAAATCTGAAACTATATAATAAAAATAATATTGCAAATGCGTTATTTATTTACACCATGTGTATATAAAACAACGAAGAAAATGAATTGTATTAACCTTTCCCCTCATAAGTTACCCATGGTGAAAGCTTTAGCCTTATCCCATTTTCCCGATACATATTCCCCTACCAGAATATTAAACCCTGGTTAATGTAATAACTCGTCCATTCCATGTATAAAATCCTTTTATACATAAATTTTATTAAACATAAACAAAGCCTCCTCGCATTCGTTCCTAACCCTCCGATCATCCTAATCCCTTTCATCCGACAGTCCGAAATAAACCAGATAAATCATTCCCATCCCTACCATTTCCTATCGGGTTAATTCTAAGTCGTTGATCTCCACTTACCGAATCAACGGCGCATATCATACTACCTAGTCCCACCTTATTTCTCCACATCTTCCCGACACATCTCAGCCATTCACTCCACTCCACCACATTTGACGGCGTGGACCCCATATCGCATTTCTAAAGTGATCGGGCAAAGTTGCCAATTTTTTTTGCCAAAAAAGTTGTTTCGTGAAACCATCTCCCGCTACGTGTCGTAATTATATTGGATCACATTGCTAAAGCTAAAATCCAGTTACCACTTGAAAGCAATGCGATAACCACAACTGGTTTTTGCTTTCAAACGAAAAACCACTCCCGCCATTAATTCCAAACTGTAATTAATGTCATGTTTTTTGATAAGACTTAAGGTTTCGAACTTAGCTCTTATTGTTTACATGCATTTGCGCCTTCGACCTTCAGAAACTACTCTCAGACACCATTGCTGAGCCTCCCTGACCAATTTTCCCAGAAAGCCTTGTTTTCGACTATGAACCTTTTTAAAGCCAATTTCCTCAATTTTCACAGTTTAAAGATTAAATTCAAGGATCTGAACAACTAAAATCTCTGAATTACCTTGATATTCCCTGTTTTCAATCAAACCCATTCAGAAAACCTAATTGAGCAAAAAATCCCAAAAGAAGCCATCCTTAGCCTAAATTGCTCAGTTTCATCTCTGTTAAAGTGAATAACTCCTTCAAACTGTATAATCTTGCAGTAGCTACCCAAAATGCCTAAAAAACAGAGTTAAACCTTCACAGACTGATCTCATTCCACAAGTCTTTCAAAAAAGCCTTAAATCACCTCCCTGTAGACTTGGATTTAATTAACAAATTGTTTGATTTTTGCAGGTTATTATCAAAATATGGATTTGGGCCAACAGTTTCAATACTAGTTGACAAAATTGTCTACTCCAAATTCTCAGATTTTAAATCAAAAGCTTCATTCAACAAACAGTTTGTATACAAAGAAAAAATAAAATCAAGTCAGAGAGAGACCAGAATGATGAAATTTTCACAGTGAATGGTAACAGTGAAATCAGAATTCACAATGACATTGAAAACATAACAGTCAAAGAGTATCAGTGATTAAAGTGTATCAGGTAAAAGTCAGAGTAAAAGTTAAAACAAAGTTACAGAGTAGTCAAAGGTAAACAGTAAAGTAAATACAGAGACATTAAATTGGTAAAAAGAGATGAAAATACTTTCACCAACAATGAATTTTATCCAAAGTGAAAGTAAAACAGTGAAACGAACAAAAAAGGTGAAAAGATGAAAACATAACAAGAATGAACATTTTTGCAGAAATTTCATGTTTTAGTCATTGTTTTGCATAAACTATTGTGACCAATCCAAGATGTATTTTGTAACACTGAAGGAGGTTTATTTTCTTAAGAGGTCCATCTACAAAAACCTCTTTCACTTTTCTAACATAGATTATGAATTAAGAAATATTAAACAATATTGAAGAGCACTTTTTGCAGAAAATTCTTGTTAAGTCATCATTTTGCAGAGAAGATTGTGACCAATCCGAAATACATCATACAAAACTGAAGGAGGTTTTTGTTCCTAAGAGACCCATCTACAAAAACCTATCTCCCTTTGTGCACAGTGATTTCCGAATGAGAGATAAATGCACATCTTTACAGGTTATTTTTCAGACTTTGTAAAACTCTGTTTTAAATATCATTTTGCAGAGCCTATTTTGCACAGCTGGAGAGGAATTTTAGGAAACTGAAAGAGGTTTATCTCACCAACATATTCATACACAATAACCTCTTTCACGTTTTACATATCTATTTTGGATTGAGAAATACAAAGGTATAATTGGACCCCAAGTTTGCAGAATTGCTGGAGCAGAATGTACAAAGAAAGGAAACAGTTAGTGACTTGGATGCCTCATCATCAACTAAAAGTTGGATAAAATTCAAATTCTCCTCTTTTTCATCACCTATCCATAAAAAATAGTGCCAAATAGATGCATTAGTTTTGAGTGTCCTTTAATTAAGTTCTATTTATGTTAAATAGTTTGAGATATTTTGTAAACCAATCTTGATATTTTTCAAGATATTTTAGTTTAGAATTTGTATAAATACTTCACTCTTGGAAATATTTTGGGTGGAATAAAATTATCAAGACTACTATAGAATTTTTTGTTGAAACATTGGGATTTTATGTGAGTTAAGTTGAAGCAGCAGGCTGGAAACTGAAGCAAATAAACATCATAACTAATGATCCTCGTGCTGATCAGATGAGTATTGTATCTTCTAGTTTTCATTGTTTATTTCTTTAAATTTCATTCATACATCTTGTGTTATTTTCTATCTTAAATGAATAACTAGGAAAGGTATTACATAATCAGTGTAAAAAGCTCTCTGTTCTTACTAGTTTTCATGTTTATGTTTTCTGCTGATTTCCAGACTTTAGAATTCTTAATTTCTCTTTAGTCTCGTTTGACCTCAATTTCCCTCTTCATTTTCTGTGATATAATGATTCTTAAATGCCCTTAGTCCAGATCATACCACTTCATCAAAATAGCCTTTTAAAACCCTCTGAAGATCATCTATCTTGCCCTTAGTATATTTGTTCTTTTGACCATAGTTTTCTAGTATTGTTTGCTACAAATTTGACTCCGTTTCCCAATGGTTAGGTAGATCTTTCTATATTTTCCCTTGTAGTCCTTTATTCCTACCAACATTCAAAAAATCAGACCAAATTTTCCACTCATAGCTAGCCTAAAATCCATTACAAAACAAAGCTAAATCTTAAGGAGAGATCCCTCTTCAGAACTCAAGAAGGCTAGATCTTGAATTTTAAAAGAGGTTCTTGGTTACCCCTGGTTTTCTTTAACTTTAAACCAAAATCCCACGACCTAAGAATTACTAGGGTGATAACATACTGGCAACCATACTGGGGAACTAACCACTCTCCAGTTTTAAGCTTAATCTTAGAGGAATATTTTTAAAAACATATCTTTTCTACTTTAAGATTAAGTTTAAAGGTTGTGGGTAATATAATGACAACTCCATTGGGGACCTAAAATTTTCTTCAAAAATATTTTACAGGTTCAGATTTGATCTATTATGGTGGACAGTGATCAGACACACAAAGGTTAAAATTATCCACTTGGCGACTCCAAATCAATTTCACAATCAAGACTCCACTGGAGGAATGAACCTCAAAGAACAATATGGAAAGATCAGGCTTTCAACTTGGATCTTAATCCAAGACATCATGTTCTTTCTCATTAAGAATTTTTTTCAATGTATATTGTATTTTATAGAAGATCTTAGATTAGTTTTTAGTTATTTTCCTTTAAAAATTGTAAATAATAATTCTTCTAATCTCTTTGAGCAGCTTTCTTCTGAATCTAATGATGATCATTATCCAATTAAGAAGCCTCAAATAATCAAGACTAATCTTACAATCCCTGTACATATTCCTATACCATATAAAGTTCCAGATAGATATAAGCCCCTTATTTTACCTCCTATACTCCATGATTTTCCTAAAACTTACTACAAACATATTCCTATATTTGATGGAGAGAATGGTTTCACTGACCAAAAACATATTCAAGGTTTTGAGAATTATTTGTATTTATTTGAGATTGATGAAGATGATGTTAAAATCAGAATTTTTTCTCTTTCTTTGCAAAATAGAATAAAGAGTTGGTTAAAAAATATGCCTAATGCTAGCATCTCAAATTACCGGCAGTTTATCAAACTTTTCTTTGATAGATGGATAATCAAAGTTAAGCCTTTTGTGATCATGGAAGAATATAATCAATTAAAAAGACATCCAAATGAAACAATACAACAATTTTCTGACAGATTTAATCAAGTTTATTATTCAATGCCAGAAAATATTAGACCTCCTCATGATTTAGCTCTCTTGCATTATCCAAGTGCCTTTGATCCAGAAATAGAATTTCAGTTAAGAGAAAGAGATCCAGAAACACTTGTACAGATGCAAAACATTGCAATTGATGTAGAAGTTAATTTGCAAATCAGACAGGAAAAGTTGAAATGAGAAGAAGAGGAAAAGAAAAGCATTGCAGAGGTAAAACTCAGCCTTTTGGTAAGAAAACTAGATGAAAGAATATAGAAGATCACTATGAAAGATGAATTTTTTGTTCGAAATCACCTTGATACATTTAGTGAAGAAATAGAATAAGTTGATAACCATGAACAAATTCTTGCTAATTCCAATTATCATAGATTAGAAAATGGATTTACAGATCAATATGTGGAAGAGAAATCTACTGATTTAATATGTATGTTTGATGACATTCCTTCTTTTGATGATTTTCTTAAGTATGATCATTATGATGATAGTTATGTTCTCCAAACTCAAGCTAACTTTACAGAGCAATCAGAAGCTAGTTTGTGGGATGAAGAAACTCAATTTCATCAGATTGAAGACCGTGATCAGCCAATACAGATCAGCCATTAGAGTGAGGAAGAAAAAGCACAAAATTTGGAAATAAGTGAAGGTTCTTTACCTCTTTGTTTTGCTTCATTTCAGTTCACTGGAAAAAACTTTCATGCCATTAATAATCAACCATCTTTAGGAATTGTGATTGACAACCAAGAAGATAATGAAACTATTGATCAAGATATTTCAGTTTCACAATTGCAGTTATCAATTCCGATTGAAATAAATGATCAAATAACACAAGAAAGTTCCATACCACTATGTTTTGAATCATTTCAATATTTAAAAGAAATATGGTATAACATATTTAAAGAAAAGGATGAGAAACTTGTTGAAGTTTATGAAGTCAAATGGAATCCTATATGCCATAGGTTGCAAAAATTTTCCCAAGTTTTTCATGATCCAATAGCTGATATGTTGGATATTGAATGCATTCAAAGCATTCATCTATTAACTAACTATGAATTTTAGAATCAAGATGACAAAGGTTTCAACAGTCAAACATTACAATCAATAGGAATATCATCACAAATCTTATATGAAAGTTTGGAGGGAGATAAAGATGAAAATAACATTTTAGATTCATGGCATGGAGGTCATCCAGAACAGATGTATAGTTCTTTAGATCAGTTAAACATCAGTGTATATATTTTAGAAGATCCTTTTGAAAATTTTCTAGAGTCAACAAAGGAAATCAAGTATTTCCTTATCCTCTCATTTGTTGACAAGTTTCTAATAGGTTGCAAAAGTACATTTTTGATAATCACCAAGAAAATGCAACAAAATCTATCAAAGTACATAATGCTTGAATGGTTGCATTGGCTATTTCATTTTACCTAATCAGTAGTTGGACAGCTGATTAGAGTAAGTAGGTAGGATTTCAGCTTATTTCAGTTTTCAATTTTCAGCTAGTTTGAAATAAATCATTAAGGTTTGAAGCTAAGGAGAAGGTCCTAAAGACATTTAAGATCTAATCAGTTTTGTTTGAGAATTGCAGTATGTTTTTGTTAGTTTCAGATCAGATTTTAGGTTGTAGGAAAATGACTATTCAAGATTTTTAGCCACAGCAAATGCATGTTTGGGATTGGCCCAATGGATCAGGCTACTAGTCAACGGTGTTCTTGACATCTCACAAGAAGATGCCATCCCCATGTGAAGCCGATGTTAGCAACCTATAAATATAGGATTCATAATTTTGACTTCACTGATGATAGTCTTGTAAATATGTACAAACTTTGCTTTCTGCAAGTTATTTTCCCATATTTTGTAAAAAAATAGAAAAAATAAAAAAAGAGGGTAAAAGTCCTAAAAGAAAAATCAAAGGACTTAGAAAAAATAAGATACCCCAAAGAAAAAAGATAAATAAAACATGAAAGTGTGCAAGTCTAAATGCCACTACTTTTTGCAGTTGATTATGGCAGAGTGTCAATAAATGCCATAATCTATGATGAGTTGAAAAATCTAATCTTGACTTATCACCTTTCAATTTCAAATTTGTAGATAGAGAATAAAGATTTGTCATACAGTTTAATCATGACAATTTAGTGGTTAGATAGAGAATAAGTGAATCCAACAGTTTAATCTGGATTCCTGGATGAAATAAGTGTAAAATTAGATAGTTTTATTGCTTTCAGAAAGAATAAATGTTGTAAAAGTTGCTAGCTCAAATGCACCTAATCAAAATGGAAGAAAAAATGTTAGCAGTTAAATTGGGTAGGTAGAAGAAGGTGAGAAGCATCATTGTAAATATTATTCACCAGTGCTGCAAATAACTAACTTTCCTTCCCCATAGCCATTTATCATTCTAAACTATCAGTCATAAAGGCTCAAGGCATTTCCTTGACTTCTGTTGGGACCGGACCCAAGGCTCTATGGCTGATTAGTTGAAAATGCTAAATATTTGTATTGATCCCACAAATCACATCATTTTCCATTCATGCATTCATTTACCAGGAAAATTCATAAGTAAAAACATCATTTTTTACTTAATGATGCTCTAATCCCCATTTGATTAATTTCCTACATCTTATGAAGTATAAAACCCTCGAAATGACATTTTATCCTAAGTAGAAGTGATGAAACTATCATAAATGCAAGTTTTGCTTTGATCTTCACTTTTCTTGGTTATAATTGTATGTTTTGAGTATTCACCTCTCCCTTTTTATATTAACACTTAACATATTTCATTAACTCCCTATCAATTATCCTAGTCCTATTAATATAGTTCCCTTTTATTTAATATCCCAAAAACCCATTTAATATATGATTTTGTGTCAAATATATTAAGCACATGTTGAAAAACATCCCGAAGTTACCCCTTTGACACAAAACTACCCATAAAAATATTTCCCCTCTCCCCTATAGTTTTAGACCTTTGACAAATTTGAAACTATATAATAAAAATAATATTGCAAATGCGCTATTTATTTGCACCATGTGTATATAGAATAGTGAAGAAAAAGAATTGTATTAACCTTTCCCCTCATAAGTTACCCATGGTGAAAGCTTTAGCCTTATCCCATTTTCCTGATATATATTCCCCTTCCACAATATTAAACCCTGGTTAATGAAATAACTCGTCCATTCCATGTATAAAATCCTTTTATACATAAATTTTATTAAACATAAACAAAGCCTCCTTGCATTCGTTCCTGACCCTCTGATCATCCTAATCCCTTTCATCCGACGGTCCGAAATAAACCCGATAAATCCTTCCCATCCCTACCATTTCCTATCGGGTTAATTATGAGTTGTCGATCTCCACTTACCGAATCAACGGCGCATATCATACTACCTGGTCCCACCTTATTTCCCCACATCTTCCCGACACATCTCAGTCGTTTGCTCCACTCCACCACATCCGACGGCACGGATCCCATATCGCATTTCTAAAGTGATCAGGAATAGTTGCCAATTTTTTTTGCGAAAAAATTTGTTTCGTGAAACCATCTCCCGCTACGTGTCCTAATTATATTGGATCACATTGCTAAAGCTAAAAACCAATTACCGCTTGAAATCAATGCGATAAACACCATTGGTTTTTTCTTTCAAACGCAAAACCTCTCCCGCCATTAATTCCAAACTGTAATTAATGTCATGTTTTTTTATAAGACTTAAGGTTTCGAACTTAGCTCTTATTGTTTACATGCATTTGCGCCTTTGACCTTCAAAAACTACTCACAGACACCATTTCTAAGCCTCCCTAACCAATTTTCTCAGAAAGCCCTGTTTTCGACTATGAACCTTTTTAAAGCCAATTTCCTCAATTTTCACAGTTTAAAGATTAAATTCAAGGATCTGAACAACTAAAACCTCTGAATTACCTTGATATTCCCTGTTTTCAATCAAACCCATTCAGAAAACATAATTGAGCAAAAAAACCCAAAAGAAGCCATCCTTAGCCTAAATTGCTCAGTTTCATCTCTGTTAAAGTGAATAACTCCTGCAAACAGTCTAATCTTGCAGTAGCTACCCAAAATGCCTAAAAAACAGAGTTAAACCTCCACAGACTAATCTCATTCCATAAGTCTTTCAAAAAAGCCTTCAATCACCTCCCTGCAGACCTGGATTTCATTAACAAATTGCTTGATTTTTGCAGGTTATTATCAGAATATGAATTTGGGCCAATAATTTCAATACTAGTTGACAAAATTGTTTGCTCCAAATTCTCAGATTTTAAATCAAAAGCTTCATTCAACAAACAGTTTGTATGCAAAGAAAAAATAAAATCAAGTCAGAGAGAGATCAGAATGATGAAATTTTCACAGTGAATGGTAACAGTGAAATCAGAAATCACAATGACATTGAAAACATAACAGTCAAAGAGTATCAGTGGTTAAAGTGTATTAGGTAAAAGTCAGAGTAAAAGTTAAAACAAAGTTACAGAGTAGTCAAAGGTAAACAATAAAAGTAAATATAGAGACAATAAATTGGTAAAAAGAGATGAAAATACTTTCACCAACAATGAATTTTATCCAAAGTGAAAGTAAAACAGTTAAACGAACAAAAAAGGTGAAAAGATGAAAACATAACAAGAAGGAACATTTTTGCAGAAATTTCATGTTTTAGTCATTGTTTTGCAAAAACTATTGTGACCAATCCAAGATGTATTTTTCAAAACTGAAGGAGGTTTATGTTCTTAAGAGAACCATTTACAAAATCCACTCTCACTTTTCTAACATTCATTATGGATTGGGAAATATTAAACAATATTGGAGAGCACTTTTTGCAGAAAATTCCTGTTAAGTCCTCATTTGGAAGAGAATATTGTGGCCAATAAAAAATACATCATACAAAACTAAAGGATGATTTTTTTCCTAAGAGGCCCATCTACAACAACCTATCTCACATTTTTCACAGTGATTTCAGAATGAGAGATACATGCACATCTTTACAGGCTATTTTTCAGACTCTGTAAAACTCTGTTTTACACATAGTTTTGTAGAGCCTATTGTGCACAACTGGAGAGGAATGTTAGGACACTGAAAGAGGTTTATCTCACCAACATATTCATCCACAATAACCTCTTTCACTTTTGACATATCTATTTCATATTGAGAAATAAAAAGGAATCATTGGACCCCAATTTTGCAGAATTGCTGGAGCAGAATGCACAAAGAAAGGAAACAGTTACTGACTTGGATGTCTCATCATCAACTTAGAGTTGGATCAAATTCGAATTCTCCTCTTTGTCATCACCTATCCATAAAAAATAGTGCCACATAGATGCATTAGTTTTGATTTTCCTTTAATTAAGTTCTATTTATGTAAAACAGTTTGAGATATTTTGTAAACCAATCTTGATATCTTTCAAGATATTTTAGTTTAGAATTTGTATAAACACTTCACTCTTGGAAGTATTTTGGGTGAAATAAAATTATCAAAACTACTATATGCTTTTTTGTTGAAACATTGGGATTTTATGTGAGTTAAGTTGAAGCAGCAGGCTGGAAACTGAAGCAAATAGACATCATAACTAATGATCCTCGTGTTGATCAGATGAGTATTGTATCTTCCAGTTTTCATTATTTATTTCTTTTAGTTTCATTCATACATCTTGTGTTATTTTATATCTTAAATGAATAACTAGGAAAGGTATTACAGAATCAGTGTAAAAATCTCTCTGTTCTTACTAGTTTTCATGTTTATGTTTTATGCCGATTTCCAGACTTTAGAATTCTTAATTGCTCTTTAGTCTCGTTTGACCTCAATTTCCCTCTTCCTTTTCTGTGATCTAAGGATTATTAAATTTCCTTAGTCCAGATCATACCATTTCATCAAAATATCCTTTTAAAACCCTCTAAAGATCATCTATCTTGCCCTTAGTATATTTTTTCTTTTGACCTTAGTGTTCTAGTCTTGTTTGCTATAAATTTGACTCCATTGCTCAATGGTTAGGTAGATATTTCTATGGTTTCCCTTGTAGTCATTTATTCCTACCAACATTCAAAAAATCAAACCAAATTGTCCACTCATAGCTAGCCTAAAATCCATTACATAACAAAGTTAAATCTCAAGGAGAGATCCCTCTCCAGAACTCAGGAAGGCTAGATCCTGAATTCTAAAAGAGGTTCTTGGTTACCCCTGGTTTTCTTTAACTTTAAACCAAAATCCCATGACCCAAGAATTACTAGGGTGATAACAGGCATGACCCAGGTTCAATATCTGGGATACATTATTGATGAAAGGGGGGTGCATGTAGATCCAACCGAGATCCAAGTCATTCAGGATTGGCTAGCCCCAACCACTCTAACAGAGCTTCGCAGCTCTCTGGGTCTTGATAATTTCTACTGCAGGTTCGTGTTGGGATTCTCTCATATCACTTGGCCCTTCAGTCAAGTAACCAAGGGAGGAGCGAATGCAAAATTCTTTTGGTTGGAATCTCAATAGAAGGCGTTCGTAGAATTGAAACATACCCTATGTTCTACCCGATTGCTCACATTACCATACTTGCAAGAACCATTTGAGATCGAGACTGATGCCTCTGACTATGCTATTGGAGAATTTCTTACTCAACGGGGGTATTTAGTGGCATATCACTGTGAGACATTGTCCAACGCAGTCCTCAAGTATCCCACTTATGACAAAGAAATGTATTCCATTGTGCAGACTTGTCGACAATGGAAGCATTACATTTTGGGGAAGGAAACAATCATCCACACAGATCACCAACCCTTGTAGTTCATACAGACACAAGGGAAGTTGCAAAATGATTGCCATCAGAAGTGTTCCACATATCTGCAACAGTTTAATTTGAAGATCAAGTACAAGAAGGGTAGCACCAATAATGTTGCATACTACCTTAGCTGACCACCGATCGTGGCGCTAACCACCATTCTCAACTCTTGTGGGCATGAGACTTCTAATTGGCCGCTTCTCTACAAGAGCGATCCAAAATTTTGTCACACATACAAAGCACTCTTTGGGGGTACGCAAGTTCCAAATTTTCACCTCCAAGATTCATTGTTATGTCACAAGGGACACATTTGTGTTCCTTCAAGTGAGCATGCCAAGATGATATGGGAAGCACATTATAGTCGAGTCGTTGGGAATTTTGGGGTCGATAAAACAGTGGCAGTACTACAGAAGTATTTCTATTGGACGAACCTTCGATAGGATGTCGAGAAGTACATCAGATCCTACACTACTTTCACCATTTCCAAACTGACCATCAAGAAGCAAGGCCTCTATACTCCGCTACTTACCCCTAGTCGACCATGGGAATCCATCTCTATGGATTACATGTCGGCCCTTCCTTCTACTAAGCATGGAAATGACTGTGTGTTCGTTGTCGTCGACAGATTCTCGAAGATGGCCATTATGGAGGCATGCAAGAAGAATATCACATTAGAAGCCACTGCTAAACTCTTATATGAATGAGTGTGAGTGCACTTTGGGATCCCACAGTCTATCATCTCAGATCGAGATAGCAGGTTCCTTAACACATTTTGGTCCAACCTCTAGTCAATGCTGGACACTAAGGTCACTAAGTCCACAGCTTTCCATCCCAAAATGGATGGCGAGACAGAGGTCGTCAATAGGATGATTGTACACATTCTGCGCATGTATAATTCAAAGCATCCATGCACATGGGATGAAAGCCTCTCATGTACAACACAGTTATAACCGGACTCTCTACAGCTCAACTGGCCACAACCCCTTTCAGGTAGGCTTGGGATTCCAACCACTATGTCCCATTAACGTAGCCATACGATTTGTGGCTACTCGGGCCAACAAAGCCAATGTTAATCACAAGCAATGGCATGATCAACATTGGGTGGGCGACAAAGTATGGCTACATTTGCAGAAGGAGCACCTCACTGGACCACACCACAAGCTTTGCCCGCTCCAATATGGGTCGTACACCATCACCAAGGCTGTAGGCAACAATGCCTTCGAGCTCAGTATTCCACCATTCCTTGGTCTGCACCAAGTATTCAATGTGGACCGCCTTCATCCCTACTTCCCACCTCTATTGGACACCTCTGACATTGCATAACAACTCACACCAACATTTTAAAACCTAGACTGCATTGAACAGGCCACCATAGATTGTATCATGGACATACAAATTAAGAACACTCGTCGACAGAAGTTCCAACTATATCGGGTTGTCAAAGCTGACCAACTCTGGCACCAAAGCAAGTGGTTCACCAGGGAACAAGTTCAGTATAATTTTCCTCATTTCATGGAGGAGCTCAACATAATGGGGACCATTTCTTCTTAATGGATTCTCTCATATCACTTGGCCCTTGAGAAAATTCACCAAGGGAGGAGAGAAAGCAAAATTCTTTTGGTCGGAATCTCAACAAAATGCATTCGTAGAATTGAAACATATCCTTTATTCTGCCCTAGTGCTCACATTACTAGACTCGCAACAAACATTTGAGATTGAGACTGATGCCTCTGACTATGCTATTGGGGCAGTTCTTACTCAACAGGGGCATCCAGTGGCATATCACAGTGAGACATTGTCCGACACAGTCCTCAAGTATCCCACTTATGACAAAGAAATGTATTCCATTGTGCAAGATTGTTGACAATGGAAGCATTACATATCTGGGAAGGAAACAATCATCCACACAGACCACCGACCCCTGAAGTTCATACAGACATAAGGGAAGTTGCAAAATGATCGCCGTCAGAATTGGTCCACATATCTGCAACAGTTTCATTTGAACATCAAGTACAAGAAGGGTAGCACTAATAATGTTGCAGACTGTTATGAATTTACCGCAGGAAAAATAAAGAATTTACGGAGAGAAATAAACATAAAAGGCCAGCAACAAAACATTAACATAAATACAGATGTTTATCTGGGAAAACCCCAGACTCCGGGGAAAAACCCAACCAATGAAATTTCATTAACCATTGGCCACAACTCTGGCCAATCCGGCCAAGTGAGCCTTCACCGCTCACCTCCAGGCCTACATTACAATGAAGTATTCCCATCCTTTTATAGGCTCCATTACATGAAATACCATGGGCTGAAAAACCATGGGTGCACAATACCATGTGCCCCAAAACCACTACTATTTACCCTAGTCAACATTTACTATATCCCGAGTCAAGTTTACGTAACAATTCCCCCCTTAAACTTGACTTGGGGATTATTGACTAAATCCAGCCAAACCTGCTAGATGAGGCAACCCTGCTCACTCTATCTCTTCCCCCCTCAAATTTGTACCCAGGGTAATTGTTAATTTGACATCCCCCCTATCACCTAGGTCTAACCCAGACTTTACCAGTGATTCCCCAGGGGTACGCATACCATACCAGGTCTTACAGCAGTATGCCCATTTACATGTAATAAAATTAACTCCATTTTAATTTTTTAATTTTTAATTTTTTTTCGTTTCATTGTTGCTATTCTTTGTATAGCCATTCTCTACATTCATTCATGATGTCCTCTCCAAAGAGGACATCATGAATCTGCCCACCAACTGCATTAAAAAAAAAAAATCATGAGCCTTTCCACAGCCTCTATTGTGCATCTCTTCAGCGCTATGATCTACGATTTTTGACACCACGATGACTCATTGGCATTCTTTTTCATCGCCATCGATCCTTCGGCATTTCTTATCGCAATGATATTTGTAAGGAGACTTGGATCGAGACCAAAAATTTTATTTCTTCCTCTTGTCATAGGATGACCTCGATCCATACCTTGGCAACCACCAGCACGACCACATGCAACTCCACATAGATATGCTCTATGTTGTCCATCCTATAGGTTGTTGCTAATATTACGTACTGCGCACCAGCCATCACATCTAGCCTCATTCATGTGACAAAATGCCATAAACTGTCTACACACCGAGATCCACTATCCGTGTCATGAATTTATTGATCCATGGCATGCCCAGGAGTGATTATAATAGCCCGTGGACTATGCGCAGTCCCGTGGCTGCTAGCTTGGCATTATCGTTTTAACTTCTCCCTTGCATCCACCACAACCAACAAGATTTGGTGGACAGCTTCGCCTTAATGTCAAGGAGGACATCCTCCTCCTCTTCTCCAATCGTGACTATAATATCCTGGAGCTTAACAATGGGTGCAACCTCAACTCTAATTTCGTCTGCATGTAGGCACGTTTTCAGATCTTAGCTAACCAGATCAGCGATTTTTTACTTTGAAGGTCCTTTTGGAAGTCTTTGCTCCCGATGACAATGTTGATGCTAAGAATCTTGTGACTGATCTGGGATCGGTGACACCACGCTCAATATTACGCATGTTCCTTCTCATTCTTCCATGCTTACCTCATTCTCTGAGGTTGAGCTGTTGTCTAATGTGAACAACGCCTTCCCTCTCGCACGACATTTGCGACCTTCACACATTTGCTACTATGAGCTCGCATTTGAGCCTGTTCACGTGCCTTTGTGCCAACTGCACTTGCTCCGGCATAACTCGTGTCTAGTTCCATTCATTTTCCTTATGCGCAAAGTCTCACGGCTCTGGGTTATTGCACACAAGTCCTGGGATAACGAAGCCAATGAATCATGCAACAAGTTTGTAATCTTGGACTCCAGAAACCCTATTTCCATTCTGAGTTCATGGACCTGTTGGAGCACAAACATTCGACAATCTGGCTCTTCCTTACCGATCAGAGAAAAAAACATCAGAATCATCACCATACGCCACCTGATCCAGATCAATCAAGCTATTCGTGGTCACTTCGACAAACCGATGTATGATCCTGGCGCTACCCTCGTGTGGCCCGGGCTCGTGGCCCAAATGCACTGCATAGAGCTTCGATCCAATATGTTGTTCTCAGTGATTCAATCCACCACTAACGACATCATATCAACCTTTCTTTCTTTTCAGATCTGCGATCAGATCTCTCCAACCACCAAGCTACCTTGTGCTACCCATTCAAACCATTATATTGTAGTTGATCATTCTACCTATACGTGGTACGCTACACTCACTGCACCATCCAACTCCTTGTGCCCAGAACTGTGAATAGATTCTGCAGTCAAATAAACCCTTGACAACAGAGGAATCCCTCTGAAGCCAATATTTAGCTCTGATACCAGTTGTTATGAATTTACCGTAGGAAAAATAAAGAATTTACGGAGATAAATAAACATAAAAGGCCAGCAAAAAAACATTAACATAAACACAGATGTTTATCCGGGAAAACCCCAAACTCTGGGGAAAAACCCAACCAATGAAATTTTATTATCCATTGGCCACAACCCTGGCCAATCCGGCCAAGTGAGCCTTCATCGCTCACCTCCAGGCCTACATTACAATGAAGTATTCCCAGCCTTTTATAGGCTCCATTACATGCAATACCATGGGCTGAAAAACCATGGGTGCACAATACCATGTGCCCCAAAACCACTACTATTTACCCTAGTCAACATTGACTCTATCCCGAGTCAAGTTTACCTAACACAGACTGCCTCAGCTGACCACAGATCATGGCGCTAACCACCGTTCTTAACTCTTATGGGCACGAGACTTTTGATTGGCTGCTTCTCTACAAGAGAGATCCAAAATTCGGTCACACATACAAGGCACTCTTGGAGGGTACGCAAGTTCCAACTTTTCACCTCTAAGATGCACTATTATGTCTCCTGGGACACCTTTGTGTTCCTTCAATCGAGCGTGCCAAGATGATATGGGAGGCACACTAAAGTGGAGTCGCTAGGCATTTCGGGGTCGAGAAAAAAATGGCAGTACTGCAGAATTATTTGTATTGGCCAAACCTTCGACAGGATGTCAAGAAGTACATCAGATCTTGCACTATTTACGCCATTTCCAAACCAAACATCAAGAAGCAAGTCCTCTATACTCCGCTACCTACCCCTAGTCGACCTTGGGAATCCATCTTCATGGATTACATGTCGGGCCTTCCTTATACTAAGGATGGATATGACTGTGTTTTCGTGGTCGTCGACACATTATCGAAGATGGCCATTATGGAGGCCTGCAAGAAGAATATCAGAACAGAAGCCACTGTTAAACTCTTCTTTAAACGAGTGTGGGTGCACTTTGTGATCCCACAATCTATCATCTTAGATCGGGATAGCAGATTCCTTAGCACATTTTGGTCCAACCTCTGGTCAATGCTAGACACCAAGCTCACCAAGTCCATAGCTTTCCATCCCCAAATGGATGGCCAGAAAGAGATGGCCAACAAGATGATTGTACACATTCTAGGCATGTACAATTCAAAGAATCCACGCACATGGGATGAGAGCCTCCCCTATGTACAACATAGTTATAATTGCGCTCTCCATAGCTCAATCGGCCACAGCACCTTTCAGGTGGGCTTGGGATTCCAGCCACTATGTCCCATTGACGTAGCCATGCCATCTGTGGCTACTCAGGCCGACTCGACTCATGTCCAGTTTGAAGCTAACAAAGTGAACAGCTTCATTAAGCGCATTTAACACATATGCCAACAGGTTCATGACATATTGGACAGAGCCAATGCTAACTACAAGCAACGTCGTGATCAACATCGGGTGCCACACAACTTCCAGGTGGGCGAAAAAGTCTGGCTACATTTGCAGAAGGAGCGCCTCACTCAACCCCACTGCAAGCTTCGCCCACTCCAATATGGGTCGTACACCATCACCAAGGATGTAGGGAACAATTCCTTTGAGTTAAATATTCCACCATTCCATGGTCTGCACCTAATATTCAATGCGGACCGCCTTCATCCCTACTTCCCACCTCTACTGGACACCTCTGACATTGTAGAACAACTCACACCAACAAAGTTAAACCCAGACTGCATGGAACAGGCCACCACATATTGTATCATGGACATGCGAATCAACAACACTCACCGACATAATATCCAATTGTATCGGGTTGTCAAAGCTAGCCAACTCCTCCACCAAGGCAAGTGGTTCACCAAGGACCAAATTCAACAAAATTTTCCTCATCTCATGGAGGAACTCAACGCAATGGGGACCATTGCTTCCTAAGGGGGGAGGAATGATCCAGGTGGATATTGGTCGCCACCCGCCTATTCCACTTGGGGCATGTTGAAGCCTCTAAAATCGCTACTTCAAACATTGGGGGATAACCACCCGATCGGGACCTTAAGACAGCTCCTTTTCCGTTTGGTATGGTGGCTCCGACTGGATTTATAGGACCAGTTTCCTAATAACTAAATGGGTTGGTAATGGAATAATTGGATGAGTAAAAAATGGAACTAAAATGACTGAAATAATCTATCTAATTTAATCTATACCTTATAAATAATTCTAAAACTAACCCGGGTGTCAAATATGAATACAAATTTAAGATTGTTTCAATTAAATCAATAACCATGAGAATGTATTATAATTTAACTGAAATATGCAACATCAAATAATGATAACTCTGTTTAAGAAATTAAACAGAGTTATAATAACACATTGTATTCATCATTTTATATATCATTTGTATACACTGTGAAAGATGAAATATTTCTATACACTCAGAAATGATATGTATAAAGAAATCTTTGTAAAACAAGTACATATAAATGATAGCAAATTTAAAGAGAATATCTCATAACATAAGAAAAATAACAGTAAATCGATAGAAATTCCATATTCATCTTGATACTTTTCCAGATGCAATTCAATATCCAGATCCAGTGCTTCAATGTAAAACAGAGTCTAAGGTACATAAATGCAATTCTCAGAGGTCATTTGCCATCAACCACTAGATGTGATCCTTTATAAAAATATAATAGTCAATGGAGTACAAAAATGTAACATCCAAGTCAAAAATATTACAAATTCAGGACCTCTTTATAAATGCATGAAAGGGGTTTAAATAGGAACTTAATAAAACAAAATAACTAAAACTGTTGCTACAATCTATCATCGAAAATCTAGAAATAGACTTGCGATATTACAATGAAATAGATTCATTGATTTTCCCCTGCATTCAATGTGCCAAGGTGGAAAATTTTGAGCATATCTTTAACCTCTGCTGGATGACTTACCCTCGAATGTAACTGACCAGTGTACATGGCATCAGAAAACTCTGGAATGATGCAACTAATGGCATTGGAAAGGAATTTAATTGCCATTTGCTGACTGTGTGGCTTGATTAGATATGTCCACGTGATATCCCATGAAATTCCTTGAAGTTTGTTGATTTTCTGATTTTTATTAACTAATTCTTGCTTCCACCTGGTATCAATCTCTTTTACCCTTGGTAATTTTCCTGGAGCACAATCTGAAATCAAATTGGTGGCATATAAATTGTCATTAACCAGCTGTGTTATATTATTCATCATAGTTTTGGCTCTTTCTCCATTTATCAACTTCTTTTCCCATTTAGTAAATATAATTTCTTTGTGTTTTTCTTCAATCCTGGGAAGTTTTGCCTTTTTTCCCTGCTCTGAGTCTTGCCATGAAAGAAATTCAGAAACTTTCTCATCTGCATCATCAAATTCGAGCCTGAGGCTGATTCCTTCATCTATAAGAGCTGATGTTATCTCACATAAGGGCTCAGTTTGTGCCAGTTTTTGACATAATTCATTCAACTGCTGAGACAATAGTTTTTTTGTTTCAAGAGCTTCAGTCTTAAATTTATCCTATTTAGGATCATCTTTAAATTTGTCCAATCTTGATTGGAATATTTTCTCTTGCTCAACTTTTGCAATTTTCTCATTTTGCAGTAGGGTATGTAGTTTTGCCACCTCTTGAGTTAGTTGTTGTTGCTTATTCAAGGCTTGTTGATCAAGATTTTTCTTCTCAATATCAAGTTGCTCTTCCAACTGTTTAGATCTGAGCTTTTCATCCTGCAACTGCTGTTCCAACTGCAAAATCTTTTTCTGATTTTGTGTTGTTTGTTCCTCCAGCATAGCTATCTATATTTCCTTTTGTTTCATCATTTGTGTGACTTCCGAAGCCTTGTCTATAGTAGCTGCACTATAGGCGCCTGCATATTGTGACAAGTTGGTGAGATCCTCTGAAGGATCCACCTCAGTATTTTTCCAGACAATGTTCATCACTTCAACTTGTGATGTTGAAAGTGATTCTTGATATGTTCTTCTTCTCTTCCTCTGCTTCCTGACAACAGCCCTATGCTTAAGACTATAAAAGACATCTAGAGGAGGAATATCTTCTATTTTCAATACAATTTCCTCCGTAAGATGTTCAGGGATGATTTCCATATCTTGGTCTTTCTAAATGTCAACTTGAGGATTATTTTGTGATTCTATTTGCTGAACAAATTGTTCATATTGATTTAGCAAATGGGGAGTAATAATAACCTCAGTAGAATCCACTGTTTTCTCCGTGGCCTTTTCTCCTTCAAGTTGATTATATGGCTTATTACCAATATTTTCTTTCTCGGTTTGCAAATTAGTCTGAATGCATGTGCCTTCTTTTTCTATTTGAACATTAGCCTTGCTAGTTGTCTCTCCTTTCTAAATATTTACATTAATCTTGTTGCCAGTTTTTTCAATATATTTACCAGGCTTAGTTCCTATGATCCCCTTTTCAGTTTGTACATTGATTCTGCTGGTAGATGCTTATTTCTCTGCTTTACTAGCTGCATCTTCTTTTTGCTTCTGCTCTATTTCTATATTCTCAGATTCTTGCAGCATAATTCTTAGCTAGTCAAGAGGAGCTTTCAGCAGTCTCTGACTTTGAAACATCATGAATTTATTCATATCTTCAGTCTGAAACTTGGATTTAGCCAAGCCATAAACTTGGGGAAATTTATCAATAGAAAAAAAAAAAATCATCAAACTCATCGGGCTCATGCTCAAATCGGGTGATTGAAACTAAAGTTGTAAATCAAATGCAACTTTTTTCGGGTCATACTGCCTTCCTGGGACTGTAGAGAGCTTAAGATCCCTTATTTTGATGGCTTCCTTCTCATCATGTGTGAAGTTATTAAGTGTATAATTCCCACAATGAAATGGAAAGGTAGGCCACATTAGTTTCTTGTTATTCTTGAGAGACCTTGACATGCCTTCTACTATTAACTGGTACGAGATTTCTTGTGCTAACAGTTTATCTGGGATATACAGAGGTAAAATATGGGGCTCCACTATACTCCCAAATACTCTAACATAGGTAAATTTCTCTTCTCCAAACCAGTCACCAATCTGGGATATATCAGTCTTGGCTCTTTCAGAAAGCCGGGGAGGGAATTGGTTAAAAATGTTTTGATAGACAGGGATGAGGAAACCGTGATAAATTATATAAACATGGTTTTTAAAATTCCCCTTCCATAAGAACTTATGGTAAATATGAATAGGAACGGGATCTTTGGGGGTCTATTTCCAACCAAGAATGGGAAATTCAGAGTTAAAACATAGGGCATCTAGAATGTAGGCACATAAGTAAAATGGGGTTGTGTTTCCAGTGTTTTTATCCTTTCTATACTCTAGGATTCTAATGGCTATTTTATCTGAAAGGATAGCTGCCCAATCCATGATTTCGGAATTCACAGCAGAATGGATTAAGGGTACTATTTGAATTGAAAATCTAGCTGAATTTTCATTTCCAAATAGTCTGCACATCATTGCGGCGGCATAACAATATGGAGGTGAAAGAGAATCCATGGAGTACATACCTGATGATTCATTTTTATGCTTTTCTGGAGCTTTCCTCCATTGTTTGATTGGCTCAGATTGAGTTTCATTACTTACAACAGAATCTTTAATAAAATCTTTGTTGTAGACCTTTTGCGGGTCTGGAAGATGATACATTGCCTTTATGTCCTCTGCTCTAAAAGACCCAAACATTGTTCCCGCAACTGAAACAAAGGTCCTGTTTTGGATGGTAACATTGTATATTACCCACCTAATTACATCATAGTAAGGGAAAATGTTTGCTCGAGCTGCAATTCTATGAAGAAACGAATTTGCAAGCGCTCTAAGAGGAGTCTCAGAATCAGAATCTGAGTCATCTTCATCAGGGACTATCACCTTTACTTCAGTGACTTTAGGGTTTTCTTTTTCAATTAATTTATATACATCTTCCTAAGTCGTTTTTCCAAGTCCTTGGCATGATGTGTCTGTAACTAGCTTAAGTTTCGCTGGTTTTTCTTTTGGTACTATGGGAATAGCAGCAAAATTTGCAGCGGCAGCGACCTTTGCTTTCTTGGATATTTTAGAAATTTTGTCGTCTAATAATGTCTCTCTTGCTCGATGAATGAAAGGATTGGGTGTTCTGTGGTTCTGCAAAGGAGAAAGGCTTTCAGACGTGGTGAAAACGCAATAAGGAGAACAACTGTATGAAAATATCTATTCGTTAATTTTCATTTATTAACTCTGTTTTAAAACTTAAATTCCCTCTAAAGAGTCACACTCACGCATTCAAAATAGAATCAATCATCATTAATCATTTGACTTTCTATTTAATAGTAAACGTACAATCGGAGATCGACAAATTTGAAATGCAAATATAAAACTTTTCCTTTTGATTTTTTGCGATTGCGATGAATAAATATCATATGTATAGTGTAAAAATTAAGTATCGATCACATCGGAGTTTGTCAAATGGGACGACCAATAACATTTCATGATCTCCTCTGATTTGTGATTGCGATGGTGTTATATCGCATCGGCTCTTTCCAAATAAATTAAGTTGCAAATAATATTCGCCGATTTGTGATTGTGATTACTGTAGGGTCCATCGCATTGGGATTTTGGTAACATGAGTGGGTATGATGTTTGTTTCTCCGAAATGCGATTGCGATGAATCACATCGCATCGGAGTTTATAAAGAAAATGTGACAACTTAAAACCTTTGCGATTTTCTATTTGCGATGAAGTCCATCGCATCATAATTTATAAAATAAACATACATGACATTGCTTTTCCGAAATGCGATTGCGATGAATCGCATCGCATTAGAGTTTTTCAAAACAAATGTAAAACTTTAAGATATCTCTGATTTGCGATTGTGATTACGGTATCACATCGAAATTTGTTAAATGTGAACTTTATGTATTATGTTGATGTGATAAGAATTTTTTTTTTTTAATCTCATCGGATTGAGGATTTTCAATGTTTCATTTATTTATAAACACTTTGTGATTTATGAAACAATGGTCTCTTTATTTGTTTTATTGAAAATGATCGGATTTCATCTAAGTCTTTTATTCCTAAAAAGAAAAAGGGAACCTATTTCTAAATGATATTTCTTCTAAAAAAGTTGAAATGGGGAGGGTTGTTGTACTGTACAACAATTGGCGATTCACTGGAAGAAACAGTTATCTTTGCAAAATAAAATGAATAATATATTTCTAGTAAGTAAAATTTTTAAAGACAATGAAAATTATGATAGAGAATTTTTAAATAAAATCTAACTCTGAAAAATAATAAAAATCACTGACAATTTCTTTCTAATCCCTCAAAAAAAAAAAAAAAAAAACATTTTTGGATTTTCTTAAGCCTTGATTGGTTTATAAAAATGAAGTAGGGGGCTCCTCCAATGCTAGCTTTTGTGTTTTACTCTATTATCATATGCATTGCCTCTGCTGCCTGCAAACATTTATAGTCTCGACAGGGTTACCTTTTAACCATTAACCATTTCATTGTCCCATCCAACTAAGATCATAATTCTTTAAAAATAAATTCATAAGACATTGTATCTTATGTTTTTCCTCTTTTTATTTATTTTTTAAATTAAAATCCATTGTTCTGGTTTGGTAACCAGTTAATAACAATGCCATTCACTAGTTGTAATGAAACTGAACAAGCTGGCTCGTGATGAGACCCCTTGTCTTATAATTATAAGCCATTGCCCTGTTTTGGTCTGCAGTGTTGGTAATGTCAGTTTTATTACTTCTTATGATCATGGTAAGCAGGCTCGTGATTAGACCTCTTATCTCTTAATTTTGACATATAATTTCTTAAAATTACATTCTAAAAAAATCACAATCTTAATGGATGGGGTGAAATGATTTTATCCTTAAGAATCAATGTATGACAATTTTCAGAGTTTTTTGTGTGCTAAAGCTTGAAAAAGTCTTTACTTTTTAAAGATAACCTTTCTCTGCTCAATAAAGTTATAATGATTTACATTTTTCTCAAGGTTTCAAAAGATCGTGCAAATGTTTTTGAACAAATTTTCAAAGTTTAACATTTTATTTTTAATTATCCAAAACTGTAATCATTTCCCTAAAAATTATTATTTACATAAAATAAGTATTTATAATATTTTCTTGAAGATATTTTCCAATAGTAAAAAGTCAATTAGAGACTATTAACAACCTTTATTTACAAAACAAACAAAAATTGTAGAAAGGAATATGTACAGGTAAGGAGGGGTTACCTCCTTAAGAAAAGAATTTCTTTAAAATAAGCCCATTGACAGGAAGAGACTCTCTCTTTCCTATTAAATCTTGCGGAATGAACGTATATGAACCTATCTTTTCAGCAATCTGAAATGGTCCAAGCCACATTTTTTGAAATTTGGTATGCTTACCTTTATCTTCATGTGCTTTATCCCATTTTAGAACAAGGTCACCAATTGACAAAGTTTTGGATCCTGTAGAACTTGAATCAAAAGAAGATTTTACTAGTTGTTGCTGTTTTTCATGAATAGTTTTTGTTTTCTTTCTATCTTCTTCTAATTTAATAATTTGATCAAATCTCAACTGAATAGATGATGAAAGATTTTTTTTCAATAAATTGTACTAGAGCTAATGATGGTAGAACTAGATTTGATGGTATCATAGCTTCTTTTCCATAAACTAGATTGAAAGGTGAAGTTCCTATTAAAGCTTTATGAGTGATACGATCAACCCATAGTGTAAAAATTAAAGACTTGTGCCAATTCTTTTGATTCTGATCAATGGTCTTTTTAATGATTTTGATGAGATTTTTTTTATTAGATTCAGCTAAACCATTACCTTGTGGATAATAATTTGCTGAATACTTCAATTTGAAACCTCTTTTGATTGCAAATTCCATTATACTATTTCCAAAAAAATAAGATGCATTGTAAAAAACAAGAGCGTTAGGTACACCAAACCTGGTAATGATGAATTGATCGATGAAATCAATAATTGCATTAGAATTGGCTACCTTTTAAGAAATTGCTTCTACCCACTTTGTGAAGTACTCGGTTGTTGTAAGGATGTATCTGTGTTGTTTGGAAGAATGAGGTACTATTTCACCAATAATATCAAGCCCCCATTGCTCAAATGGTTGCTCAATGTTTAGTGGTTGCAAAGGAAAAGCTGGCTTCCTTTGTCTTCCACTAGCATTTTGACAAATCTCGCATTTCCTCACGTAATCATGTGTATCTTTGAAAAGGGTAGGCCAATAATATCCAGCATGGATGATTTTGTGAGTTGTGGTATCACCTCCAAATGTCCACCTGTTGGTCCATCATGTAATTCATGCGATACCTTTTTTGCTTCAGTCTTTTCAAGACATCTTAATAGAATTGAATCATAATTTCTTCTGAATAACACGTCATCAATGATTTCATAATTTTTTGCTTTTAATCTTAGAGCACGTTTGTTCTTATAGCTGAGATTAGAAGGAGCATACCCATTCTTTAAGTAGAATATCAGATCAGCATATTGAGATTCAGAATCAATAATACTTATCTGATTTTCTTAAACAACATTATCTTGATCTTGATTTTCTGGTATGTTGTGCGCTCCTGCTAATAATCTGCAAAAACCTTGTCCTCTAACAATCTTGGCTGGTTTAATATCAATATCATATTCTTGCAAAGCTGTTACCCAATTCGCTCTCTTTTCTCCTACTTCTTTTTGAATTAATAATTGTCTCACTGCAAAGAATGGGACAATAATTTTTGTGTGTGTCTTTAGGAGAAAAGGTTTAAAATGTTTAATTGATTTAAACACAGCGAAGACTTGTTTTCTACATCAGAATAATTAAGATCAACTCCTTGTAGATTTGAGCTAAAGAAAGAAATTGGTGCTTCTATTTGTTGATCATTGAGTTGTTTTAAAACAACAGCATAAGATGTTTCAGTAGCTAAGGTATACAAAATAAAATCTTTAGAAAAATTAGGAGTATTCAATGCAGGTGCATTAATGATTGCTTGTTTTATTGTATCAAAGGCTTCCTTCTCTTTATACCCCCATTTAAATACTAAATTTTTCTTAATCATATTCTGCATAGGTAAAACAATTTGAGAAAAATCAGGAATGAATCTTTTTACAAAATTTATTTTCCCTAGAAATTATTGCATGGATTTTTTGTTATGAGGTAAAGAAATATCAGAATTTCTTTCACTCTCTCTGGGTCAATATATATACCATATTTTGACACAACAAACCCTAATCGTTTTCCTTGATTGAGAGCAAAGAAGGATTTCTTTGGGTTTAAATAAATACCAAATCTTCTACATTTCTCAAATATTTGTTTCGGATCATGCAGATGATTAGATCTTTTCTTTGAAAATATTGTTATGTCATCAAGATAGATAACAATTGATCTATTAATCAGACTCTTAAATTCTATATCCATGGCTCTCTGGAAAGTAGCTCCTGCATTTATTAAACCAAAAGGCATTTTCTGATAAGCATAGGTTCCCCATTTGGTTCCGAAAGTGGTTTTCAACCTATCATCTGGATGTACTAATATTTGGTTATAGCCTGAAAAACCATCAAAAAAGGACATAAGTTCAGAACCAGCTACTTTTTGAAGTATTTGTTCCATTGTTGGCAATGGGAAATTATCCTTTTGACATGCCTTGTTTAAATTTCTAAAATCAATGCAGATTCTAATATCTCCATTCTTCTTCCTGACAGGTACCATGTTGGATTAGAATGCCTTACAGGAAAAATAATTTTGGCTTTTAAAAGTTTATTGAGTTTTGCCTTGATTTGACTTTCAAGATTTGGATGAATTTTTCTTAACTTCTGTTGAACAGGTTTGACATCACAAATCATTGGAATTGTATGTTGAATAACAGAAGTATCATAAGTTTTCAAGTCTTCATAATTCCAAACAAAAACATCTTTATACCTACTCAGAAGTTTGATGAAAGCAGTCCTTTCCTCTGAAGTTAACTCGAGTCCTAGATTAACACTTTGAGGTTTAGACTCAGAGCCAAGATTTACTAATTCAAACTTCAAAGTAGAACTTTGAAGTTTAGCATTAGTAACTTTCTTGAATCTGTCTTTTATATCATATAGGTCCTCAAGTTTAACTACAGATTTAGGAATAGGATTTTCATTACTTTTTGAGGTATTTTGAAGATCATGATCATTTTCATCAATAATTTATTCATCATAGGATTTCTCTGAAGTCAAGAAATTCAATATATCTTCATCATGATAGAATACTCTCCAGTTTGTGATATTATCGGGAACAGATGGTCTAAATATTAATTCGACTGAAAATCTATTAGGATTGTAATCTTCAGCAGGGAGGAGTTTGGATGCAACATTAGCTAACAGATCAGCTGATGTATTTTGAATTCGAGGAATAGAAGAGATATTAAATGTTAAAAATTGAGTGGTAAGGTCTTGCACAAGGGTTTGATAATGTTTGAGATGACCTGAAAGACAATGGATGGTATTTCTTACTTGTCTTATGACAATTTCAAAATCACCATATACTTTCAAATATTTTACATTTAACCCTATTGCTTTATAAAGCCCTTGGATCAAGGCTTCATATTCTGCAGTGTTGTTTGTGCACTCAAATTCTAGTCTACATGACAACATGGTTTTCTCTCCATCTGGATCAATTAAAATGCATTCTGCTCCTGTGCCATCACTAGATTTTTATCCATCGAAATATAATGACAAAAATAAAGATTTATCTACAGGTTTATCTACAGATGTATCAGAAACATTAACAATTCTAGAAGAATCAGTTTGTGAAAATTTTCCAATTTGTGAAATAAAAGTATTTACAGAAAAGGGTGATTGTGGTGTTGTGAAATTCCCAACGAAAGATTCAGTAGAATAACCTCCAAGGATATTGCTATTAAAAGCTACAGGTTCATTTTCTTGTTCAAATTCAGTTACAGTATGCATCATGTGTTTTTCTCGCTCAACTTTGATTTGATTTGGTTTTCCTTTGTAGGGAAGCCACATATGTGAATAATCAGTTGCGATATAACCATTAAACTTGGCAGACCAGTCCCTACTTAAGACTAATCCATAGAATTCAATAATATCTGCGACCAGAATATCAATTCTTTGGAAAATCCTAGGATCAGAAGCTAATCAAATAGTAACTGAATTGATTTCTTTTACAACTTGAACTTTAGAGCGATCCAATTGAACAATGTGAACTGCAGACTTTTGTGGTTCAATATTCAATTTTTCACAGACTGAAGTAGGCATTATATTAGAGGATGCTCCAGAATCTATCAAACAATTATGCAAATTCTTTTTGTAGATTTCATAAGTCAAAAGAAAAGGAGGTGTCTGAAAATTTGATATTTCTCCAATAAGAAAAGTATCAGTGCCTTCTACTTTATCTGGTGGCTTACCTGTTCCTTTAGCTGCTTTAACAACTACACCGCTTGGTAGAGGAGCAATAGGTGTTGCATTTAATTCTTTCAATAACATATTTTGTTGGTGTTTAAGTTTGCTGAGTTCATGTAAGGAAATGTTCGCTTTGGTTTTCTTCATGTCTTCAACAATGTTATAATCCATAGGATCTGATACCACCAAAGTATTAGATGTTGATGTAGGAGGATTAGAAGATGATGGCTGATTTTGAGTGGGTAAGGGAGAAGTTTTATTTACAAGGGATTTGTCTTTGGTAATTGAATTTGTACCTTTCTTCTTAGGAGCAAATTGAGCAGGTTCTGTTGCATATTTACTCCTTGTACTTACAGGCATAGCTTCTTGTTCATTGTCCGAGTTAGAGAGAATAAAATCCCACATTCCATGTAATTCAGATGTTTCCTCTCTTTCTTCCTCTTCATCTGACACTGGAGGAGTGTCTTCTTCTTCTTCTTCTTCCGATTCTGCATTGGAGATTGAATTGGGAGGTTTAGATTCAGCTGGATTTCTTTTGAAGTTCCTGAATCTTTTGGTAGAAGTCTCTACCACTTGCTTTTTAATCTCAACCATTTCATTAGACATGGTTTTGAGAAATTTCTGTAAGCCTTCCATGTCATATGGATCTCTTGGTGTCTTCTTCTTTGAATCATCCTTAAAGCTAACTTTCTTGGATTTTCTTTCCTCAATAGCATTTTTCTTATCTAGAGCAATAATCCGTTTTTCAACTGAAATAGCTTCTTTCATATTCTCAGCTAAAGTAGGTTTCACAGCTCTATCTACAAAAATTGCTATGTTTGAGGGAAAATCATTTATATACCATTCACTTATAACCTGCTCACTAGGCTTTCAATCTGTAGGGATTTTATTCAAAAGTTTGTTGAATCGAGAGTTAAAATCTTTAATGGGTTCCTTGGGTTCTGTCCTCAGGTTGGAGAGATCATTGATTAGGGTAGCTATTGATCTGCCATATCCAAATTTGGTCAAGAAATGATCTAAGAAAATATCCCAACTTGTAATAGATCCTGAAGGTAATGAAAATTCCAGGATCCTGCTGCCCCTTGCAAAGTATAGGGGAATAACCTGACTACAACATCTTCATGTTCAACTCCATTCAAAATTACATCAAGCATACAATTTTTGATGCGTTCTTCAGCTGGTATGTTCACGTCTGGACTGAATTTTGGTAGCCATTTTTCCGCATGATCAGGTAAATCATGTAAAGGTGCAGGCATATTAACAACTCCTGGTCTAGCCCATGGTCTTGGTGCTACTTGTGCCATTGTTGGGATAACAATTGAAGGATTTGAAGAAACAACTGGGGTTTGAGTAGATGTTGTTGGAATAACTATGCTTTTCTGGGTTTGAGAATGGGAAGCAAATGATTGAATTTTTGATGAAGAACTAATATCACTTTCTGATTTTGATGGGGTTTTTCTTATTTTAACTCTACTAGGTAAAGGAAATTCCTTTGGAGAAATACCAAGTTTTTCACTCTGTGACCTAATCAGGGGTCTGGAAGAAACAATTTGTGAAGTAACACTACCTTCAGATATCTCAGATTCTTCTAATGATAATGAGAAACCTTGGAGTTTATGAACTAAAGCTTGTATTTCAAGGGACTCAGAAGGTTGATTATCTGATTTATTTGAGACTTTGGTAGTGGGTGTTTGAATACTCTTATCAATTTCTTCTCTGGTGATTTGATATGTAGAAGAAATTGAAGAAGGTGATGAGGGTGAATTGCTTTTAGAATGGCCTGTAGATTTGGATTTATCTGCCATTCATAGCTTAAGCCCTCCTTCTAGTGCCAAAAATGTTGAAGCCTCGAAAATCGCCGCTTCAAACATTGGGGGATAACCGCCCGGTTGAGACCTTAAGATAACTCATTTTCCGTTTGGTGTGGTGGCTCCAACTGCATTTATAGGACCAGTTTCCTAATAACTAAATGGGTTGGTAATAGAATAATTGGATGAGTGAAAAATGGAACTAAAATGACTGAAATAATCTATCTAATTTAATCTATATCTTATAAATAATTCTAAAACTAACCCGGGTGTCAAATATGAATACCACTTTAAGATTGTTTCAATTAAATCAATAACCATGAAAATGTATTATAATTTAACTGAAATATGCAACATCAAATAATGATAACTCTATTTAAGAAATTAAACAGAGTTATAATAACACATTGTATTCATCATTTTATATATCATTTGTATACACTGTGAAAGATGAAATATTTATATACACTCAGAAATAATATGTATAAAGAAATATTTGTAAAACCAGTACATATAAATGATAGCAAAGTTAAAGAGAATATCTCGTAAAATAAGAAAAATAACAGTAAATCGATAGAAATACCAGATTCATCTTGATACTTTCCAGATGCAATTCAATATCCAGATCCAGTGCTTCAGTGTAAAACAGACTCTAAGGTACAGAAATGCAATTCTCAGAGGTCATTTGCCATCAACCACCAGATGTGATCCTTTATAAAAATATAATAGTAAATGGAGTACAAAAATGTAACATCCAAGTAAAAAATATTACAAATTCAGGACCCATTTCTAAATGCATGAAAGGGGTTTAAATAGGTACTTAATAAAACAAAATAACTAAAAATATTGCTACAATCTATCATCGGAAATCTAGAAATGACTTGCGATATTACAATGAAATAGATTCATTGATTTTCCCCCACGTTCAATGTGCCAAGGTGGCAAATTTTGAGCATATATTTAACTTCTGCTGGATGACTTAGCCTCAAATGTAACTGACCAGTGTACGTGGCATCAGAAAACTCTGGAATGATGCAATTAATAGCATTGGAAAGGCATTTAATTTCCATTTGCTGACTGTGTGGCTTGATTAGATATGTCCACATGATATCCCATGAAATTCCTTGAAGTTTGCTGATTTGCTGATTTTTATTAACTAATTATTACTTCCACCTGGTATCAATCTCTTTTACCCTTGGTAATTTTCCTGGAACACAATCTGAAATCAAATTGGTGGCATATAAACTGTCATTAACCAACTGTGTTATATTATTCATCATAGTTTTGGCTCTTGATGTGGCTCTTTCTCCATTTATCAACTGATTTTCCCATTCAGTAAACATAATTTCTTTGTGTTTTTCTTCAATCCCGGGAAGGTTTGCCTTCTTTCCCTGCTCTAATTCTTGCCATGAAATAAATTCAGAAATTTTCTCATCTGCATCATCAAATTCGAGCCTGAAGTTGATTCCTTCATCTATAAGAGCTAATGTTCTCTCACATAAGGGCTCAGTTTGTACCAGTTTTTGACATAATTCATTCAACTGCTGAGACAGTAGTTTGTTTGTTTCAAGAGCTTCAGTCTTAAATTGATCCAATTTAGGATAATCTTTAAATTTGTCCAATCTTGATTGAAATATTTTCTCTTGCTCAAATTTTTCAATTTTCTCATTTTGCAGTAGGGTCTGTAGTTTTTCCACCTCTTGAGTTAGCTGGTGTTGCTTATTCAAGGCTTGTTGATCAAGCTTTTTCTTCTCAATATCAAGTTGCTCTTCCAACTCTTTAGACCTGAGCTTTTCATCCTGCAACTGTTGTTCCAACTGCATAATATTTTGTTGATTTTGTGTTGTTTGTTCTTCCAGCATAGCTATTTGTATTTCCTTTTGTTTCATCATTCGTGTGACTTCCGAAGCCTTGTCTATAGGCGCCTGCATATTGTGACAATTTGGTGAGATCCTCTGAAGGACCCACATCAGTATTTTTCTTGATAATGTTCATCAGTTCAATTTGTGATGTTGAAAGTGATTCTTGATATGTTCTTATTCTCTTCCTCTGCTTCCTGACAACAGCCCTATGCTTAGGACTATAAAAGACATCTAGAGGAGGAATATCTTCTATTTTCAATACAATTTCTTCCGTAGGATGTTCAGGGATGATTTCAATATCTTGGTCTTTCAGAATGTCAACTTGAGGATTATTTTGTGATTCTATTTGCTGAAAAAATTGTTCATATTGATTTATCAAATGGGGAGTAATAATAACCTCAGTAGAATCCACCATTTTATCTGTGGCATTTTCTCCTTCAAGTTGATTATCTGGCTTATTACCAATTTTTTCTCTCTCGGTTTGCAAATTAGTCTGAATGCCTATGCCTTCTTTTTCTGTTTGAACATTAGCCTTGCTAGCTGTCTTTCCTTTCTCAGTATTTACATTAATCTTGCTGCCAGTGTTTTCATTCTGTTTACCAGGCTTAGTTCCTGTGATTCCCTTTTCAGTTTGTACATTGATTCTGCTGGTAGAAGCTTATTTCTCTGCTTTACTAGCTGCATCTTCTTTTTGCTTCTGCTCTGTTTCTATATTCTCAGATTCTTGCAGCATAATTCTTAGCTGGTCAGGAGGAGCTTTCAGCAGTCTCTGACTTTGAAACATCATGAATTTATTCATATCTTGAGTCTAAAAATTGGATTTAGCCAAGTCATAAACTTGGGGAAATTTATCAATAGAAACAAATAAATCATCAAACTCATCAGGCTCATGCTCAAATCGGGTGATTGAAACTAAAGTTGTAAATCAAATGCAACTGTATGAAAAAATCTATTCGTTAATTTTCATTTATTAACTCTGTTTTAAAACTTAAATGCCCTCTAAAGAGTCACACTCACGCATTCAAAATAGAATCAATCATCATTAATCATTTGACTTTCTATTTAATAGTAAACATATAATTGGAGATCGGCAAATTTGAAATGCGAATATAAAACTTTTCCTTTCGGTTTTTTTGCGATTGCGATGAATAAATAACATATGTATAGTGTAAAAATTAAGTATCGATCACATCGGAGTTTGTAAAATGGGACGACCAATAACATTTCATGATCTCCTCCAATTTGCGATTGCGACGGTGTTATATCGCATCGGCTCTTTCCAAATAAATTAAGTTGCAAATGATATTCGCCGATTTGCGATTGCGATTACTGTAGGGTCCATCGCATCGGGATTTTGGTAACATGAGTGGGTATGATGTTTGTTTCTCCGAAATGCGATTGCGATGAATCGCATCGCATCGGAGTTTATAAAGCAAATGTGACAACTTAAAACCTTTGCGCTTTCCGATTTGCGATGAATTCCATCGCATCGGAGTTTATAAAATAAACATACATGAAATTGCTTCTCCGAAATGTGAGTTCGATGAATTTCATCGCATTGGAGTTTTTCAAAACAAATGTAAAACTTTAAGATATCTTCGATTTGCGATTGTGATTACGATATCACATTGAACTTTGTTAAATGTGAATACTTTATGTATTATGTTGATGTGATAAGAGTTCTTTTCTTTTCTTTTTCTTTTTTTTTTATCTCATCGGATTGGGGATTTTCAATGTTCCATTTGTTTATAAACACTTTGTGATTTATGAAACAATGGACTCTTTATTTGTTTTATTGAAAATGATTGGATTTAATCTAAGTCTTTTATTCCTAAAAAGAAAAAGGGGACCTATTTATAAATTATATTTTTTCTAAAAAATTTGAAATGGGGAGGGTTGTTGCACTGTACAACAGGGGCCCACCATTGTCTCTTTTAGATTTTCAGTGTCGGAACAACTTACTATATTTAGCAATTTTTTGGGTCCTGAATTTCCGTAGCCGTTTGACGCCCTAAACGACATTTTTTCGGCATCGATTAGCAAATATGATTCCATTCCAGAATCTACATTTGCAGTCGACAGTTTTATTCCTCGGATAGATCTTTCTAACGATGTATCATGTGCGTCAAACGGAGATAGTATGCTAAAGTTACGACCCCGGGAAATTGATGTACCAATTTACCCCAACGGGGCCCATATTCTAGTGTTTCAACTCCTAGGGTTAGGTTTTTGAATGTTTAGGGTTTTCTAGTGTTTCTCAATAATATATAGGCCTTTGAGCCTCATTGTAACACAAAGTTAAAAGGTCTGTAGCTGCCACATCTCTTCTTAGAGATAAGCTACCAGTGCCCTGGCTAGTTTATTTCCATTTTGTTTGTAAGAAAAATTTTCAGTTCTTTGATATAAATGAAATCAAGTGTTATTTCCGCTACATCTTTGTATTTATGGTTATATGTGTATTCTATTGCATTCCAACATAAATTTGGATGAGTGGTATCAGAGCGGTCTTCTTTTTCTCGATCCTTCTTTGCATGTCCCCAAAGGGGTCAGGGTATAAGGAGTTAGGGCTCAATCTGGTTGAACCTTTGCAAGATCAGCCTCGCAAACCCCGACAACCGCCCTTGGGGGATAAAAAGAAAGATGAGGGAGCAGGAGATCCTATCAAACTATTGTTCAAGGAGGTCCTTGAAAAACAAAGGAAGGTGATGATGGATAAATTTTCCCAGATCCTTCAACGACTGCCCATCGGTGGCGCATCTGCATCAAGTAGCCACTCTGGATGCACTACACCCTTTAAGGTACAATTAAAATTTGACATTCCCATATTTTAGGGTCAAATAGATGCATATATCATAAATAAATGGTTGAATCTATTAGAAGGATATTTCTCGGTTCATGACTTTTCCAACCGGGAGAAGATTATTTTTTCACTCCTCAAAGCTACCCCCCATGTCAAGATTGGTGGGAAACCTACTATGAGAAAAAAGACAAGATAGAACCCTCTTTGTTCTCATTTGTGCCCACGTGGAATTATTTCCAAGATGCCATCAAAGAACAATACACTCTCATGGGGAGCCATGAGAACAAGTACATACAATGGACCACGTTGCGGAAAAAAAGATATCAAGATGTGCTTGAGCTAACGAATCTATTCCATACCCTGCACACAAAGTTGGGTATCAAATATTTGGAAAAACATTTGGTGCTAAAGTATTTCAGTTGTTTGCATAGATATATTTAGGAGGAGATGGAGTTCCTCTACATCTCCTCGCTTGGTACAACATACTGGTATGCTGCCAAGATTAAGCAGAAATTCAAACAAAAGAAGCAAGACTTTGGATCTGAGAATCAAAAGCAAGGGATGGGTGCCCCCAAACCACAGAACAAAGGACAAATCCAAGGCATGGTGGCCCAACACAACCTATCAAATCCGCAAGCAAAGAACAACATTGCGAAGCCAAAGAAGGACACGTGAAAGTGGTGTGAGTTCCATAAGAGCTCCACTCACAACACAAGTGAGTATCAGACCAAGAAATCGTTGGTGGCCAAGATGAGGGCCTCTGAATCAGATGCATGCTCTGACTTTGAATCAGAACCTGACAAGGGGAATGACAAAGGGAAACAGATTATTGATGCGGAGCCCAATGCCATTGTTTCCACTGCGAAGATCCAGAAGGAGGAACTGGAAGATCCAGAGGAGGAGGAGCGTCTCTTCCACTCCCATATGTGGGTAAAGGGTTCCCCGCTACAGTTCATTGCCGACAATGGGAGCCAAAAGAACCTCATTTCAGCAAACTTCGTGAAGTGGTTGGACTTTCCAACCACAACACACCCATAGCTATACACCATTGGGTGGCTTCACCAAGGACGAGATCTTTGCGTCAGCCAGAAGTGTCGCCTTCCCTATAGCATCAAGCCCTTCACAGATGAGGTATTATGTGACATTGCTCATCTTGATGTTTGTGATGTATTATTAGGCCAACCATGCTCTTGGAAGTGACATGTTGTGTATGAGTCCTAGCCTCATGCTGTTATTGTTACTTTGGGAAATAAGTTGTACAGGATACAAGAGGTACCACTGCCTACCTCTATCTCTTTGGTTAATGCAAAAAAATACATTAAGCTCATTTCCAAAACCAGGAAATTTTTTTTCCTGATGATTCGCCCCCAGGGAAATAAGAAGACTGTGGCCACGACCTCTAGACAGGGCTCCTCTTCACGAAAACAACAAATGGACAAGGTTATGGAGGAGTATGGGAACATCTTCACCTCACCCATAGGTGTGCCTCTACACTATCAGGTCAAGCACTCCATTGATATGACTCCAGGTGCACCGCTACCCAATGGACCGATCTATCGACGCTCTATTCTGGAGAACGGTGAAATTAAGAGGCAGATTAAGAGGTTGTTGCATAAAGGTCACGTCCGACCAAGTTCATCACCCTGTGGAAGCCTGATCATGTTGGTACAAAAGAAGGATGGGGCTTAGAGAATCTGTATTGACTATCAAGCGCTGAACAAGATCATTGTCTGGAATAGGTACCCTATCCCACAGATTGATGACCTTCTGGACCAACTCAAAGCGGCGAAATATTTCAACAAGATCGACTTGAACTCTGTGTATCACCAGGTACTAATCGAACCCTCTGATGTGTGGAAGACTACCTTCAAAGACAGGGAGGGCCTTTTGGAGTGGTTGGTCATGCCTTTCGGGTTGACGAATGCTCCCACAACCTTCATGAGGTTGATGGATGACATCTTACAGCCATTCACCAACTCATTTGTAGTGGTGTATTTGGATGACATTTTGATCTTCAGCCAGAGTTGGGAAGAGCACCTCCACCACATCCGACAAGTCCTCCAAACACTCCGGCAACACAAGTTGTGTGCCAATTTGGAGAAGTTCACTTTTCGATGACCCAAGTTCAATATCTAGGATACAGTATTGATGAAAGGGGTGTGCATGTGGATCCAACCAATATCCAAGTCATTCGCGATTGGCCAGCCCCAACCACTCTAATAGAGCTTCACAAATTTTTGGGTCTTGCTAATTTCTACCACAGGTTCGTGTTAGCATTCTCTCATATCAATTGGCACTTGAGTCAAGTCACCAAGGGAGCAGCGAAAGAAAAATTATTTTGGTAGGAATCTCAACAAAAGGCGTTCGTAGAATTGAAACGTATCCTCTTTTCTGCCCCAGTGCTCACATTACCAGACTTGCAACAACCATTTGAGATTGAGAAGGATGCCTCTAACTATGCTATTGGGGCAGTTCTTACTCAACAGGGGCATCAAGTGGCATATAATAGCGATACATTGTCTGACACAATTCGCTAGTATCCCACTTATGACAAAGAAATGTTTTCCATTGTGCAGGCTTGTTGAAAATGGAAGTAGTACATTTTGGGGAAGGAAATAATCATCCACATAGACCACCAACCCCTGCAGTTCATACAGACACAAGGGAAGTTGCAGAATGATCGCCATCAAAAGTGGTCCACATATTTGCAACTGTTTCATTTGAACATAAAGTACAAGAAGGGTAGCACCAATAATGTTGCAAACTGCCTCAGCCGACCACCGATCGTGGCGCTAACCACCATTCTCAACTCTTGTGGGCACGAGACTTCTAATTGGCTGCTTCTCTACAAGAGCGATCCAGAATTCAGTCGGACATAAAAGACACTCTTGGGGGCTACGCAAGTTCCAAATTTTCACCTCCAAGATGCATTGTTATGTCACCTAGGACACCTTTGTGTTCCTTCAAGTGAGCTTGCCAAGATGATATGGGAAGCACATTACAGTTGATTCGTTGGGATTTTCAGTGTCGATAAAACAGTGGAAGTACTGCAGAAGTATTTCTATTGGTCAAACCTTCAACAGGATGTCGGGAAGTACATCACATCCTCCACTCCTTACGACATTGCCAAACTGACCATCAAGAAGCAAGTCCTCTATACTCCACTACCTACCCCTAGTCGACCTTGGGAATCCATCTCCATGGATTACATGTCGGCCCTTCCTTCTACTAAGCATGGAAACCACTGTGTTTTCATGGTCGTCAAAATATTCTTGAAGATGGCCATTATGGCGACTTGCAAGAAGAATATCACAGCAGAAGCCACTACTAAACTCTTCTACGAATGAGCATGGGTCTGCTTTTGGATCCCATAGTCTATCATCTCAGATCGGGACAGCAGGTTCCTCAGCACATTTTGGTCCAGCATTTGGTTAATGCTCGACACCAAGCTCACCAAGTCCACAGCTTTCCATCCCCAAACAGATGGCCAGACAAAGGTCGTCAACAGGATGATTGTACACATTCTGCGCATGTACAATTCAAAGCATCCACACACATGGGATTAGAGCCTCCCCTATTTACATCATAGTTATAATCGGGCTCTCCACAACTCAACCAGCCACAACCTCTTTCAGGTGAGCTTAATATTCTAGCCATTATGTCCCATTGACGTAGCCATGCCATTTGCGGCTACTCAGGCCGACTCGGCTCATGTCCAGTATAAAGATGACAAAGCGAACAACTTCATCGAGCACATTCAACACATCCACCAACAGGTTCATGACATATTGAACAGAGCCAACATTAAGTACAAGCAATGTCATGATCAACATCAGGTGCCACACAACTTCCAGGTGGGAGAAAAAGTCTGGCACCATTTGCAGAAGGAGTGCCTCAGTGGACCCCACAGCAAGCTTCGCCCACTATGATATGGGCCATACACCATCACCAAGGTTGTAGGGAACAATGCCTTCGATCTTAGTATTCCACCATTCCTTGGTTTGCACCCAGTATTCAATATGGATCGCCTTCGTTCCTACTTCCCACCTCTATTGGACACCTCTGACATTGCAGAACAACTCACACCAACAGAGTTAAGCCCAGACTCCATGGAACAGGCCACCACAGATTGTATCATGGACATGCAAATCAAGAACACTCACCAACAGAAGATCCAACTGTATCGGGTTGTCAAAGTTGGCCAACTCCTGCACCAAGGCAAATGGTTCACCAGGCACCAAGTTCAGCAGAAGTTTCCTCATCTCATGGAGGAAATTAATGCAATGGGTACCATTTATTCCTAAGGAGGGAGGAATGATCCAGGTGGATATTGGTGGCCACCTGCATATTCCACTTGGGTCCTCACCACTGTCTCTTTCGTTTTTTCAATTTCGGAACAAATTACTATTTATAGCAGTTTTTCGGGTCCTGAACTTCTGGAGCCGTTTTGAGGCCCTAAACAATTTTTTTTGGGCATCATTTGACGAATATGAATCCATTTTGGGATATAAATTTGTGGTTGGCAGTTTTAGTCCTCAAATATATCTTTCTAACGATGTATCATGTGTGTCAAACAGAGATAGTATGCCAAGGTTACGACCCTGAGAAATTGATGTACCAATTTACCCCAATGGAGCTCATATTCTAGCGTTTCATCTCCTAGGGTTAGGTTTTTGGATGTTTAGGGTTTTCCAGTGTTTCTCAATAATATATAGGCCTTCGAGCCTCATTGTAACACATATTTCAAAGGCTTGTAGCTGCCCCATCTCTTCTTAGAGATAAGATACCAACGCCCTAGCTAGTTTATTTCCATTCTGTCTATAAGCAAATTTCAGTTCTTTGATATTAATGAAATGAAATGTTATTTCTGCTCCATCTTTATATTTATGGTTATATGTGTATTATATTGAGTTCCTGCATAAATTTGGATCAGTGGTATCAAAGTGTTCTTCTTTTTCTCGATCCTTCTTTGCATGTCCCCAACGAGGTCAGGGTATAAGGAGTTAGGGCTCGATCTGGTTGAACCTTTGCAAGATCAGCCTCGAAAACCCCGACGTCCACCCATGGGGGATGAAAAGAAATATGAGGGAGCAGGATATCCTATCAAAATATTGCTCGAGGAGGCCCTCGAAAAACAAAGGAACGTGATGATGGATAAATTTTCCCAAATCCTTCAACGACAGCCCACCAGCGGTGCATCTGCATCCAGCAACCACTCTGGAGGCGCGACTCCCTTTAAGCTACAACTAAAATTTTACATTTCCATATTTGAGGGTCAAATAGATTCAGATGTCATAGATAGATGGTTGAATCTATTAGAAGTATATTTCTCGGTTCATGACTTTTCCGACTGGGAGAAGATTATTTTTGCACTCCTCAAAGCTACCCCCCATGTCAAGGACTAGTGGGAAACTTACTGTGAACAAAAGGAAGAGACATAACCCTCTCTGTTCTCAGTTGTACCCACGTGGAATTCTTTCTGAGATGCCATCAAGGAACAATACCATCCCTTGGGGAGCTATGAGGACAATTACATACAATGTACCACGTTGCAGCAACAAAAAGATCAAGATGTGCATGAGCTGACGAATTTGTTCCATACCCTGCGCACAAATATGGCTATCAAAGATTCGGAGAAACATTTGGTGCTAAAGTATTGCAGTTGTCTACACAGATATATTCAAGAGGAAATGGATTTCCTAAACATCTCCTCGCTTGGTACGACATACCAGTATGTTACAAATATTGTGCAGAAATTCAAACAGAAGAAGTGAGACTTTGGATCTGTGAATCAAAAGCAAGGGAAAGGTGACCCCAAACCGTAGAAAAAATGACAAAGCTAAGGCATGGTGGGCCAAGAAAACCTGTCAAAACTGCAAGCAAAGAACAATACCACAAAGCCAAAGAAGGACATGGGAAAGTGGTGTGAGTTCCGTAAGAGCTCCACTCACAACAAAAGTGAGTGTCAAGCCAAGCAATTGTCGGTGGCCGAGAGGAGGGCTTCTGAATCAGATGCATGCTCCGACTCTGATTCAGAACCTGACAAGGGGAATGAAAAAGGGAAACAGATTATTGATGCAGAGCCCAACGCCACTTCTTCTACTGCGAAGATCCAGAAAAAGGAACCGGAAGATCCAGAGGAGGAGGAGCATCTCTTCCACTCGCAGATGTGGGTAAAGGGTTCCCCGCTACAGTTCATTGTCGACAATGGGAGCCAAAAGAACCTCATTTCAGTAGACGTTGTGAAGCGTTTGGGTTTTTTGATCACAGCACACCCACAACCATACACCATCGGCTGGTTTCACCAAGGACAGGATCTCTACGTCAACCAGTAGTGTCGCCTTCCCTACTGCATCAAGCCCTTCATAGATGAGGTATTATGTGACATTTCTCCTCTTGATTTTTCTGATGTATTATTAGGCCAACCATATTTGTGGAATCGAAATGCTGTGTATGAGTCCTGGCCTCATGCTGTTATTGTTACTTTGGGAAATAAGCTATATAGGATACCAGAGGTACCACCACCTGCCGCTATCTCTTTGTTTACTACAAAACAATGTAGTAAGCTCATTTCCAAAACCAGGAAATTTGTTTTCTTGATGATCCACCCCCAGGGCAAGAAGAAAATTGTGGCCACAACCTCCAAACAGGGCTCCTCTTCATGAAAACAAAAAATGGACAAGGTTTTGGAGGAGTACAGGAACATCTTCACCTCACCCATAGGGGTGCCTTTGCACTGTCAATTCAAGCACCCCATTTATCTGACCCCAAGTGCGTCGCTACCCAATGGACCGATTTATCGACGCTCTATTTTGGAGAACGATGAAATCAAGAGGAAGATTCAGGAGTTGTTGCAGAAAGGTCACATTCGGCTGAGTTCATCACCCTGTGGGAGCTTGCTCGTGTTGGTACAGAAGAAGGATGGGACTTGGAGACTCTGTATTGACTTTCAGGCGCTGAACAAGGTCACTATCCGGAATAATACTCGATCCCATGAATTGATGACCTAGGTTCAATATCTGGGATACATTATTGATGCAAGGGGGGTGCATGTGAATCCTACCAAGATCCAAGTCATTCGGGATTGGCCAACCCCAACCACTCTAACAGAGCTTCACAACTTTCTGGGTCTTGCTAATTTCTACCGCAGGTTCGTGTTGGGATTCTCACATATCACTTGGCCCTTGAGTCAAGTCACCAAGGGAGGAGCGAAAGAAAAATTATTTTGGTCGAAATCTCAAAAGAAGGCATTCGTAGAATTGAAACATCTCTTGTGTTCTGTCTCAGCGCTCACATTACTAGATTTGCAAAAACTATTTGAGATCGAGACGTATGCCTCTGACTATGCTATTAGGGCGGTTCTTACTCAACAGGGGCATCAAGTGGCATATCACATTGAGACATTGTCCGACACAGTCCGCAAGTATCCCACTTATGACAAAGAAATGTACTCCATTGTGCAGGCTTGTCGACAATGGAAGCATTACATTTTGGGGAAGGAAAAAATCATCCACACGGACCACCGACCCCTGCAATTCATATAGACACAAGGGAAGTTGCAGAACAATTGCCATTAGAATCGATCCACATATATGCAACAGTTTCATTTGAACATCAAGTACAAGAAGGGTAGCACCAATAATGTTGCCTCAACCAACCACCGATCGTGGCGCTAACCACCGTTCTCAACTCTTGTGGAAATGAGACTTCTGATTGGCTACTTCTATACAAGAGCCATCTAGAATTCAGTCACACATACAAGGCACTCTTGGGGGGTACACAAATTCCAAATTTTCACCTCCTAGATGCACTGTTATGTCACCTGGGACACCTTTGTGTTCCTTCAAGAAAGCGTACCTAGATGATATAGGAAGCACACTACATTCAAGTCAGTGGGAATTTTGAGGTCAAGAAAACAGCGGCAGTACTGCAGAAGTATTTCTATTGGCCGAACCTTCGACAGGATGTCGAGAAGTACATCATATCCTGCACTGCTTGCGTCATTTCCAAACCGACCATCAAGAAGCAAGGCCTTTATACTCTGCTACCTACCCCTCATCAACCTTGGGAATCCATCTCCATGGATTACATGTCAGGACTTCCTTATACTAAGCATGGAAACGACTGTGTTTTCGTGGTCGTCGACAGATTCCCAAAGATGGCCATTATGGTGACCTGCAAGAAGAATATCACAATAGAAGCCACTCCTAAAATCTTCTTTGAATGAGTGTGGGTGCACTTTGGGATCCCACATTCTATCATCTTATATCGGGACAGCAGGTTCCTCGGCACATTTTGGTGCAGCCTCTGGTCAATGCTGGAAACTAAGCTCACCAATTCCACTGCTTTCCATCCCCAAATGGATGGCAAAATAGAGGTCATCAACAGGATTATTGTATACATTCTATGCATGTACAATTCAAAGCATCCACACACATGGGATGAGAGCCTCCCATATTTACAACACAGTTATAACTGGGCTCTCCACATCTCAACTGGCCACAACCCCTTTCAGCTGGGCTTGGGATTCCAGCCACTATGTCCCATTGACATAGCCATGCCATTTGTGACTACTCCGACCGACTCGGCTCATGTCCATTCTAAAGCTGAAAAAGCGAACAACTTCATTGAGTGCCTTTAGCACATCCGCCAACAGGTTCATGACATATTGGACAGATCCAATGCTAAGTACAAGCAACGATATGATCAACATCGGGGGCCACACAACTTCCAAGTGAACGACAAAGTTTGGCTACATCTGCAGAAGGAGCACCTTACTGGACCCCACCGCAAGCTTCATCTACTCCGATATGGGCCATACACTATCACCAACGTTATAGGGAACAATGCCTTCGAGCTCAGTATTCCACCATTCCTTGGTCTGCATCCAGTATTCAATGTGGACCGCCTTCGTCCGTACTTCCCACCTCTACTAGACACCTCTGACATTTCAAAACAAATCACACCAACAGAGTTAAACCCATACTACATGGAACACACCACCACAGATTGTATCATGGACATGAAAATCAAGAACACTCACCAATAGAAGATCCAACTGTATCGGGTTGTCAAAATTGGCCAACTCTTGCACCAAGGCCAGTGGTTCACCAGGGACCAAGTTCAGTAGAAGTTTTCTCATCTCATGGAGGAACTCAACACAATGGAGACCATTGCTTCCTAAGGGGGGAGGAATGATCCAGGTGGATATTGGTGGCCACCCGCCTATTTCACTTAGGGCCCCACCATTGTCTCTTTCAGTTTTTCAGTTTCAGAACAACTTACTATTTTTAGCAGTTTTTCAAGTCCTGATTTTTCAGAGCCGTTTTGAGGCCCTAAACGACGTTTTTTGGGAATCGTTTGGCGTATTTGATTTTGTTCTAGAATCCACATTCGCGGTTCCTAGTTGTATTCATCGGATAGATATTTCTAATGATGTATCATGTGTATCAAACAGAGATAGTATGCCAAAGTTACGACCCCAGGAAATTGATGTACCAATTTACCCCAACGGGGCCCATATTCTGGTGTTTCATCTCCTAGGGTTAGGTTTTTGGATGTTTAGGGTTTTTCAATGTTTCTCAATAATATATAGGCCTTCGAGCCTCATTGTAACACAGATTTCAGAGGCTTGTAGCCGCTAGATCTCTTCTCAGAGATAAGCTACCAGTGGCCTAGCTAGTTTATTTCCATTCTGTCTTTTAGCAAATTTAAATTCTTTGATATTAATGAAATGAAGTGTTATTTCAACTGCATCTTTATATTTATGGTTCTATGTGTATTCTATTTCATTCCTACATAAATCCGGATCAGTGGTATCAGAGCGGTCTGCTTTTTCTCGATCCTTCTTTGCATGTCCCCAACGAGGTCGGGGTATAAGGAGTTAGGGCTTGATCTGGTTGAACCTTTGCATGATCAGCCTCACAAACCTTGACGACCGCCCATGGGGGATGAAAAGAAAGATGAGGGAGTAGGATATCTTACCAAAATATTACTCAAGGAGGCCCTCGAAAAACAAATGAACGCGATGATGGATAACTTTGTCCAGATCCTTCAATGATTGCCCACCAGCGACGCATCTGCATCCTGCAGCCATTGTGGAGGCACGACTCCCTTTAAGGTACAAGTAAAATTTTTCATTCCCATATTTGAGTGTCAAATAGATGTAGATTCTATAGATAGATGGTTGAATCAATTAGAAGGATATTTCTCGGTTCATGACTTTTTCGACCGGGAGAAGATTATTTTTTCACTCCCTAAAGCTACCCAGTGATGGGCCTCTAAATTATACATTAAATAAGGCCCATATAACATTTATTAGGCCCATATACCTTCCTTATGCACATAAAAAGATATATTAAATCTCTCCTTCTGCACTTAATAATGTTTTCTTATGCTCTAATATGTTCTTAGGAAGGATTAAAGGTAGTTGCATATTTTTGCCTAATATTGGTTATTTTTGTAGAATATTGTGAGAATATTTGGAATATTATACAGATTTGGAGAAGGAGATGATTTAAGAACTTTCTCCGTGCCACTGGAAGATCAAGGTTGGAGAATAAATTAGCACAATTTCGAAAAATTATGGATAAATCTTAGAGATATTCAAGGGGGTTGTCCACCCTCCTTAACTCTCAAAGGTAGCCAAAGGATTCTCATGAGATCCCCCTCTAGAAATTCAAATTCCAGAGGCAGCCAAGCACCTCAAAACCAAGTGCACTCAAACCATACTTCACTTGGAGTCTCCAACAAATCGAATTTTAAGAAGCAGCCAAGCAACTGAAGAAGAAGGGCACTCAATCTATGTTTACTTGGAGTCAAAGTGGAATCAATCACCATTTTCAAGGGAGTTGTTGGTAGTTTCCCTGTAGAATAAATAGAGCAAAGCTAGAGCTAGAAAGGAGTTAATTAGCCAGTGGGTTGATTCTAGTCAATTCCATTTTATTCTTCGATTCCATTCAAAAAATTTGCTGCAAGATATTAGGCTTTTGTTGTTATGACCTTCAGGATGTACTAAGACTGTATTCTTAATGTGATGAGTATTCATATGACTTTCTATTGATCTATTTCTAGAGAGTTGGGCTCGTGGGTTAGGGCCCGACCCATGTGCCTCAGCTTCTCTATTGTTGTCATTCTTTCCTTTCTATCATTCAGCTAGTTTTGCTTCTGCCATTTAAGTTATATATGCTTCTGACAAGTTTCATTGATGTTTAGTTTTTGTGTTGTTGTAGTTTTAATTGCTTAAGCGTAGTAAAATAGAGGAAAAACGCCAAAAAAATTGTGGTCAAGTATCCCCTCCTCTTATCTCTGTCAGTAGAGTTCAAGTAGGGCAGACCTTCCCACAGGCCAAAATTTCTTTCTGTTTGAGTTTTGGGAAGAATTTTTATTACCAAGTCCAAGCCTTTCTTTCACTATTTCATCTCGCATTTTTGTCTGTTTCCCATGCATGAATTTGCAGGTGTGTCTCACTTCTGAGCATTCCTCTTACACCTTCATTCCACTCCTTTTCTTCTCATATTTACGTTGTACTTACATTTTATTTTCCTAACATACTTAAGCCCTTCAATGCCTTGTTTCTCTATTTTTCTCCGTTCATGGCCGCCTTACCCTTTTCCTGAAAAACACGTGAAAAACCATTCAAAACCACCGAAAACCCGACCTCCGTATTTGCTCCTCGATTCTCCCGCCACCGTACGTTGCACTTTGCAAATCGCAACATTTGGCTTTTACCTTTAACACTTACCGCTCATTCCTTGCGATTGCGATATTGCAAAATCACACTTCACACCATTTAGATTTTACCTATAAAACACTTACCGCTCATTCTTGCGATTGCAATATTGTGAAATAAAAAAACACAAATCGCATCCTTTAGCTTTTTGCATAACACTTACCGCTCATTCCGCCGATGCGATAACTCCGCCACGTCACTCGTCGCACTTCGCAGAACTTACCACATCGCAGATCGCAACCCACAAATTTTACAGCGTTGCAAATGGCACTTTGCACATTCTAGTTCGTTCTTATTGATTCTTATTGCTAACCCCTTAAACTTCCGATATTGTGATTGCGACATTGCATATCACAACTTTTGTCCTTCACTGCACTCTACCACGTCACTTGTTGCAAACCGCACTTCGCACATTTTAGTTCATTCCTGTTAATTCTTTCTTCTATCCCTTTAAACTTGCGATATTGCGATTGCGAGATCACACATCGCAAATTTTGTCCTCTATCGCACTTTTGAGTTCTTTCCGCTCCAAAGTCATTTCTCATGCTATAATAAATTTTTATAATGGTTTAACCCCCTCTCTCCACTTTCAAGCCTCGTTTCATATGTTAAACCCTCCATTAGCCTCTTTTAGCCCTTTTCTTCCCTCCAAGCTTCAAATTAACTCTTTTTAATTAGAATTAAGTCATGGCTAGCCTAGTTGCATGGATAGTGTAGGTCTTAACCCTGTACAGAAATTATTTACGAATGAATCTTTAAAACAGAAAATAAAAAATAACGAGAGCATAAAACATAACACAAATAAACATAGATATTTTCCCCTGGATCCCAAATCGGGATGACCAACTTGATTTTTCATTATATTCATTTTAGTGTTACAACACATATATATACATGCCGAAGCATACATAAACCCCAATCCATTAACCCTGGATTAGAACATAACCGTAGTTCCCTTGACCGGATCTTCAAAATGCTAGGGGCTGAAAACCATCGTCCCCAAAACCATGTGCAAACTCATGCAAAAAACCATGGGTGGGTCTGCCTATGAGTGGGTCCACACACCAAAAAATATAACACATAGCGCGTGGGGCTAGTCGTGGAAAGAATATAACACATACCCAACATTCTCCCACTTGTTGTTTTCTTTCCGCAGGGGGCCACAGGAGAGCTTAGTCATTAGCCCAACTTTGCAACACCCATTGTTTCTCTACACCAAGAGAACTTCTGAGTTCTCACAGACTTATTCAATGCATCTGCAACATTCTTCAAGGTGTCCACCTTTACCAGCAACAACCTTTTAGCCTCAACCATATCTCTCACAAAGTGATATTGAACATCAATGTGCTTTGTCTTTGAATGATAAGCAGGGTTCTTAGCCAAGAAAATTGCACTTTGGCTATCACAGTCTATCCTTATAGCTTGTTGTACCAACCCCATACTTGAACACAATCTCTGCAACCAAACTGCCTCCTTGCTTGCATGAGTGGCTGCTATGTATTCTGCCTCTGTAGTTGAAAGAGCCACTACAGACTGTCTTTTACTCATCCAACTGACTCCACCTCCAAATAGGCTAAACACATATCCACTTGTAGATCTTCTTTGGTTCAGATCTCCAGCCTAGTCAACATTAAAAATACCACGAATGTCCAACACTCTTTCTAATCCTGGTATTCCTTGGTATCACAAGCCATAATCACTAGTACCACGCAAATATGCTCCTTCCCTGGGTTTGACATAAACCTGCTCAATACTCCCACTGCATGTGAAATGTCTGGTCTAGTATAGACCATTGCATACACCAGGCTACCCACTGCACTTGCATATGGAACACAGGACATATCCTCCTCTTCTTCTTGTGTCTTGGGAAACTATTCAGTAGACAGCTTTGTACCTACAGGAATCGGAACATTCACCGGTTTACTATCCTACATATAAAACCTCTGCAATATAGTCTTGACATACTTCCTCTAGTTTAACCAGAGCTTCCTCTTTGCCCAATATCTCTTAATTTCCATGCCCAAAATATACTTTGCAGCACCAAGATCCTTCATGTCAAATTTTGAGAACAGTTGGGTCTTCAAATCTTGGATAATTTATTTTATATTTCCAATCAACAACATATCATCCACATACAAGACCAAATAAATAACACGGTCACCAATTAATTTAAAATAAATACAGTGATCCTCCTTGCTTCTAGTTAAGCCAAGTCCCCATATATAGGTATCAAATTTCTGATACTACATCCTTGGTGACTCTTTTAACCCATATAAAGACTTCTTTAACCTGCATACCAGTTATTTCTTCCCCTTCACCATAAAGCCTTCAAGTTGTTTCATGTAGATCTCCTCTTCCAGATCCCCGTGAAGAAATTTTGTCTTCACATCCATCTGTTCTACCTCAAAATTAAATGCAGTAGCAACAAATAAAAGTAATCTAATAGAAGAAACTTTGGCAATAGGAGAAAAAATATCACCAAAATCAATTCCCGACACCTGGGAATAACCTTTTTCTACCAACCAAGCTTTGTATTTATTCACCTTGCCTTCTATATTCATTTTCTTCTTCAACACCCATTTTCTCTCGATGGGCTTCCTTCCAGCCAGCAACTCCACTAGATCCCATGCCTCTTTTTTATGCAAGGATGCCATTTCATCAGCCATGGCCTCCTTCCAGAGTTTTCCATCCTCTAAATATACTGCGTCCCTGACGGTTCTGGGATCATCATCAGTTATAGTTAAAGAAAAATTTGAACATAAAGCAGATGGACTATACCTTTCTGGTTGTCTTCTTTCCCAACTGATCTTCTCACAGCTGGAGTTCGTTGCTCTTCCTCTTCCGAGTCTTCTTCTGTTGTAGAGTTTGATTCATCCTCCTTTAGCTCAAACTCTATCTTCTCAGGTTCCTTTGGTATGATTTCATGTTTAACAACATCTTTCACCTCTCTAAACACCACATCTTGGTTGTACACAACCTTCCTTGTTTTTGGGTTCCAAAGCTTGTAACCCTTTAAACCATCCTTATATCCAATAAAGATGCACCTTTCAGATTTATTATCCAACTTGTTCCTTTTCTCCTTTGGAACATGTACATATGCATCACATCAAAATACCCTCAGATGTGAAAGAGAGGGTTTCTTACCAGTCCATACCTCATGTGGAGTCTTATCCTCCAATGCTGATGAAGGTGATCCTCACAATCCGTAACATGCCGTCTCCAACGCCTCCGCCCCGGCACCCTTGTCCTAACCCGGTACCACTGAGCATGCTTCTTTCCTTTTCCATCAGCGTTCTGTTCATTCTTTCTGCAACTCCGTTTTGCTGAGGTGTGTATGGAGTAGTCTTCTGTCGTGCTATACCACACTTCTTACATAACTATTCAAATTCCTTCTTGCAAAACTCCCCACCATTATATGTCCTCAGCACCTTTATCTTCTTCTCTGTCTGGTTTTCCACTAGAGCCTTAAATTCTTTAAATTTGTCAAAGAATTCATATTTCTTCCTCAAGAAATATAACCGTGTATTCCTTGAGAAGTCATCTATGAATGAAACATAGTACACAGACTTACCCAATGATGGAACCAACATAGGTCACTGTGCACAAGCTCTAATATCTTGTTTGCCCTCTTAGCACCAAAAGGAAAATTCACCTGATTATGCTTCCCATATACACAATGTTCACATAAATCGAAATCTAGAGAGAAATTAGACATACCTTCTACCATACCATTTCCATGTAGTATCCAAAGGCCCTTCTCTCCAATATGTCCAAGCCTTTGATGCCATAGTATAGTCTTTTCTCCAGATACCACTAGGCTTTCCACTCCACCTTCAGGAACCACATAACTATTGCACCCATCAACAACAGTGCTACCCTGAAGCTTGTACAGAGTTCCAATCCGAACTCCTCGCATTAATACCAGTGCTCCCCGAACCATCTTACAGGTATCTTTTCTATACACTTTTTTTACACCTGTATCATCCATCTTGCTTACAGAAATCAAATTTCTGGCCAATGCAGGAATGTGCAGAACACTAGGAAGTGTTCTAATCCTTCCACCTTGCAGCTTCAGCTTGAATTTTCCACGTCCAACGATTCTAGCCTTCCTATCATCCCCTAGGAAGACATCACCGCCATCATATTTCTCATACTCGCAGAACCACTCCCTATGGGGAGTGAAGTGAAAGGATGCACCCGAGTCAATCATCCATGACTCATGATCTACATGTGTATTTGAAGAAGAAGCCAAATACAGATCCCCACCTTCATCTGAGGCGTTTTTGCCTCTGCAGAAGGAGCATCATCAGACCCCTTTCCTTTCTCAGGAGCTTTAGATATGCAGTCCTTTTTGAAGTGCCATTCCTTTCCGCATTTCCAGCACACCTTTACAAACTTTCCAGGAGATTTAGATCTCCCACTCGAAACCTTATTCTTGTTTCTGTTCTGGGACCTTCCTCGTATAGATAAGACATCTCCATTTTGGCCCTCCATATTTCTCCGTCTCATTTCCTCTGACAGCAAGGCTGAGACAATGTCATCAAAATTCAAGGTAGTTGTATTGCTACCTATTGCAATAACCAGACTATCCCACGAATCTAGTAGAGAACACAACAAACTGATTCACTTATCTTCATCTGAGATTTTAATATCAATAGATGACAACTGACTTACCATTGTATTGAAGGCGTTCATATGTTCTGTCACTGAGTCTCCATCCTTCATCCTCAGGTTATACAAATTTTTCCGCAGGAAAAATTTATTCACCAGAGACTTAGATTGGTACAAAGTCACAAATTTGTCCCACAAAATCTTCGCCATAGCTTCCCTAGATACATTCAACAATACAGAATCAGAGACACACAACCGTATTGTGCTCTTTGCCTTCTGATCCAACTTCTTCCAGTCTTCATCTGACATTTTCGTTGGTTTAGTACCTAGGTCTACCGCAATCCATTGATCTTTTTCGACCATCAGGTCCTCCATCTTGAGCTTCCACAGCTCAAAACTTTGACCATTAAATTTCTCGATCTCTATCTTCCTGCCGCTCGCCATCTTCTTTCATCGCAAGAATCGATCCCACAGATCTCCCACTGAATAGGGTCTACCTCAGGCCCAAGCAAAAAACCCTTAGCAACAAAGGCATCCCCTTGAAGCCGAAACAAATCTGATACCAAATGTAGGTTTTAACCCTGTACAGAAATTATCGATGAAAAAATATTTAAAACAAAAAATAAACAATAGCGAGAGCATAAAACATAACACAGATAAACACGGAGATTTTCCCCTAGATCCCAAATCGGGACGACCAGTTTGATTTTTCATTATATTCCTTTTAGTGTTACAACACATATATATACATGCTGAAGCATACATAAACCCCAATCCATTAACCCTGGTTTAGAACATAACCGTAGTTCCCTTGACCGGATCTACAAAATACTAAGGGCTGAAAACCATCGTCCCCCAAAACCATGTGTGGGTCTGCATATGAGTGGGTCCGCACACCCAAAAAAAAAAATTTGTCGGGGCGCTGTTGCCCCCCCTGCTACGCTCACGCAATGTACAACGCGTGGGGCTAGTTGTGGAAAGAATATAACACATACCCAATAGATAGAAGCATGGTAGATAGATCATAGGATAAGTAGAGTGCATTTAGCCGTTTTGCCAAGTTAAGTATGGTTTAGGATTAGTTTCCTTTCTGCTATTTTTTTCTGCAAATTAAATTAGTTTACTTCCTGTCATTTATTTTCAGAAAATTAATTTAGTTTCTTACAGTCATTTCCTTCTTGCACATTAAATTAGTTCCATTTCTGTCATTTCCTTTCTGCAATTTAGTTTAGTTTCATTGAAGTTTGACAGACTTCATTAAGAACCCCTAGAAGTAGCACACTTTCGTAAAGCAGAGGAGGATGACATGAACATAATGCATCTTCTGTGTATATAGCATTGTCACCTAAAAGTTTGTATGAACCCTGGGTTGATAAAGTAAAGTATGGAATCCCCTGGGAGTTGCATCACTCTTGGTGCAATACCAGGGCTCACCAATTTTTGGCGATGTTTTCGGGGAGGTGTCTAGTAGATGTTTTGATTATGTTTTAGCATTATTTTCTGTTTTCCTTTTCATGTTGCTTCCGAAATATTGAAAAATACAAAAAAATCTGATTTTCATGCCTCATAGGAGTAGGGATACTCAGAATATTTAAAAAAAAAATACTTCTCCAATACCAACCTCCTCCCCCCCCCCCCCCACTTGACCACGTGGTGTAGTAAGAACCACATCACCATACACTTTTGAAGGAAGAAGAGATGGATGGATATGATGACAATGAATAAGATCTTATTGGGTTTCCCATTCAAAATATGGACATCAGTGTACCTATGAAGAAAATCCCTCTATCTTTCCTTCCCAACTTCCATGGTATGAGGACAGAAGATCCAAAAACATTTCTCTATGAATTTGAGATACTTTGCAGGTATTATGGCTACTTATCACACACTCAAAAAATTATATTTTTTCCTGCAACATTGAAGGATAGAGCTCTTAAATTGTTTATGAGTCTAGGTACTAACTCAATAAGATCATGGAAGGATATGCAAAATATATTTCTAGAAAATATAAAGATCATGATCTTCGAGAAGAAATTTTTAGAATGAACCAAGAAGAAGATGAGAGCCTTGAGGATCTAATAGAGAGATTCATTTATAATGTTAAGAGGGAAAAAATGCATCATCTATGATTTGACACACTAAAAACCCTCTTACTTAGAACAATTGGGGATGAGTGGATTGATCTCCTTAATCTCATGAGTAGAGGAGATGTATACCAATCGTCATTTGAAGAAATTTGTGAAATATGCAAGCACATATCAAGAGGAAGGGAAAGAGAAAGTAAATCGACATCAACATTGGTAAGGCAAGATGAACTTGGAAATTTTCTTGATAACTTTAAAACAAGAATTCTTAGCAATCTAAGTGAACAAGTAGAAATGTTAAGAATGCAAAATGAGCAAAAAGAAGATGTTGATATTTTTGTTATCCATGCAGAATCATATGCTAATAAATGTTTTTCATCATTCCCCAATTTTAAAGAAATTTACCAAGAAGACAATGGAGCAAGGCAATCACCAAAGAAGTTATGTTATGTAGCTCCAAGGATACCCTAACAACCTAGTCAACTTGATATGATGCAAGGATCCACTTCACAATTTCAAGCTTATTCACATCCATCTCAAACTAATTGGGATACACTCCCTCCTTGGAAACCTTGGCCATCTCACCCCCAAAACCAATCTCGGGAACATGGTTGGCTAGGTCCTTATTGGGAAAATCCACAATATCCTCAATATTTTCCTTCATATAGGCTCCATACCCAAATCCATGCTATCCCTACCATCCACCTCCACCACAAATACAGCCTCAACCACATCCATCTCATATATCCAGCCCCACTCAACTACTTGTACCACCATTTTCAAACCCACGCCACGAAGTATCTCAGCCCACTTACAATGTTGAGGTACAACAATACCAAACATATCCTCTTTATCTAAATGGTCTTCATCTTAGTTCAAGAAAGGTATTGCAAAGAAGATATTTTCTTAATGTCATTGAAGGACAACATAAAGAAGAAGAATATATGAATGAGGAGATCAAATAATCAAGGGATGCACTTGATGAAGAGAAGATATCAGAATCGGTTGTTGAGAAAGTTCCCTCATGTTTACCAGCATTTCCTCCATGTGTTCAAGAGAACAATCAACAAAAAGAGGAAGATTTGAATGTCATAATAGAAGAGGACAGCCAAGGTGATCTAACTTAGCAAGTGAACCAGAGGCATCACAACTACATTGACATATGGTTCCAAATAGTCATTAAGCTGCAGCAGCACACTCTTCTCCAACAACACTTGATACAATCCCAATCAAAGAAATTCATCTCTCATATTCGGGTATATGTTAGAGCATGTATTCCAAGTGTGCACCTGATTTTATCTTTCATCTTGATGTGTACATGGCTCCATTGGATGTATTCCTGTACTTGAAAAAGGTTTTGTTTTTTCAATTAGAGTAGGAAAGTGAAAAAAGGGAAAAAAAAAGAGAGACAAAAAAGGGAAAGAATAAAATCTCATATGAAAACCTCTTTCAGGCATCTGAGATTGGCTTGCTGATTAAAAACCTCCATGAGGCAGTCAATGGGTTGAAAAAAAAAATATCCTAGGTGAAAACCTCCTTTGAGGCACCTAGGCAGACCTTCTAGTTGAAAACCTCATGGAGGCAGCTAGTACGCCTTTAAAAAAAAAATGTGCATTTCTCCATGTATCTCTCTCTAATGAATGCAGGTGCTCTCCAACCTTTGCAAGCATAAAAAAGCAAGTTGGCACAAAAATAAAATTTGGCCAATACTTTAGTCAAAGGAATTCAAACTTGGACTTCCTCCTATGCTCAGAAGCTCCAAAAGGACGTCAAGCGGATTATCAAATGCAGCTTCAAAACCACCAAAGACAACTTCAACAGCCATATCAGCAATAGCTTCAATATCACATGCAAAAACAAATAAATGGTAAGGCTTAGGTATGCAACCATCTAACCCTTTATTCGAATCTATTTTAGCTTAATAAAACATTAAAAAGTGTGAGAAGTAAAGTTTTTTTATATAGCCAAAATCAGTAGCAGAGCAACCTCGGCCTTATCTAGCAACTAGCCTCACTTTTTCCACCAAGAAAAGGAACAAAACAAAAGTAAAAAGGACTTGAGAAAGTGGGCGGTAAGCAGCTCGTTGTAATAGAGGACAAGGAGTGCCAAGGGGTAACCAAGGGTGAACTCAATTCACAGAAAAAAAAAAGGATTGTGATTTTACTTTGCATGCAATTAAAAATAAAAAATAAAAAAGAGAAAAAAAAAATCAAACAAAAGGTGGATCCACCACCTCTTGGCATGCAAAACAGATTTACTTAAGGCATCTGAGGACCTCCATGAAGCACCTACAAGAATAATTGCAGCAAGAAGAATAGCAAGAATATTAGCAGAAGAGCAGTGCATGGGCCAATAAAACAGAAAATTAAATAAGTCAGCATGCAGGAAAGACCATAAGGAAGGGAGGATGAGCAACAGTTTCAGTAGGGGGGTGATGATGGGCCTCTAAATTAAACATAAAATAAGGCCCATCTAACCTTTCTTAGGCCTGTTATCACTCTAATAATTCTTAAGTTGTGAGATTTTGATTTAAAGTTTAAAGAACATCAGAGGTAACCACAAACCTACTTTCAAGTCCTAGGATCTAGCCTTCCTAAGGCTCAGAGAGGGCTCTCTCTATAAGATTTAACTTTGTTTTTATATATTATCTTAGGCTAGTTATATGGGGCAATTTGGTTTTGATATTTGGTTTGGTTTGGTGGGAAAAATCACTTAATGAGATGGATAGTGATAGATCTATTTTTCCATTGGGAAAAAGGAGTCAACATGTCAAGCAGACAGAACCAGGATCAAGGTCTAAAGTCAAATATTTTTAGGGAAAGATAGCAGAGTCACTCAAGATCTTTGAGGCTAATTGGTGAAGTGGTTTGATCGAGATAAAGATCAATCAAGGACTCTTTGATTCGGATATGGATGAGAAGACAGAGGTCATTCAAAAGAGGGAACAATTAAGGGTTCCCTACTCTGGAAATCAGTAGAAAAAATAAAAATGAAAACCAGTAAATAACAGAGTGCTTTTAAAAAATTATAATATATCAATGTAAATATAAGAAAACATAAGAAAATATAACAAATAACAGTAGAAATTACTTCACTTAAGTGGCCCAACACATGAATCCTAAAATATGATGCTTTATTCCTTGAAATCCAACCTGCTTACTTGAAACTTGGTACAAAAACCCTTCAGGTACAGAAATATTGACTATATAAATATTTAGCAATTTATTCCACAATAATACTTCAAAATATGAAGTATTTATACAAAAAATATTACAAAATATCCTAGAATAGTCCTAGGAATGTTTTTTGGAAATAAAATATCTTATTACAAAAAGATAGTGACAGCTCCTTAACAACCTGCAAGTTTTTTTTTTTTTTTTCTAAATGAGACTATTTCTATTAAAAAGCATATGGTACAAAGTGAGATTACAATCATGAGTAGCAGAATATCAGGGAGCCGAAAATGGTGAACCATCAACCTCGGTCCCGAAGAGAAATCATGGAGAAAGCAACAAGATAGCAGAAAAGGATTGCAGGAAACAGAGAGCTAGTCAAAGGAGTCTACCCAGAATGGGACGAAACTTCTAAATGACATTTTTTCACTTTTTTCTTACTGAATTTGACCCAGCGATTGTTGGACGGATGAGTAGGAACCACTTGCAGACTATTCTGCACTGAAGGTGGGATCTCCTTATCCGAATCAGGTGAGGAAAACTCATGTGTACGTTTCTGTGAAATCAGAGGTTCAGAGGGCACCTCAGGACTGGCTAAAGGTGATTCCTTTGTATGCTCAAGTTCCTCTCCTTTCGCTTCAGACTCTTCTTCATCCGGGCTGAAGGAATCTATGTCATCCCTGGGGGGTGGATCACATGGTTTCCAGCCTTTGGATTTTGTCTTGCGGATGGTGTTCTTATTTTTGGCATTGAACATGGCACAAGAATTCTGAAAGTGCCCTGTCTGATGGCAGTGGTGACATAGCAATGCGGTGTTCTCAAAGTCTAGGATCTGAGTCTAGTGAAAGTCCCCAACTTTGAGAATGATTTGATTTGGCGGACCTTTGCTTATGTCTATTTCTGCGCAGATTCTACCAAAGGTGTATATTCCTTTCTCCCCTCTGGAGGTATCTGTTGCCAGGAATCGGCCCAAAGTGTTTCCAATCCCTTGGAAGACAGAGAAGTGCCATAGATGTGCCGAGAGGTTCGGTAGTCGGACCCATATGGGAAGCTTAGTGATGACTGCTGTGGTGGGGTCGAAATCTGGGAACCAGGGGGTGAGGAGTAACCCTGTCGTTCCCCAAAACCAAGGGCCTCTTGTTAAGGCTTTCTGGTAATCTTCTTTGAAAGCAAAGGCCACAATGAAGAAACCCTTCGAGTAAAGGAAGACTTTGTTGTTGTTGGTCCAGTTGGTGTGGATCCATTGATGAATATCTACCATTTGAGGCCAAAGGCCATTAAATCTGCAAATGATAGTTGTTTCTGCATACGTTTGGTATTGAGCTTCGAGCGATGGATGGGAGATCTCGATGGAGGGGGCTTCCTCTGTTTTATCAACCAAAAAAGGCTTGGGAGCCTCAACTGGTTGTGCAGATTTCTCGGGTGTCTGTGCATGAACCGCATCTTTGTAAGAGAAAGCAGGGTTAGAGGATGGTTGCCCAGATGCTCCCCCTCTTAGACGCAGGGTAAGCACAATCGAAGCATCTCTGTTGATACTGTAAAAAGAAAGGGGAAGAAGGTCCTCTAGCTATTTACCTTCATAGAGCAGTCGCAGAAGAGCCGAGGGTATCCCCAACCTGAGTTCAAGATTGCGTAAGAGATCCTGCACCAGATCCGTCGCATGCACCCAATGCAGTAGGGTTTTTCTTGAGAGAAGCAGAAACTGGATTTGATAAGATTATGGGGAAAATCCTGAAAGCCCCTACTTGTCGTCGCCGAGTACCATGATTGATACTTCAGTACCCAGGTCCGTCTGACTGAACGGGGAGTTAAATGCGATATTTTTAGTGGGTAGTGCTACCCCAGCTCCCCAATCTTGCAGATCCGCGGGGCTGTGCTGCGTTAGGGCCTCTGTTGCGGAGGAGGCAACAAGACAGCCTATGCCAACATGATCGATGTTGTGCGTGATTTTTTCATGGAGGAGAGTTGTGCCTCCTATTCGTTTGGCAGCCTTGCTGCAAATGGCGACCGCAGCCTGCTTCCCTGCTGAGGCGATCTTGAAAGTAGCAGCGAGAGTGGTAGTCTTTTCCCTGCCTTCACCTTCAACGCTATCGGCAACAATGTAGGGAGTTGGAGCTTGAAGCTTGAGCTCGAAGCCGAGGGGAGAAGCCGGAGTGACCTCTAGAGCATCAACATACTTTGAAGCGGCAGTGGCATCTGAGGCAGCCTGAGCAATTGTGTAGTCGACGACGGCGAAGCCGATTGAAACCTTCTCTGGAGCTGCAACAATGAGGTCAGCGTTGGCGGAGATTGCAAAGTTTCGCAGAACCCTAGCAGAAGCCATTTCGTGTTTTTGTCGTTCTAGTTAGTCCTACTTATTCAAATTAAATAGAAATGTTGTTTGGATTTGAGTGCAGCTGGCTGTTGTGTTGTCTTCAACGCTGGCAAAAATATCTTCAATCTGTTTTGAAGTCTTATCTCTTATCTGATACTCTTTAACTCTGATACACTTTAACCACTGATATTTTTTTAACCTTGCTATTTTGACTTCTATACTGCGATAAAAATCTGTTTTTACTGTGTAAAAACAACAATCTGTTTTTTTATCCTCTTTCACTGTAAAAACTGTCTTTTACAGTAAATCAGTAAGTTTTTGCCAAAACTCTTCATCAGGCAATTTAATCTTTGAAAGCTTTCTAAAATTATCATCAGCTTTTGTGTATCTAACAAAGGTTGGCTTGACCACAAAGAGATGTTTTATCTCATGATGTGAATAAAACAAATCTTCAACACTCTTATGCAATACTTTTCCTGTAGGTACTCCTTGCCAATCTGCCTTGTTTACTTGTTCTTTGGAAAAATCTCTGATTTTCTTGTTGTAATCTTCTTGCCTCATTAGTTTATAATTTAGAACAAGAATGTTTGGCAATCCTTTTTGTCTCAAGATCTCAAAATTAACCATGAATCTAGTTATGGATATATCCATATTGTGACACTTCTCTTCTAGATGTTTCATCAAGTTTTTCTTTGAAATTTCCTTTCTCACCTCAAGAATTGTTTCAGTTATGTTAGTTATTCCTATCTCATCCAATTCTTGCTTGTTTTTACTGTTGAGAAACTTGATATTTCTAGGGCTTCTTTAGGCTTGGCATCTAGCTCTTCCTTTGTCTTCACAATTTCTTCCTTGGCTGCTTTAACCAAGCCGTTCTATTCATAAATGACTTGAACTGATGGCCAACTATCATTGATTGACTCAATAATATTGGACCATATCTGATTTTTGATGTAAGCCATTGGTTCTTTCAAGGTTAACTCTGCTTCAGCCTTATTTAAGTGCTCACTTACCCTTTTGGATTTTTGTTCCTCTGTTTTAGCATTTATTTGTGCTAATTTCTTTGCATATTCAAGTTTATTGACTTGCTCTTTCAATCTATTTATTTCAGTATTCTATATTGACATCTCCTCCATGGCTTTAATGAGCTTGTTGGCTTCATCTGTCTGTTGCACTGTTGAAGTGGATGATTAAGTAGCAGAAGTAGTGGAAGAAGTGACTGGAACTGTTGTGGTCAATGGTACTTTTGGTGCTAACTCTTCTTCTAGTGTTGAAGGAACTATTGTTGTTACCATGGGAATGACTATAGGAGGAACAGTTTGAGTCTTTGCAACTTCTTTTTCTTGGACAAGCTTGTCCATCTTAATCTCCATTTCTTTGATCTGTGTTGTCATTTACAATATGAGATTCATCATCTCATCCTTTTGGTTTACCTCTTGCACAATTTCCTTAGCTTGTGGATGTTCTGTTGGTGGTAATTTCAGTTGCTTTCTAATTGATGCAATATCAACATTCTTTTTCTTCACCAACTCTTCTGCAACTTTCACATTGGAAGGGTCATACCCTACTTCAATCACCAACTCTTTTAAAGACTTGATTCTAGTGTCTTTAGCATATGAAGAAGCATTTTCAATCCTAATTTGATCTCTCATATTTATCACAGTGTTCTGAAGCTTTTGGGCACTCATTTCCTTTGTAGTCATAGTAGAATATCGCATTTCAAAAGTTTGCCTATCAAATTCAATCTGATCTAATGGATGAATGCTTTCTACAGGTACTTCAAAGTCAACCTTCTTATAATCCGTTGTCGTTTTAGGTGTCTTTATTGTAGGTTGAAGTACTAACATTATCAAATTCTTGTTTGAATATTCAAAGGCTGAACGCAGCCTATTTTGAATTCCTGGAGTCTGCTTTAAATACTGGGAATAGATCTCATTATTGATCTCCTCATTTTTAGCTTTGATTGTTTATACTTCTCTCTGACATCTAAGTCTGTATCCTCTGCTTGTTGTGATGAAGATGCTTCCATGATTTGTTGTTTCTCAATCACCTGTGTGTCAATAGTAACAAGTTGTTCTTCTTCTTCAATGACAGTAGGAGTCTCCATGTTCTTCTCTAGATTTTCATCATCTAAAACTTCAATTGTTTCCTTCTCTTTGTCCATTGGTAGATTAACTTTAGGTTTCTTATTATACCCGAGCTTGAATCTAGTTTATGTTGTTGTTTCAGCTGTATATGTTCCTTATTCTCTGGTTCACTTTGTGGTTTTGTCTTCTTGATTTATAGTCTTCAAAGTGTGACTAGTATCACCTTGTTTGACTGTTTCTGTTAATGTATTTTCCAACCATTCTATTTTGTTTGCAAATTCTTCAATTTCTAGTTTCTTATCATGTATGTAAGGGGTTAATTTGTATTTTACCCTCATCTTACTGAATTTAGAATCTTTCTTATATACTCTAAGGCAAACACTCTCATTGGCACATATTTTGGCAGTTTGTAGGGAAAGAGTTTTGACCCATAGACTCTAATATCTATGTGGTTTTGGTATAGGTACCAATCTCCAGTTCTTCTTTGTTCTGATAGCTGCAAAAATTTCTTAATATTAAGACTTATCCTTGGATGTACATTGTTTGTAAGCATATTTATCAATGGATAAATAAAACAATCTGTGAAATCTGTATAACTAAACTTAGTTGATTCTTTTCTGATTAGAGAAGTATAGAAAATGACTGACAATTGATTACCCTCTACAACCAGATTTTGAAGGTTTATTGGGAATTTATCTGACTGGAATTATAGGAACATATGAAAAAGGAAGGAAGTATACCTAAATACCCCTTCAGTATGAAGTTTTACAAGTTGATCATGGATACTATCAGCTATATACTCAGCATAGTTAAAAATGACTAAAGGAGGTTGACCAGGCACAAAAGTAAATAGAAAACTAAGTATTGACTCATCAGTGTGCTCATCAGTAAAGTAACCAAGGATAAAAGACAACATTGAGATGACATGTCTTGATCCTTCAGGGAATTTGGAAGATGAATATGGAGGATTGATCTATGGGATTTAAACATATGAAGGCATCAATAGTTGAAAGATTTGAAATCTTTTAGGGAAGTCCAAATACATATAGATCTTTGTAAGGGCTTCTATAGACAATGGGACTGCATTTGGCTTTGGTTGTAGCTGAAACATTTGATTTATGGGCTCTGCAGTAATAGTAAATAACACTTATTTCTCAGTATTAACAATAGCTCTTAGGTCAGGGTAATAATGGGCTTGACACAATATAATGACCTCAGGACATTGATGGGTATGGGGGACTACATATTCGGGTAAATTGGACTCCCAAATTTGTACTTCATCTGCCTGATCTAAATAATTTTCAAGACTCCAACAGTGGAGATAAAGAAGATTGAATTCAATCACTGGATCAATGATTTTATAATCAAATTCAGCTAGAGGGGTGTGCTCAACATCTACAACAGGAGGTTGTAGTGGATTGACAACAATGGTACTCTCAGAAGACATTTTTGGGTTTTTTTTCGACAGTTTTGATCTCTGGTACTTGAAACTTTGTTTTTAGATTTTGTATACTCTTATGTGAAGCGAACAAAGTTCCTTCTCAAGTTAAATACTCCAGAACACTTGGAATACAAAGACATCCATGAGGATACAAATATTATATTAGATGTAAGATGAATGAGATAGATAGATGATAAAATGTTACAATGAGGCCCTACTTATATACCTAGGCAGTTGACCCTTCATGACTGGGCATGTCTCTTAGACATGCCCTTTCACTAACTTAATGACTACTTACATAATCCTTAATTGACTATTTAATAATTATATTTTTTATATTCGTTATGAATTATATTCATAACATTCTGTAAGCTTAGACTGTTTACAAAAGGTATTTTTGGTTTTGACAAAAGTCCTTTTTAACAGCAAAAGGTAAAATTAGGCTTCTTTTGGTTTAAAATTTCAATTATGCTCCAAAATCACTCTTTAGACCTTTATAGACAGGAAAGGCTTTAACAAGGGTTTCCTGTCTTTCCTTGAATAAAACAGACCTAAAATAGTTTAATCTATGCTAAAAAATATTTTGGGTATTTGCAAAGGATTTTTGAATCAATCAGAGGTTCTCTAAGGTCTGCAAAAAGGCTTAATTTCTTAAATTTTGTTTTAAAACTAGTTATAGTATTCGAAACTGTGATTTTATTAAGGTTTTACAGAAAATACATTCTTTGAAGGCAAATAAAGGTATTTGTGTAGGCAAACAGGCTTTAAGAGGCTTAGATTCAGGAATATAGCTTTTTCAAATGACGGGATGATATTTTCTTTGAAGAATACCTATAATTGCAGGTGTTTTGACTGGAAATAGGGTTTCTGGGGCATCCGGAAGCTTTCGGAATCTGTTGAAGTCTTTGGAGGCCGATTGGAAGATTTAGGCGGTCACAACAACGATTTTAATGGTTTTTCTGGTTCTTTGAGCATGAAAACAGGGTAGCGGCTTCTTTTCTTTCAGTCGGAGATGGTTAAAGAGAAAAAAATGCAGAAAAGAGGGTTTAAACGCATGAATTGGCAGTTTTATAGAGAATTTGGTTAAAATATTATTTGCATTAAATGCGAGTCAAGATGGGAAGCGATTTGTAGCCGGGGAGTAAAATACTGCCAAGTGGTTATCGCAACATAGAAAAGTGGTAAATGGTTTTTCATGAATGAATGCGATCAAATGAGGAAAGGACACATGGAGGAGAGAGGGGGAGGAAATACCGTCCATTTCGCAAATCTGAAATGGATTATCGATCACGCTTTTGAAAATACGATATGGGTTATGGTTCGTCGTATCTGGCAGAGGATGTGCGAACAGCTATGATTCATCGGTGGAATTTCTCGGCATATGGGGCGTGGGGCCCGAGAATTTTATATGCGGCGGGTTGAGTTAATACGTTTAAACATGGTTTAACCGTGAAATCTAATGTATTAATATGATAGGCGGATAGGCTATTTACATAGAAAATAAAGGATTTACTTGTGTATTGTAACCATAGGGCAGGTTATATATGTTTTAACCAATGGGGAAAGCGGAGTATATCACGTTGGGAATTAGAACCATATTTTAATATTAATAAAGTGGGTTTTTGGGGTATTTAATAAAGTAAATTAATATAACTACGGGGGGGTATTTATAAGGAGTTAATATATTAAATTAAATGTTAATATGAAAATGAAGATCAGTGGAAACACATCTAAATGAACTAAGCAAAGTGTAAAATAAGAATTTGGGCGCAATGATGGCCCCATTTTAAACATTTACACTTAATACTTAGGATAAATAGTATGTTAATGGGTTTTTTGAATGTTTTTGTATGAAATGAAGTTAGTTAAGGGGGGTTTTACTTTTCCCTAAGAAAAAAGGTGTTTTAACTTAGGAAAAGAGATTTTATCTTTGGAGAAGGGGTAAAATTGAGGAAAAAGGGTTTTTATGAAGGGAATCTAGTATTTATTACCAATCAGTCAGTAAGCCTTAGGTCTGGTCCCAACAAAAGTCAAAGAAATGCTCTGAGCCTTTATAACTAAAGGTTTTGAATATGAGAATACTTTGAGGGGAGGGAAATTAGTAATTCTGCCAGATGAAGTTTTATTCATGTCTTGTGCAACTGCTTTCTACATACCCATAATTTATTCTACCATTTTTTCATTATTTGCATGGGTGCATTTGAGCTTGCAACCATAAATCCATTTTTCTTTTCAAGCATAAAATATCTAATTCTAACCTTATTTCATCCGAGGGCTCAGATTATACTGTTGAGATCTTCATTATTCTCTAACTATCTACTGATTTGTCAAGTTTAAATTATTTGACAGATCTTTATTCTCTATCTATAAACATGAAAAAGTTAAGATTAAACCATTTAACTCATCGTGGATTATGGTATTTTGAACAAGCTGCACATAATCATTATTTTTGCAGTAAAATTAAATAGTAGTGGCATTTTCACTTGCATCACTTTTATGTCTTATTCTTATCTCTTTTTTGTCCTTTGGGGTCCATTTTTTTAATTCTTTTTTATCTTTTTCTTTTCAATTCCTTTGATTTTTCTTTTAGGACTTTTACCCTCTTTTCATTTTTTATTTTATTATATGGGAAAACAACTTGCAGAAAGCAAAGTATGTACGTATTTACAAGACTAATCAAAGTCAATTCAAAAATTATGAACCCTATTATTATAGGACCCTAACAAGGCCCATCTACCTTCCTTATGCACATAAAAGGATATGTTAAATCTCTCCTTCTGTACTTAATAATGTTTTCTTATGCTTTAATATGTTCTTAGGAAGGATTAAAGGTAGTTGCATATTTTTACATAATATTGGTTATTTTTGTAGAATATTGTGAGAATATTTGGCAGATTATACAGATTTGGAGAAGAAGATGATTTAGGGGGTTTCTCCCTACGACTGGAAGATCAATATTGGAGAATAAATGAGCTCAATGCCAGGAAATTATGGAGAAATATTGGAGAGATTCAAGGGGGTTTTCCACCCTCCTTAACTCTCAAAGGCAACCAAAGAATCCTCATGAGATCCCCCTCCAGAAATTCGAATTCCAGAGGCAGCTAAGCAACTCAGGACCAAGTGCACTTAGTCCATACTTCACTTGGAGTCTCTAGCAAATCGAATTCCAAGAGGCAGCCAAGCAACTCAAGACGAAGGGAACTCAATCTATGTTTACTTTGAGTCAAAATGGACTCAATCACCATTTTCAAGGGAGTTGTTGGTAAATGCCTTGTAGAATAAATAGAGCAGAGCTAGATCTAGGAAGGAGTTAATTAGTTAGCTAGTGGGTTGATTCTAGTCGATTCCATTTTATTCTTTGATTTCATTCAGAACTTTTGCTGCAGGCTATTAGCCTTTTGTTGTTAAGACCTTCGAGATGTAATAAGATTGTATTCTTAATGCAATGAGTATTCAGATGACTTTCTATTGATCTAGTTCCATAGAGATGGGCTCGTGGGTTAGGGCCCAACCCATGTGCCTCGGCTTCTTTGTTGTTGTCATTCTTTCCTTTCTGTCATTCAGCTAGTTTTTCTTCTGCCATTTAAGTTAGATTTGCTTCTGATAAGTTTCATTGTTGTTTAGTTTTTGTATTGTTGTAGTTTTAATTACTTATGCATAGTAAAATAGAGGAAAAACCCCAAAAAAAATATGGTCAAGTCTCCCCCCTCTCATCTCTGTCAATAGGGTTTAAGTAGGGCAGACCTTCCCACAGGCCAAAATTTCTTTCTGTTTGAGTTTTGGGAATTATTTGTATTACCAAGTCCAATACTTTCTTTCACTATTTCATCTCACATTTATGTATGTTTCCCATGCATGAATCTGCAAGTGTGTCTCACTTCTGAGAACTGCTCTTACGCCTCCATTTCCCTCCTTTTCTTATCATATTAAACTTATACTTACCTTTTCTTTGCCTAATGCACTTAAACCCTTCAAAGCCTTATTTCTCCGTTTTTATCTGTTCACGGCTGCCTTACCCTTTTTATGCAAAACATGTGAAAAACCATTCAAAACCACTGAAAACCCAACCTCCGCCTTTGCTCTTCGAGTCTTCTACCACCGTACTTCGCACTTCACAAATCACAACATTTGGCTTTTACCTTTAACACTTACCTCTCACTCCTTACGATTGCGATATTGCGAAATCACACTTCGCACCATTTAGATTTTACCTTTAAAACACTTACCGCTCGTTCTAGCTATTGCGAAATTGCAAAATCGAAAAATCACAAATCGCATCATTTATCTTTTCGCATAACACTTACCGCTCCTTCTGCCGATGCGATAACTCCGCCATGTCACTCGTCGCACTTCGCAGAACTTACCACATAGCAGATCGCAACCCGCAACTTTTACCGCTTCGCAAATCGCACTTCGCGCATTCTAGTTCGTTCTTGTTCATTCTTACTGCTAACCCCTTAAACTTGCGATATTGCGATTGCGACATCGCATATCGCAATATTTGTCCTCCATCGCACTCCGCCATTTCACTCATCGCAAACCGCACTTCACATATTTTAGTTCGTTCCTGTTAATTCTTACTGCTATCCCTTTAAACTTGTTATATTGCGATTGCGACATCGCACATCGCAACTTTTGTCCTCCATCGCACTGCGCCATCGTAATTTTGAGTTCCTACTGCTCCAAAGTCATTTCTCATGCTATAATAAAGTTTTATAAGGGTTTAACCCCCTCTTTCCGCTTCCATGCCTCATTTCATATGTTAAACCCTCCATTAGCCTCTTTTAGCCCTTTTCTTCCCTCCAAGTTGAAAATTAACTCTTTTTAATTAGAATTAATTCATGGCTAGCCTAGTTGCATGGATAAAAGCATGGTAGATAGATCATAGGATAAGTAGAGTGCATTTAGCCGTTTGGCCAAGTTAAGTGTGGTTTAGGATTAGTTTTCGTTTTTCTATTTGTTTTCTACAAATTAAATTAGTTTCCTTCCTATCATTATTTTCAACAATTTAATTTAGTTTCTTACAGTCATTTCCTTCCTGCACATTAAATTAGTTCCATTTCTGTCATTTCCTTTCTGCAATTTAGTTTAGTTTCATTGAAGTACGACAGACTTCACTGAGAACCCATAGAAGTAGCACTCTTTCGTAAAGCAGAAGAGGGTGACATGAACATAATGCATCTGATCTGTATATAGCACTATTACCTCAAAGTTTGTACGAACCCCGGGTTCATAAAGTAAATTAGGGTAGCCCCTCGGAGTTGCATCACTCTTGGTGCAATACCAGGGCTCACCACCCCCCATGTCAAGGACTGGTGGGAAACCTACTGTGAGAAAAAGGACGAGACAAAACCCTCTTTGTTCTCAGTCGTACCCACGTGGAATTCTTTTCGAGACGCCATCAAATAAAAATAATATTCCGTGGGGAGATATGAGGACAAGTACATACAATGGACCACGTTGTGGAAACAAAGGGATCAAGATGTGCATGAGCTAACGAACTTGTTCCATACCCTGCGCACAAAGTTGGGTATCAAATATTCAGAGAAACATTTGGTGCTAAAGTATCGCAGTTGTCTGCACAGATATATTAAGGAGGAAATGGAGTTCCTCGACATCTCCTCGCTTGGTATGGCATACTGGTATGCTGCCAAGATTGAGCAGAAATTCAAACAAAAGAAGCGATACTTTGGATCTGTGAATCAAAAGCAAGGGAAAGGTGCCCCCAAACCGTAGAACAAAGGACAAAGCCAAGGCATGGTGGCCCAAGACAATTGTCAAAGCCACAAGCAAAGAACAACACCGTGAAGCCAAAGAAGGACACGGGAAATAGTGTGAGTTCCATAAGATCTCCACTCACAACACAAGTGAGTGTCGGGCCAAGCAATCGATGGTGGCTAGGATGAGAGATTCTGAATCAGATGCATGCTCCGACTCTGAATCAGAACCTGACAAGGGAAATGAAAAATGGACACAGATTATTGATGCGGAGCCCAACGCCACTTTTTCCACTGCAAAGATCTAGGAGGAGCCGAAAGATCCAGAGGAGGATGAGCATCTCTTCCACTCCGAGATGTTGGTAAAGGGTTCCCCACTACAGTTCATTGTCGATAATGGGAGCCAAAAGAACCTCATTTCAGCAAACGCCGTGAAGAGGTTGGGCTTGCCGACCACAGCACACCCATAGCCATACACCATCGGGTGGCTTCACCAAGGACGGGATCTCTGTGTCAGCCAGTAGTATTGCCTTCCCTACAGCATCAAGCCCTTCACAGATGAGGTATTATGTGATATTTCTCCTCTTGATGTTTATGATGTATTATTAGGCAACCCATACTTGTGGAAGCGACATGTTGTGTATGAGTCCCAGCCTCGCGCAGTTATTGTTACTTTGGGAAATAAGTTGTGCTGGATACCAGAGGTACTACCGCCTGCTGCTATCTCTTTGGTTACTGCAAAAAATGCAGTAAGCTCATTTCCAAAAATAGGAAATTTATTTTCTTGATTATCTGCCCCCGGGGCAAGAAGAAGACTGTGGCCAAGACCTCTAGACAAGGCTCCTCTGCATGAAAACAACAAATGGACAAGGTTGTGGAGGAGTACGGGGACATCTTCACCTCACCCATAGGGGTGCCTCTGCACTGTCAGGTCAAGCACCACTACAAGGAAAATACCCTCTAGTGGAGGTTATAAAGGAGGTTTTTAGTGTTATAAAATTGGCCAAAATTGTCAAAAAATCATTTGCTACAACATCCATTTATGGTTACGGAGGTTTTGGCAGAGCTTTTAACGAAAATTCAACACAACTAAAAAACCTGGGTGGCAGGAGGTTATTACGGATGTTTTTTTCATCGGTGCACTACTAAGGTTTCAACGCATCGGTGTGTGTCATCTAGACAGTGGCCCCAGGGTGGTTGAAGGTTCCTGCACCGGGCCGTCAAAATATAAAACCGCACCAGGTGCAGTGTTGGTGATACAATGCACGGGACCGTACCAATTAGTCTTGGGATTTTTGCGGTGCCCATAGGTCGTCTCAACGCGCTGGTACATAGACTTATAGAAACACATCGTTGCGCCATATCAGAAAAACGCACCGATATTTATAATTGGTATTGGTATTTGTGCGGTGCCCATACGTCATACAAATGCACCGGTGTGTAGTCTCACATAAAAGCAACGGTGCGCAGTATCGCACAAACACACCGAGATTTTTAATTGGTTTTGGTATTTGTGCGGTGCCCATAGGTCGTAGAAACGCATCGGTGCACTGCAGGATACAAACGCATCGATGTTCATTTTGTATTTTTTAGTAACATCGACATGTCACAGTGCAATTATTGTGATTTTTATAAATTCTTTATTCATCAAAAGTCGACACATCTTATAACAATATTCATATTAATTAATTTTTTATTAATGCATTTGAATGTGATGTTTGGATTAATTTGTTATATCATATCATAATTATTGTGATTTTTTAAAATTCATTATTCATCAGAAGTCGACACATATATATCTTATAACAATATTCATATGAATTAAATTTTTATTAGTGCATTTGAGAATGACAATGGAGAACGCAATAGAATAAATTAAAACATATTTTATTATATGTGTGTGTGTGTGTGTGTGTGTGTGTGAATAAGACAGTCTTTGTCATAAAAAATGAGATAGTTATTGGTATCCCTTTGTCTTTCAATTGGGACACTATGTCCATTACATTAAATAAAATGTTTGATTTCACAGAAAAATATTTCAAAAAATACAACGCCTTGCTTTGATATCCAAACATAGTGTTCATCATTCTTCGCTTGAACTGTTGTCACTGCTAGAGCTACTTCCATGACTTGGGTTATTTTCAGGAATGTTTTGTTCACGGTGTTGATTGTTTTCTTCTTCTTCACCTTCCATCTACAAACATAAAAATAAACTGAAATGAGTGTATATACATTGGTGAGAATAATGAAAATTGCAATATTAGATAATATACATCAATTTAAATCGAAAAGAAAAATGACGTACCATAGCAACAATTGACTCATAAATTATACACATTCTTTCAAAACCATGTACCATGCCATATTTCAAAATTTGATCCGTTGGCGCAGTTCCATCTTTGTTTCCTACAAGTATTATACCCCATAAAAAATCATATATTTAATATATAAAAAAATTGTGTTCTATTAATTATAAACGGAGTTAAGTAAAACAAGATTGATAAATGCTTACAAATTCTACAATTAATTTCTGATATGCTAACATATACTCACAACCCATATTTAACCCAATTTCAATCAATTCATTTGATGGTTCTTCTTTGTATGTTATCACCTATTTGAAGACATTCAATGATATTTTTTTTAAAACAACTTAAAAAATACAAAAATGAAATCTATTTAAGTTGTTATAAGGAAGTAACAATTACTCACAAAGTTAGATATCAACCCTTTCTTCCTTGTCGTCATGTTTTATGTGCTGAATGGGTTCCATTTTCTTGTCTTTTCTGCAAGAAAATACTTGAAAATTAATATTTAATGCTAAATTATTTATTTATTGTACCTAATAGAAAATTTCAATGATTAAATATTACATTTGAAGCACGTTGTTGTTGAGATGGCTCCTCGTGCGATTCAATTATGCCCATTTATTTGACCATTTCCTTGAACACCTTTTTCGACATTCCTACTACCATATATATGATATCATCTCATTCATCCTTTGAGATTTTCATAATCTTCGTGAAAAAGTAACATGACAATAAACTATTTAATTTTTATATTGATATATGAAAACTAAATATAAGAAAAGTGATATTTATAAATGATTGCTTTGTAGTAATATATACATATAATTCTAGAAAAACATTTAAAGGAATATTACTTTTTCAATCATTTTTTGTTGTTGTATGTTTTTGCTATTAAAAGTTCGACATGTCTCATTGACCAATTCTCTGGAAACTCTTCCTGTAGTTTAGATAAAATTTGGTTCTTGGAATCATTGGATTGATTTTTGTATTGTAAGTAGAAAGAACTTCTATACATTCATTCCACTAGATCCATCAAAATTTTGTAAAAGTTTTTTCCTCTTTCGTTAACTTCCAGCACCACTCTTGATGAGCTAAGGAGCAATTCATTTTCATTTGCATGTTCTATTTTTCTTCTTTTCTTAGAACAACATTAATTTTTTGAGTTGTTGGTCCCTATAGAACATTAAACATATGTGAATTAATAGATTATTTGGCACATGTTATCTAATAATTTTAATTATATTATTAATGATAATTAAAAAATGAAACTCATATTGGATTGATAATATTTTGTCATTCACCTGATTCATCCTTTTGAAATTTTTCCATTAAGCTTTTAAGCTCTTACGGTCTAGATCGGGAAATAATCTTATCGAGCTTCGTCATTTTGTGGCTCTACATGATACACAGTAAACAATACATATTAGTTAAACTTACATATAGTTCAAAAATAATATTTTTTGTAAAGAATTTACAAAGAACTTTCCTTATTTGTTTTTCTTGATGTGTTATCAGTATTTTTGTTACTTGATCTCTTGTCAGTCATTTCTTTATCAATATGAAACACGTACCATATCATTCATTAATATATTTATAAATAAATTGTAAACTTTTCAGGTAAAAAATAAATTTCAAGAAACCGATGCGCCTTTCATGATGTATGCACTGACGTCGGTGCGTGGGGGTATTATAAATGCACCGCACAAACAGTATAATAGACCATACGGTGCGTGGGGGTATTATAAACGCACCGCACAAACAATGTAATAGACTGTACGGTGCTATCCTCGTAACATAGTGCATCGGTGCCCTATTTTAGATATGGCGCACTGATTTAAAAAAATTGTTTTTAATTTTTTTATTACACAGTACTTGTGTAGTGTGTTGTATAATACAGTGCACCGATGCACTTGGTTACGTAGGGCGCACCGATAAAAAAAATCCATTTTTTTCAAAAATTCAGTCAAGGGCCGACATGGATTGGGATCCGACTATGCAAGTCGTCCCGTGGGTTGGATGTCAATCTAAAATGAAAAGCCTTGATTCTGAAATCAAAGAAATAGGGAGAAGAAAGGGTAGAAACAAAAAAAAATGAAGGGTTTAGGGTAAAAATGGATAAAACAGCAGAAAAAGTAACAAAACTGCAGAAAAAGTAAAAAAATAATCAAATTTAATCACGAGATTGTTTGAAATTATATGCTACAAGGTTTGAATCACCAGAGGTTTGGATTCTGATTGTATGAATACTTCTATTCGAACGTATTTTACTATTCCACAGTGCTTTCGTGCTCTCTTGCTCCAAGTATGTCTCTTGAAAATATCTGGCTGAAAATTTTAGCAAAAATAGTGAAACAATGAAAAGTGTTTAGTATTTAAAGAATTGTTTTATGAAATTATATTTTCGAAAAAAAATTTCCGCCCATTTTGCAATTTTCCGATTTTTTTTTTTCACTTAAATAAAATAGAGTTGTGCTTTTTTTTATTTGTGTTTATTCATCATCGGTGCATCACTTAATAGCACTGCACCAGTACATCCATTGGTAACACGGCACCGGTGTGTAGTAACTAAAACACACCGGTGCGTAGTAACTAGAACGCACCGGTGCGGTTACCTATACATTAGCACTGATTTGCGGTTGAGACACCGAAATTACTTTTACGTGTGTACACCAAAATTAGACATGTTGGACATGTACATTTTGTTGTGAAAATATTTGGGTCATTTCTTTTCAAAACTACACCTCTTCTTCTTTCGGAAAAAAGAAACTCGAACCTCTCCATAACCTGCAACAAGAAAAGGTGCCCCGTGATTTTCTTGCTGACCCATGATCTGCTTGCTCATTTGTAAGTTCCTCCTCCATCTTGGAATCCAATTTCCTCTTTTCTCCTTTGTGCTTTCTATATTGATCTTAAAAATTTTTATGAGAAACTGACCTTGAATATTCTGGGAGCAATGACAACCAGTCCTTCATTCTGCATTTGTTAGCATAAGAAGATCGATTTTCGACTAGAAGATGCAGTTATTACATGTGGAGGCAATGGTTTCCCATAGAAAATGATTATCGGGTTGAGCAGAGGAAAGACATTACAAAATGGGCTATTACACTAGCTTTTCCAATGGGAAACCGATTTGCAGGTGGAAATATGGTAGCTATAGGTATCTATTCTTTTCTTCCCACAAAAATGGTCACTGGATTTCCATTTATAATACAAGCAGAATTTTTATTGGTTTCATCCAGAGAGAGAAACATTTTCAATAACAAATGGAACTAGGGAATCCTTAAGTGTATCATATTCTTATTTTGTTCAGCGTTTCATTCTTTGATAAGTGCTACTTCACCTATACTTTCAAAAATTTGGACCACAGCTCAGACAAGTTAGAGATGCCATTCAGTTTCAATTGAAAATCGAAGATGTGATTTTATGCGACATCAACTTTGAGAGTAAAATTTTATGTAAGCCAACCGAAGCTCAGACAATACTCCCAGCTACTTTTAAACACATTCTAGAGAATCTTTCCCTTCATGGGACCTGCCAGCCTGATCAACAACATCAATTAATCTTTCTCTATTGTCCTTAAGGGAATGAGATCCTTCCCTTCATGGTGCCTCTTGGCTTTATCAACTACCTCGATTGATCTTTCTCTACAGTCCAATATTTCCCTGCCATCCTTGTAAGAATGAGAATCGTTACCTTCATGTGATCTCTTAGCCCGTTCAAGAGACTCAACTGATCTCTCTCATGTGTGTCTCATATTTTTCATAAACCTTTTCTCCTTTTGTACTCTGTCAAGCTCTGTAGCCGTCTGCATCTCTATAAGCGTCTTTGTCCATCTTTCTGTTTGAATCACTCATTTTCTCTGCTATAAAATTCTCAAGCGAAATTTGAACTCTCATCTTTTCAAACCCTCATCTCCTCAAAAAAATTCTTGCACGCAAACCCTCCGCTGCTCCAATATTGTACTTTACAGAATAAATTTTCTTTCTTAGAAAAGATATTTCAATGAAAATATGCTTCGCGCGAGGTTTTATTTAACCCTGTTCCGGTGCGGCGCGTTTTATAGACGCATTGGTACGATTCGTAAGATTGCGGTTTATGTTTTGGCGTGGTGTTTTATGATGCACCGATGCATCTTAGTACTAAGACGCATCGGTGTGGGTTATGATTATAAGCACACCAGACAAAAAACCAGGAATCTCGGCTAGAAATTGCGTACTGTATAGAGTTATTTTTTTTTGGTATGTAAGATCAGAATAAAATAATGATAATTCTAAAGTACATGAACTTATTTGCATTATTTTCTAAATTTTATTATGTTACAAAAATTCGTATTATTCAAGATTTATTATTTTACAACTGTTTACAAATTTACAAATTCAAAAATTTTAATAAAATCATTTCACATTAATACAATTAAAATTTTACAAATATTTTACATACAATTACAATTAAAATTACAATTAGAATCACAATTACAAATAAAATTACAATTTTAGAATTTTACATACAATTAGAATTACAATTACAATTTTACAATTTGTCATATATACAATTACAATTGCAATCATTTCACAATAAATTAAATATTACAATTACAATTAAAATTTTGCATTAAATATTTTACATACAATTACAGTTAAAATTACAATTACAAATACAAATACAATTTTACAATTTTACATACAATTAAATTTCAATTTCAATTACAATCACAACATAATATTTAATAAATATCATGGTCATCTAATATTAAATTAATTAATAAACATCACGATCATGATAACCATCGTAAAAAAAATCATATTCAACTAAAAAACACATTCAAATTCGCTAACATCATCGTGATCATGATCATCTAACAAAACACAATTAGCATTGTATAACATCATCACAACACAAATATCAAATATACATCTCATGTCAAATAACTCATGCTATCACATACACATCTATCTGCAAGCTACACATTAAATGAACATATCTAACATGACCTAATAATATACACATCATGATGATCACCAACATGTAAATTAAGTACATCTGCTCCAATGTATCTCTAGGAGTAAACTAACTAACTCCTTGCTACACAGCTAGCTGGAACCTCTGGGAATGGGGGAAAATCCACCCCTCTCCTCGATAGCCCTGTAATGAAATATATATCCTCCTCAGTGGGCATGTACCACTGGTTAGGACCAACCTGTAAAGTCTATCGGTGGGCATTCCACCTACAGATAAGATGTCTCAAAAACACACCATAGCCCTTTAGGGAAGTAGCCTCCTCATAGAACTTGAGGAGGCCTACCTGCTTTAGGATCCCCTGGGTAGTTGTTGTAATAGGGTGAGGGTACGCATCTCTCTCCCTCTCTTGTGCCTCCCGCAGGTGAACCATGTCATACTGCTCCACCTGTTGTTTTTGTTGTTCCTCCTCTTCTCTCTGAATGATTGACATATTAAATAAAAAAATTTATTAAATGAGACATGTATTTAAGAATATACATATATAATTAAAAAAAAAAAAAACAGTCAATGCGCCATAAAAAAAGGTCATGCACCGGTTCTAGTGCGTCTTTTGCTTGTCGCGCACTACTGCTTGAGAGCTCTGGAGCACTGAGAAAAGTGAAAATGCATTTTTTTGGCCGTAAATTTTTTTTATTTAACCTTGTTCTGGTGCGTGGGGTTTTATAGGCGCACCGGTGCAGTTTCTTAATACTGCACCGGGTTGTTTCGGTTTTGGCGCAGTGTTTTATGACGCACCGGTTCGGAAGAGTTGTAAAGCACCGGTGCTCTACAGTAATATGACGCATCGAGCGGGTGTGTACGGAGCGCACAATGTCCAATTTGCCAATGTTTTGTGTGCACTAGTGCTTTCTCTTGTTGAGCGTACCATTGTGGTTTTGGATGATAAGCGCATCGAGCAGAAAACATCCGCAGAACCCTCCGCCCGCCAACCTCCTCTAGTAACCTCCGCTAGAAACGGATGTCTGGGGTATTTTTATAAGGGCTTCCTCAAAAACATCCACTAGAGGGTCTTTTCCTTGTAGTGCACCCCATTGATTTGACCCCAGGTGCGTCGCTACCCAATGGACCGATCTATTAGTGCTTTGTTCTGGAGAACGATGAAATCAAGAGGGAGATTCAAGAGTTGATGCATAAAGGTCATATCCGTGTTGATATTTTGTGTATTTTAGGTAGCATCAATTGTGCTTTAGCTCCAAAATTTTGTGGAGGGACTAGAGTGCACTTGATCTACAAGACCCAGAAATGGATTTGGGAAATTTCATCTGGTTTAGGAGATATTAAATTAATTAATTATTTTAAATATATTTCCTAAGTTAAAACTTAGGGAACTTAAATAATTAAAGTGAATTTAATTAAACATGTGATGAAATTGTCTTAAGTCACATGGATCAAGCTTTCTTTTAATCTTAGCCATTGATTCAAGATCTAATCATGGTCGTTGGTTTTCTAACAAGAAAAGTATAAAGGAAAGGCTTGGGGTCATTTGTAAAGACACATAGAGGCAGAGCACTAAAGCTAAGTTGAGATTCTAAGGCAGGGTTCGCTAAGAATACTCATAAGTGTTTCAGCTGCAGAGAGGGGAATTTAGGCCAAAGGGATGATCTGATCCTGGGGTCTAGAATACACAAGTGGAAGAGATCAGCTCAAGGACAGTACAGAAGAAGGCAGCAGCAGCAGTAGCAAGGACAATGCAGTCCCTCCAAGGACAGCGTTATTTTCAGAAGGAAACCCTCAGGGGTTACGCAAAGACCCTTCAGGGGCAGCGTAGTGACTGCATCACCCAATCTGGGGTAACGCAGTCTCTTCCGAAGCAGTGTTGATGGTTTGGAGGACTTCAGAGGCTAACGCAGAGGCTTTCAGGGGCAGCGCTAGGGTTTCTACGCCCTAATCTTGGCTGAGTTTTGTAAATCCCATTTCAGGGTGTGGATAAGTCATTATTTTGGCCCTAGATCAGCCAGTGATTTGTAGATCTAGTGTTTTCTATGTTGGGTTTTCCAGATATGGAACCCATATTTGTGTATTTAGAAATATTCTTAATAATAAGACCATCCAGCAGCCAGAGACCAGTTTTCCATCATTGGGTTTTTTCGGGGACTATTTGTCCATAAATAACTGTGTCACTTTGTTAATGTGTGCATGTGCTTATTCTAGATTTGGATTGTAGAGATCTGTTATGTGTTTTTCTTCGATTTTAATTTGAATTTATTCAGTTAATAACTTGTCTAAGTAGGAGGAGCATAGCCGGATTAACAGTAATAATTTTTGCATAAAGTATAAGATTCAGAAATTTCTACATGGTATCAGAGCAATTGCATATCTAGGAGGGACACCAACAGAAGAGACTGAAGGTTCTAGTTGTAGGAAGCAGTTGGAAAAGCAGTAAAAATGCAGGTATGAAGGAAAAACGTAGTTTTTAGAGGCATATTCACACAGAGGGAAGGGTGACATTGTCCAGCATTGTGTCCTAGAAAGCCCACGCAATTACTATTCAGAGGCAGGTTAGAAACAACGTTGGTTTGGTCTGAAGCGAGCCAGTGTGATTCAGATCTGAATCTGTCAGATCCAGAAAAGACTGCAGAAATTCAGAAAAGCTGGTGGGGTTAAAATTTTTAAGTTTTCAGATTTTTAGCCTTAGCACAAGCGACAAATAACAGAAGGAGATCAGCTTATGAAAGGGTTTCTTGCCAAAGGAAACTTGCAGTTTGGTCAGAGGATCAAAGAAGAAGTTGGATCATAGTTGATTTCCACGGAGGGAAATCAGTGGTCAGAGGGAGCAGAAGGTGCTTGTTTCACCAAGGGCCTTAGATCCACTTCTCTAGCAAAGAGAAAAGGAAGTTCTGACACATTCTTACCAATACCAATAGATGACAGCTGACTTACCACTGTATTGAAGGCGTTCATATGCTCTGTCACCGAGTCTCCATCCTTCATCCTCAGGTTATACAAATTTTTCCGTAGGAACAATTTATTCACCAGAGACTTAGATTGGTACAAAGTCCCAAGTTTGTCCCACAAACTCTTCACCATAGCTTCCCTAGATACATTCAACAATACATAATTGGAGACACACAACCGTATTGTGCTCTTCACCTTCTGATCCAACTTCTTCAAGTCTTCATCTGACATTGTCGTTGGTTTAGTACCTAGATCTACCGCGATCCATTGATCTTTATCGACCAACAAGTTCTCTATCTTGAGCTTCCACAACTCAAAACTCTGACCATTAAATTTCTCGATCTCTATCTTCCCGCCGCTCGCCATCTTCTTTCACCGCAAGAATCGATCCCGCAGATCTCCCACTGAATAGGATCTACCTCAGGACCGAGCAAAAAACCCTTAGCAGCAAAGGCATCCCCTTGAAGCTGAAACAACTCTGATACCAAATGTAGGTTTTAACCATGTACAGAAATTATCTACGAATGAATATTTAAAACAAAAAATAAACAATAGCGAGAGCATAAAACATAACACAGATAAACACGGAGATTTTCCCCTAGATCCCAAATCGGGACAACCAGTTTGATTTTTCATTATATTCCTTTTAGTGTTACAACACATATATATACATGTCGAAGCATACATAAACCCCAATACATTAACCCTGGATTAGAACATAACCGTAGTTCCCTTGACCGGATCTACAAAATACCAAGGGCTGAAAACCATCGTCCCCCAAAACCATGTGCAAACTCATGCACAAAACCATGGGTGGGTCCGCCTATGAGTGGGTCCGCACACCCAAAAAAAAATTTCCGAGGTGCTGCCGCCCCCCTGCTGCGCTCGCGCAACGTATAGTGCGTGGGGCTAGTCGTGGAAAGAATAGAACACATACCCAACGGATAGAAGCATGGTAGATATATCATAGGATAAGTAGAGTGCATTTAGCCGTTCTGCCAAGTTAAGTATGGTTTAGGATTAGTTTCCTTTCTACTATTTTTTTCTGCAAATTAAATCAGTTTCCTTCCTATCATTTCTTTTCAGTAATTTAATTTAGTTTCTTACAATCATTTCCTTCCTGCACATTAAATTAGTTCCATTTCTGTCATTTCCTTTCTGCAATTTAGTTTAGTTTCATTGAAGTGTGATAGAATTCATTGAGAACCCCTAGAAGTAGCACACTTTCGTAAAGCAGAGGAGGATGACATGAACAGAATGCATCTGCTATGTATATAGCATTGTCACCTAAAAGTTTGTCTGAACCTCGGGTTGATAAAGTAAAGTAGGGAATCCCCTGGGAGTTGCATCACTCTTGGTGCAATACCAGGGCTCACCAATTTTTGGCGATGTTATCGGGGAGGTGTATAGTAGATGTTTTGATTATGTTTTAGCATTCTTTTCTGTTTTCCTTTTTATGTTGTTTCCGAAATATTGAAAAATACAAAAAAATATGATTTTCATGCCTCATGGGAGTAGGGATACTCAGAATATTTAAAAAAAAATACTTCTCCAATACCAACCTCCCCCCACTTGACCACGTGGTGTAGTAAGAACCACATCACAATACACTTTTGAAGGAAGAAGAGATGGATGGATATGATGACAATGAATAAGATCTTATTGGGTTTACCATTCAAAATATGGACATCAGTGTACCTATGAAGAAAATCCCTCCATCTTTCCTTCCCAACTTCCATGTTATGAGGACAGAGGATCCGGAAACATTTCTCTATGAATTTGAGATACTTTGTAGGTATTATGGCTACTTATCACAAACTCAAAAACTGATATTGTTTCCTACAACATTGAAGGATAAAGCTCTTAAATTGTTCATGAGTCTAGGTACTAACTCAATAAGATCATGAAATGATATGCAAAATATATTTCTAGAAAATATAAAGATCGTGATCTTAGAGAAGAAATTTTTAGAATGAACCAAGAAGAAAATGAGAGCCTTGAGGATCTAATAGAGAGATTCATTTATAATGTTAAGAGGGCAAAAATGCATCATCTAGGATTTGACACACTAAAAACCCTCTTACTTAGAACAATTAGGGATGAGTGGATTTATCTCCTTAATCTCATGAGTAGAGGAGATGTATACCAATCGTCATTTGAAGAAATTTGTGAAAGCAAGCGCATATCAAGAGGAAGGGAAAGAGAAAGTAAATCAACATCAACATTGGTAAGGCAAGATGAACTTGGAAATTTGCTTGATAACTTTAAAACAAGAATTCTTAGCAATCTAAGTGAACAAGTAGAAATGTTAAGAATGCAAAATGAGCAAAAAGAAGATGCTAATATTTTTGTTATCCATGCAGAATCATATGCTACTAAATGTTGTTCATCATTCCCCAAGTTTAAAGAAATTTACCAAGAAGACAATGGAGCAAGGCAATCACCAAAGAAGCTATGTTATGTAGCTCCAAGGATACCCTGGCAACCTAGTCAACTTGATATGATGCAAGGATCCACTTCACAATTTCAAGCTTATTCACATCCATCTCAAACTAATTGGGATACACTCCCTCCTTGGCAACCTTGGCCATCTCACCCCCAAAACCAATCTCAGGAACATGGTTGGCTAGGTCCTTATTGGGAAAATCCACAATATCCTCAATATTTCCCTCCATATCCCTTGGGGAATTTTGAGGTCTAAAATGGGCCTCCTAAGGAAAATGTACAATCAAAATTCATTTTATGAGAACCAATCACATTTTAGGGGATGACATCATCCCCAATGGTTGAGGTGGCATTTCTTGAGTTAAAGGTACTTACTTGTCACATTCTCAATGGTGGATAAAAACCCATGGTTAACCATGATAGTGCTCTAAATACTTTTAAAGTCATAAAGTAAAGTACCCATAATAAATGTCATTTCACACTTTTTGAATAAAATATTATTATTATCATTTCATATTTTTGGAAAGAAACAATGCATATCCCTACACGATCTTCATGTATTTACACACTTTTCAATAAATATTATATTTCTATATTTTTAAATATTTATTTATAAATCAAATCAATTCAATATGTAATATAAAATTCATACATAAAACAATATAATATATTATATTATATTATTTTTATATAGTATATTAATTACATGTTATTATTAATATAAATTTTAATTAATAGTATATTCTATAATTAAGAATTTATGAATTTATATTTATATTTTATTTTAAGCTATTTAAGTACAAAGGATAAATGCATTAGTTGTGCAATGATAACGACTTTTTCTTGAAAATCTCATTCTTAATTATAGTCATATCAATACAATTTTTTTATTATTTTTATTTTTGTACAAATTTTGAATTGAATTTAACCATGGCTACATGGATTTTGGTGCAAAAAGTGAATTGAAAATTTATAAATATTATTTTATTGGTTTAGATATTATTTTATTATTTCCTTATGAGGCCCATTTTAGACCTCAAAATTCCCCTAATGCTCCATACCCAACTCCATGCTATCCCGACCATCCACCTCCACCACAACCACAGCCTCAACCACATCCATCTCATATATCCGTCCCCACTCAACTACCTGTACCACCATTTTCAAACCCACACCATGAAGTATCTCAACCCACTTACAATTCTGAGGTACAACACTACCAAACATATCCTCTTGATCTAAATGGTCTGCATCTTAGTTCAAGAAAGGTATTGCAAAGAAGAGATTTTCTTAATGTCATTGAAGGACAACATAAAGAAGAAGAATATATGAATGAGGAGATCAAAGAATCAAGGGATGCACTTGATGAACAGAAGATATCAGAATTAGATGTTGAGAAAGTTCCCTCATGTTTACCAGCATTTCCTCCATGTGTTTAAGAGAACAATCAGCAAAAAGAGGAAGATTTGAATGTCATAATAGAAGAGGACAGCCAAGGTGATCTAACTCAGCAAGTGAACCAGAGGCATCACAACTACATTGAAATATGGTTCCAAATAGTCATTAAGCTGCAGCAGCACACTCTTCTCCAACAACACTTGATACAATCCCAATCAAAGAAATTCATCTCTCATATTCTGGTACATATCAGAGCATGTATTCCAAGTGTGCACCTGATTTTATCTTTCATCTTGATGTGTACATGGCTCCATTGGATGCATTCCTATACTTGAAAAAGGTTTTGTTTTTTCAATTAGAGTAGGAGAGTTAAAAAAAGGGAAAAAAAGAGAGAAAAAAAAAGGGAAAGAATAAAATCTCATATGAAAACCTCTTTGAGGCGTCTAAGATTGGCTCACTGATTAAAAACCTCCATGAGGCGGTCATTGGGTTGAAAAAAAAAAGATCCTAGGTGAAAGCCTCCTTTGAGGCGCCTAGGCAAACCTTCTAGTTGAAAACCTCATGGAGGCAGCTAGTAGGCCTTTAAAAAAAAAAAATGTGCATTTCTCCATGTATCTCTCTCTAATGAATGCAGGTGCTCTCCAACCTTTGCAAGCATAAAAAATCAAGTTGGAACAAAAATAAAATTTGGTCAACACTTTAGTCAAAGGTAGTCAAACTTGGACTTCCCCCTATGCTCAGAAGCTCCAAAAGGAGCTCAAGCAGATTATCAAATGCAGCTTCAGAACCACCAAAGACAGCTTCAACAGCCATATCAGCAACAACTTCAATATCACATGCAAAAACAAATAAATGGTAAGGCTCAGGTACGCAACCATCTAACCCTTTCTTCGAATCTATTTTAGCTTAATAAAACATTAAAAAGTGTGAGAAGTAAAGTTTTTTTATATAGCCAAAATCAGTAGCAGAGCAACCTCGGCCTTATCTAGCAACTAGCCTCACTTTTTCCACCAAGAAAAGAAACAAAACAAAAGTTAAAAGGATTTGAGAAAGTGGGCGGTAAGAAGCTCATTGTAATAGAGGACAAGGAGTGCCAAGGGGTAACCAAGGGTGAACTCAATTCACAGAAAAAAAAGGACTGTGATTTTACTTTGCATACAATTAAAAATAAAAAATAAAAAAGAGAAAAAAAAAAATCAAACAAAAGGTGGATCCACCACCTACTGGCATGCAAAATAGATTTACTTAAGGCATCTAAGGACCTCCATGAAGCACCTACAAGAATAATTGCAGCAAGAAGAATAGCAAGAATATTAGCAGAAGAGCAGCGCATGGGCCAATAAAACAGAAAATTAAATAAGTCAACATGCAGGAAAGACTGTAAGGAAGGGAGGATGAGCAACAGTTTCAATAGGGGGGTGATGATGGGCCTCTAAATTAAACATAAAATAAGGCCCATCTAACCTTTCTTAGGCCTGTTATCACTCTAATAATTCTTAAGTTGTGAGATTTTGATTTAAAGTTTAAAGAACATTAGAGGTAACCACAAACCTACTTTCAAGTGCTAGGATCTAGCCTTCCTAAGGCTCAGAGAGGGCTCTCTCTATAAGATTTAACTTTGTATTTATATATGATCTTAGGCTATTTATATGGGGCAATTTGGTTTGGTTTGGTGAGAAAAATCACTTAATGAGATGGATAGTGATAGATCTATTTTTCCATTGGGAAAAAGGAGTCAACATGTCAAGCAGACAGAACCAGGATCAAGGTCTAAAGTCAAATATTTTCAGGGCAAGATAGCAGAGTCACTCAAGATATTTGAGGCTTATTTGTGAAGTGGTTTGATCGGGATAAAAAGCAATCAAGGACTCTTTGATCTAGATAAGGATGAGAAGACAGAGGTCATTCGAAAGAGGGAACAATTAAGGGTTCCCTACTCTGGAAATCAGCATAAAACATAAAAATGAAAACCAGTAAATAACAGAGTGCTTTTAACAAATTCTGATATATCACTTCTTGATTTCACATTTAATTTGTAAAAAATTTATGTATGAATGGAAAACATAAGAATATTTAACAAATAATAGTAGAAAGTACTTCACTTAAGTGGCCCAACACATGAATCCTAAAATATGATGCTTTATTCCTTGAAATCCAACCTGCTTACTTGAAACTTGGTACAAAAACCCTTCATGTACAGAAATATTGACTATAGAAATCTTAAACAATTTATTCCACAATAATACTTCAAAAGATGAAGTATTTATACAAAAAATATTACAAAATATCCTAGAATAGTCCTAAGAATGTTTTTTGGAAATAAAATATCTTATTACAAAAAGATAGTGACAGCTCCTTAACAACCTGCAAGTTTTTTTTTTTCTAAATAATACTAATTCTATTAAAAAGCATATTGTACAAAGTGATATTACAATCATGAGTATCAGAATATCAGGGAACTGGAAATGGTGAACCATCAACCTTGGTCCCGAAGAGAAATCATGGAGAAAGCAACAAGATAACAGAAAAGGATTGTAGGAAACAGAATGCTAGTCAAAGGAGTCTACTCAGAATGGGACGAAACTTCTAAACGACATTTTTTCCCTTTTTTCTTACTGACTTTGACCCAGCCATTGTTGGGCAGATGGGCAGGAACCACTTGCAGACTATTCTGCATTGAAGGTGGTATCTCCTTATTTGAATCGGATGAGGAAAACTCATGTGTATGTTTCTGCGAAATTAGAGGTTCAGAGGGCACCTCAGGACTGGCTGAAGGTGAGTCCTTTGTATGCTCAAATTCCTCTCCTTCTGCTTCAGACTCTTCCTCATCCGAGATGAAGGAATTTATGTCATCCATGGGGGGTGGATCACACGGTTTCCAGCCTTTGGATTTTATCTTGCAGATGGTGTTCTTCTTTTTGGTGTTGAACATGGCACAAGAATTCTGAAGGTGCCCTGTCTGATGGTAGTGGTGACATCGTAATGTGGTGTTCTCAAAGTCTAGGATCTGAGTCCAGTGAAAGTCCCCAACTTTGAGAATGATTTTATCTGGTGGACCTTTGCTTATATCTATTTCCGCGCAGATTCTACCAAAGGTGTATATGCCTTTCTCCCCTATGGAGGTATCTGTTGCCAGGAATCGGACCAAAGTGTTTCCAATCCCTTGGAAGACAGAGAAATGCCATAGATGTGCCTGGAGGTTCGGTAGTCAGACCCATATGGGAAGCTTGGTGATGACTGCTGTGGTGGGGTCGAAATCTGGGAACCAGAGGGTGAGGAATAACCCTGTCGTTCCCAAAAACCAAGGGCCTCCTGTTAAGGCTTTCTGGTAATCTTCTTTGAAAGCAAAGGCCACAATGAAGAAACCCTTCGAGCAAAGGAAGACTTTGTTGTTTTTGGTCCAGTTGGTGTGGATCCATTGATAAAGATTTGATGTTTGAGGCCAAAGGCCATTAAATTTGCAAATGATAGTTGTTTCTGCGTATGTTTGGTATTGAGCATCGAGCGATGGATGGGAGATCTCGATGGAGGGGGCTTCCTCTATTTTATCCACCAGAAAAGGCTTAGGAGCCTCAGCTGGTTGTGCAGATTTCTTGGGCGTCTATGCATGAACCGCATCTTTGTAAGAGAAATCAAGGTCAGAGGATGGTTGCCCAGATGCTCCCCCTCTTAGACGCAGGGTAAGCACAATCGAAGCATCTCTGTTGATATTGTAAAAAGAAAGGGGAAGAAGGTCCTCTAGTTGTTTACCTCCATAGAGCAGTCGCAGAAGAGCCGAGGGTATCCCTAACCTGAGTTCAAGATTGCATAAGAGATCCTGCACCAAATCCGCTGCATGCACCCAATGCAGTAGGGTTTTTATTGAGAGAAGCAGAATCTGGATTTGATAAGACTGTGGGGAAAATCCTGAAAGCCCCTGCTTGTCGTTGCAAGTTTGTGCGAGTATCGCGCTTGATCCTTCAGGTCCGTCTGATTGAATGAGGAGTTAAATGCGGTAATTTCAGTGGGCAGCGCTACCCTAGCTCCCAAATCTTGCAGATCCGAGGGGCTGTGCTGCGTTAGGGCCTCTCTTGCGGAGGAGGCAACAAGACAGCCTATGCCAAGATGATCGATGTTGTGCGTAATTTTTCTGTGGAGGAGAGTTGCGCATCCTATTCGTTTGGAAGCTTTGCTGCAAATGGTGGTCGCAGCCTGCTTCCCTGCTGAGGCGATCTTGAAAGCAGTAGCAAGAGCAGTAGTCTTATCCCTGCCTTCGCCTTCAACGCTGTCGGTGGCAATGTAGGGAGTTGAAGCTTGAAGCCTGAGCTCGGAGCCGAGGGGAGCAGCCGGAGCGACCTCTAGAGCATCGACATACTTTGAAGTGGTGGCGGCCTCTGAGGCAGCCTGAGCAATTGTGGAGTCGACAGCGGCGGAGCCGATTGAAACCTTCTCCAGATCTGTAACAAAGAGGTCAGTGTTGGCAGAGATTGCAATGTTTCGCAGAACCCTAGCAGAAGCCATTTTTCGTTTTTGTCATTCTAGTTAGTCCTACTTATTCAAATTAAATATAAATGTTGTTTAGATTTGAGTGCAGCTGGTTGTTGTGTTGTCTTCAACGCTGGCAAAAATATCTTCAATATGTTTTGAAGTCTTATCTCTTATCTGATACTCTTTAACTCTGATACACTTTAACCACTGATACTCTTTTAACCTTGCTATTTTGACTGCTATACTACTATAAAAATCTGTTTTTATTGTGTAAAAATAGCAATTTGTTTTTTTTATCCTCTTTCACTGTAAAAACTGTCTTTTACAGTAAATCAGTAAGTTTTTACCAAAACTTTTCATCAGGCAATTTAATCTTTGAAAGCTTTCTAAAATTATCATCAGCTTTTGTGTATCTAACAAAGGTTGGCTTGACCACAAAGAGATGTTTTATCTCATGCTGTAAATAAAACAAATCTTCAACACTCTTATGCAATACTTTGCCTGTAGGTACTCCTTGCCAATCTGCCTTGTTTACTTGTTCTTTGGAAATATATCTGATTTTCTTGTTGTAATCTTCTTGCCTCATTAGTTTATAATTTAGAACAAGAATGTTTGGCAATCATTTTTGTCTCAAGATCTCAAAATTAACCATGAATCTAGTTATGGCTATATCCATATTGTGACACTTCTCTTCTAGCTGTTTCATCAAGTTTTTATTTGAAATTTCCTTTCTCACCTCAAGAATTGTTTCAGTTATGTTAGTTATTCCTATCTCATCCAATTCTTGCTTGTTTTTACTGTTGAGAAACTTGATATTTCTAGGGCTTCTTCAGGCTTGGCATATAGCTCTTCCTTTGTCTTCACAATTTCTTCTTGGGCTACTTCAACCAAGTCCTTCTATTCATAAATGACTTGAACTGATGGCCAACTGTCATTGATTGACTCAATAATCTTGGACCATATCTGATTTTTGATGTAAGCCATTGGTTCTTTCAAGGGTAACTCTGCTTCAGCCTTCTTTAACTGCTCACTTACCCTTTTGGATTTTTGTTCCTCTGTTTTAGCATTTATTTGTGCTAATTTCTTTGCATCTTCAAGTTTATTGACTTGCTCTTTCAATCTATTTATTTCAGTATTCTATATTGACATCTCCTCCATGGCTTTAATGAGCTTGTTGGCTTCATTTGTCTGTTGCACTGCTGAAGTGGATGATTAAGTAGCAGAAGTATTGGAAGAAGTGACTAGCATTGTTGTGGTTAATGGTACTTTTGGTGCTAACTCTTCTTCTAGTGTTGAAGGAACTTTTGTTGTTACCATGGGAATGACTATAGGAGGAACAGTTTGAGTCTTTGCAGCTTCTTTTTCTTAGACAAGCTTGTCCATCTCAATCTCCATTTCCGTGATCTGTGTTTTCATTTGCAATATGAGATTCATCATCTCATCCTTTTGGTTTACCTCTTGCACAATTTCCTTAGCTTGTGGATGTTCTGTTGGTGGTAATTTCAGTTGCTTTCTAAGTGATGCAATATCAACATTCTTTTTCTTCACCAACTCTTCTGCAGCTTTCACATTGGAAGGGTCATACCCTACTTCAATCACCAATTCTTCTAAAGACTTGATTCTAGTGTATTTAGCATATGAAGAAGCATTTTCAATACTAATCTGATTCTAATATTTATCACAGTGTTCTGAAGCTTTTTGGCACTCATTTCCTTTGTAGTCATAGTAGAATATCGCATTTCAGAAGTTTTCTTATCGAATTCAATCTGATCTAATGGATGAATGCTTTCTACAGGTACTTCAAAGTCAACCTTCTTATAATCCGTTGTCGTTTTAGGTGTCTTTATTGTAGGTTGAAGTACTGACATTATCAACTTCTTGTTTGAATAATCAAAGGCTGAACGCAGCCTATTTTGAATTGCTGGAGTCTTCTTTAAATACTGGGAATATATCTCATTCTTGATCTCCTCATTTTTAGCTTTGATTTGTTTATACTTCTCTCTAACATCTAAGTCTATATCCTCTGCTTGTTGTGATGAAGATGCTTCCATGCTTTGTTTTTTCTCAATCACCTGTGTGTCAGTAGTAACAGGTTTTTGCTCTTATTCAATGACAGTAGGAGTCTCCATGTTCTTCTCTAGATTTTCATCATCTAAAACTTCAATTGTTTCCTTCTCTTTGTCCATTGGTAGATTAACTTTAGGTTTCTTATTATACCTGATCTTGAATCTAGTTTATGTTATTGTTTCAGCTGTATATGTTCCTTCTTTTCTGGTTCTCTTTGTGGTTTTGTCTTCTTGATTTACAGTCTTCAAAATGTGACTAGTATCACCTTGTTTGACTATTTCTGTTAATGTATTTTCCAACCATTCTATTTTGTTTGCAAATTCTTCAATTTCTAGTTTCTTATCATGTATGTAAGGGGTTAATTTGTATTTTACCCTCGTCTTACTGATTATTCCATGGGGATCATATTTCCATAATAAAATTTCACCAAACTTATATTCTAGCAACTGTTTTGCTGCCTCTGTACCTACTTCCCTATGATTGCATATGAAAGGTCCCACCTGGTTTTTCAACTTGAATTGAATCTTCTTTTTGGCAGCCAAAAAGTTCACAGAATCTGAATTTAAAAGTTTTCTTATATACTCTAAGGTAAACACTCTCATTGGCACATATTTTGGTAGTTTTTAGGGCAAGAGTTTTGACCCATAGACTCTAATATCTGTGTGGTTTTGGTATAGGTACCAATCTCCAGTTCTTCTTTGCTCTGATAGCTGCAAAAATTTCTTAATCTTAAGACTTATCCTTAGATGTACATTGTTTGTAAACATATTTATCAATGGATAAATAAAACAATCTGTGAAATCTGTATAAGTAAACTCAGTTGATTCTTTTCTGATTAGAGAAGTCCAGAAAATCACTGACAATTTATTACCCTCTACAACTAGCTTTTGAAGGTTTATTGGGAATTTATCTGACTGGAAGTATAGGAACATATGAAAAAGGAAGTATACCCAAATAACCCTTTAGTATGAAGTTTTACAAGTTGATCATGGATACTATCAGCTATATACTTAGCATAGTTAAAAATGACTGAAGGAGGTTGACCAGGCACAAAAGTAAATTGAAAACCAAGTATTGACTCATCAGTGTGCTCATCAGTAAAGTAACCAAGGATAAAAGACAACATCAAGATGACATGTCTTGATCCTTCAATGAATTTGGAAGATGAATATGGAGGATTGATCTATGGGATTTAAACATATGAAGGCATGAATAGTTGAAAGATTTGAAATATTTTAGGGAAGTCCAAATCCATATAGAGCTTTGTAAGGGCTTCTATAGACAATGGGACTGCATTTGGCTTTGGTTGTAGCTGAAACATTTGATTTATGGACTCTGCAGTAATAGTGAATAACACTTCTTTCTCAGTATTAACAATAGCTCTTAGGTCAGGGTAATAATGGGCTTGACACAATATAATGAACTCAAGACATTGATGGGTATGGGGGACCACATATTCGGGTAAATTAGACTCCCAAATTTGTACTTCATTTTCTTGATCTAAATATTTTTCAAGACTCCAACAGTGGAGATAAAGAAGATTGAATTCAATCACTGGATCAGTGATTTTATAATCAACATCAGCTAGAGGGGTGTGCTCAACATCTACAACAGGAGGTTGTAGTGGATTGATAACAATGGTACTCTTAGAAGACATTTCTGGGTTTTTTTTTCGACAGTTTTGACCTCTGGTACTTGAAACTTTGTTTTTAGGTTTTTTATACTCTTATGTGAAGCGAACAAAGTTCCTTCTCAAGTTAAATACTCCAGAACACTTGGAATACAAAGATATCCATGAGGATACAAATATTATATTAGATGTAAGATGAATGAGATAGATAGATGATAAAATGTTACAATGAGGCCCTACTTATATACCTAGGCAGTTGACCTTTCATGACTGGGCATGTCTCTTAGACATGCCCTTTCACTAACTTAATGACTACTTACATAATCCTTAATTGACTATTTAATAATTATATTTGTTATATTCGTTATGAATTATATTCATAACATTGCCACTTCCTTCAAAAGCTTTGTCCTTAAAGCTTATAGTTGACACTTTTCTTCAGTTCAATCACGCACTGTTTTCTTCATTTGCTTTCGTCATTTGCTTTTGTCACAATTTAATATATCAACTTTTATTTATTTATTTGTTATGAATTAGCCCTTCCTTCATAACTTTGTCCTCAAAGTTTTATGGATAATAATTTCTTCATCTTGTATTTGTTAAAATACTATAATTTTCAAGAAATCTTCCTTCTTTCCTTTCCGAATTGGATTTAATTTCCTTTTCATCAATGATTGATTTCATTTTGTCTGTTGAATTGAGTTTTTAGGATTTTTAAGGTAACCCTTCCTAACTTTCTCTTCTTCTTTTTAATGAGGTTATTATTCCTTCAAAAAAAAAAAAATTTAATACTTTAATTATATATATATATATATTCTTTTACTAATTGATTTTTTTTAACTCTTTTTTTTGTTGAAAGGTTACAACCCTAGTGAAACGTGGCTATTCACATGTATTCACCTATAAAATATATGTCCACTTATGTGTATTTATCCACATAAAAGTAAACTTACCATTCACAAGAGATTTTTTATTCCTTTACTTCTTATTTTACCTTGAAAATACTATGGGTAATTACCATGAGCTTTCAAAACCACGAACTTGTAAACCACTGAAAGAATAATCAAAATAACCTTACCTACTCTTCTTTATTTATTTTTCCTTTTTAATTTCATTTGTCTTGGTATGTACGTATATGTACTTCTTTATGTATATCTCTTTTTTTCTTTTCTTTTCTTTTTCTTTTGGAACTATTTTCTTTTAAATATTTTTTTTTCCTTTTAATTTATTTCCCCCTTTATGTTAACTTTCCTTCTTTCTTTTATTATATATATATATATATATATATATATATATATATATATATATATATATATATTTCTTCCTCTCTTTTTTTAATATTTTAATATTAATAAAGTGGGTTTTTAGGGTATTTAATAAAGTAAATTAATATAACTATAGGGGGTATTTATAAGGAGTTAATATATTAAAGTAAATGTCAATATGAAAATGAAGATGAGTGGAAACACATATAAATGAACTAAGAAAAGTGTAAAATAAGAATTTGGGCGCAATGATGGCTCCATTTTAAACATTTACACTTAATACTTAGGATAAATAGTATGTTAATGGGTTTTTTGAATGTTTTTGTATGAAATGAAGTTAGTTAAGGGGGTTTTTACTTTTCCCTAAGAAAAAAGGTGCTTTAACTTAGGAAAAGAGATTTTATCTTTGGAGAAGGGGTAAAATTGAGGAAAAAGGGTTTTTATGAAGGGAATCTAGTATTTATTACCAACCATTCACTAAGCCATAGGTCCGGTCCCAACAAAAGTCAGAGAAATGCTCTGAGCCTTTATAACTAAAGGTTTTGAATACGAGAATGCTTTGAGGGGAGGGAAATTAGTAATTCTGCCAGATGAAGTTTTATTCATGTTTTGTGCAACTGCTTTCTACATACCCATCATTTATTCTACCATTTTTTCATTATTTGCATGGGTGCATTTGAGCTTGCAACCCTAAATCCATTTTTCTTTTCAAGCATAAACTATCTAATTCTAACCTTATTTCATCCGAGGGCTCAGATTATACTATTGAGCTCTTCATTATTCTCTAACTATCTACTGATTTGTCAAGTTTAAACTATTTGATAGATCTTTATTCTCTATCTATAAACATGAAAAAGTTAAGATTAAACTATTTAAATCATCATGGATTATGGTATTTTGAACAAGCTACACATAATCATTATTTTTGCAGTAAAATTAAATAGTAGTGGCATTTTGACTTGCATCACTTTCATGTCTTATTCTTATCTCTTTTTTGTCCTTTGGGGTCCATTTTTTTTATTCTTTTTTATCTTTTTCTTTTCAATTCCTTTTATTTTTCTTTTAGGACTTTTACCCTCTTTTAATTTTTTATTTCATTATATGGGAAAACAACTTGCAGAAAGAAAAGTATGTACATATTTACAAGACTAATCAAAGTCAATTCAAAAATTATGAACCCTATTATTATAGGACCCTAACAAGGTCCATCTACCTTCCTTATGCACATAAAAGGATATGTTAAATCTCTCCTTCTGTACTTAATAATGTTTTCTTATGCTTTAATATGTTCTTAGGAAGGATTAAAGGTAGTTGCATATTTTTACATAATATTGGTTATTTTTGTAGAATATTGTAAGAATATTTTGCAGATTATACAGATTTAGAGAAGGAGATGATTTAGGGGGTTTCTCCCTACCATTGGAAGATCAAGGTTGGAGAATAAATGAGCACAATATCAGGAAATTATGGAGAAATCTTGGAGAGATTCAAGGGGGTTTTCCACCCTCCTTAACTCTCAAAGGCAACCAAAGAATCCTCATGAGTTCCCCCTCCAGAAATTTGAATTCCAGAGGTAGCCAAGCAACTCAAGAACAAGTGCACTCAGTCCATACTTCACTTGGAGTCTCTAGCAAATTGAATTCCAAGAGGTAGCCAAGCAACTCAAGACGAAGGGAACTCAATCTATGTTTACTTTGATTCAAAGTCGAATCAATCACCGTTTTCAAGGGAGTTGTTGGTAGATGCCTTATAGAATAAATAGAGCAGAGCTAGAGCTAGGAAGGAGTTAATTAGTTAGCTAGTGGGTTGATTCTAGTCGATTCCATTTTATTGTTTGATTCCATTCAGAAATTTTGTTGCAAGCTATTAGGCTTTTGTTGTTAAGACCTTCGAGATGTAATAATATTGTATTCTTAATGCAATGAGTATTCAGATGACTTTCTATTGATCTAGTTCCAGAGAGATGGGCTCATGGGTTAGGGCCCAACCCATGTGCCTCAGCTTCTCTGTTGTTGTCATTCTTTCCTTTCTGTCATTCAGCTAGTTTTGCTTCTGCCATTTAAGTTAGATTTGCTTCTGATATTTTTCATTGTTGTTTAGTTTTTGTGTTGTTGTAGTTTGAATTACTTATGCATAGTAAAATAGAGGAAAAACCCCAAAAAAACGGTGGTCAAGCCTCCCCCCTCTCATCTTTGTCAATAGAGTTTAAGTAGGGCAGACCTTCCCACAAGCCAAAATTTCTTTCTGTTTGAGTTTTGGGAATTATTTGTATTACCAAGTCCAAGACTTTCTTTCACTATTTCATCCCGCATTTATGTCTGTTTCCCGTGCATGAATCTGCGGGTGTGTCTCACTTCTGAGGACTGCTCTTATGCCTCCATTCCCTTCCTTTTCTTATCGTCTTAAACTTATACTTACCTTTTCTTTGCCTAACACACTTAAGCCCTTCAAAGCCTTATTTCCCTGTTTTTATCCGTTCACGGCCGCCTTACCCTTTTTATGAAAAACACGTGAAAAAAAATTCAAAACCACTGAAAACCCGACCTCCGCCTTTGTTCCTTGAGTCTCCTACCACTGTACGTCGCACTTCACAAATCACAACATTTGGCTTTTACCTTTAACACTTACCACGCACTCCTTACGATTGCGATATTGCAAAATCGCACTTCGCACCATTTAGATTTTACCTTTAAAACACTTATCGCTCGTTCTTGCGATTGTGATATTGCGAAATCACCAATCACAAATCACATAATTTATCTTTTCACATAACACTTACCGCTCATTCCGTCGATGCGATAACTCCGCCACATCACTCGTTGCACTTCGCACTTCGCAGAACTTACCACATAGCAGATCGCAACCCGCAACTTTTACCATGTCACAAATCGCACTTCACACATTCTAGTTCTTTCTTGTTCATTCTTACCGCTAACCCCTTAAACTTGCAATATTGCGATTGCGACATCGCATATCGCAATATTTTTCCTCCATTGCACTCTGCCATTTCACTTGTCGTAAACCGCACTTCACATATTTTAGTGCTTTCCTGTTAATTCTTACCGCTATCCCTTTAAACTTGTGATATTGCGATTGTGACATCGCACATCACAACTTTTGTCCTCCATCGCACTCCGCCATCGTAATTTTGAGTTCTTTCTACTCCAAAGTCATTTCTCATGCTATAATAAAGTTTTATAAGGGTTTAACCCCCTCTTTCCGCTTCCATGCTCGTTTCATATGTTAAGCCCTCCATTAGCCTCTTTTAGCCCTTTTCTTCCCTCCAAGCTGCAAATTAACTCTTTTTAATTAAAATTAAGTAATGGTTAGCCTAGTTGCATGGATAAAAGCATGGTAGATAGATCATAGGATAAGTAGAGTGCATTTAGCCGTTTGGCCAAGTTAAGTGTGGTTTAGGATTAGTTTTCTTTCTGCTATTTGTTTTCTACAAATTAAATTAGTTTCCTTCCTATCATTTATTTTCAATAATTTAATTTAGTTTCTTACAGTCATTTCCTTCCTGCACATTAAATTAGTTCCATTTCTGTCATTTCCTTTCTGCAATTTAGTTTAGTTTCATTGAAGTACGACAGACTTCACTGAGAACCCCTAGAAGTAGCACCCTTTCGTAAAGCAGAAGAGGGTGACATGAACAGAATGCATCTGTTGTGTATATAGCACTGTCACCTCAAATTTTGTATGAACCCCGGGTTCATAAAGTAATTTAGGGCAGCCCCTGGGAGTTGCAACACTCTTGGTGCAATACCAGGGCTCACCACCCCCCATGTCAAGGACTGGTGGGAAACCTACTATGAGAAAAAGGACAAGACAGAACCCTCTCTGTTCTCAGTCGTACCCACGTGGAATTCTTTTCGAGACGCCATCAAAGAAAAATACTATCCCGTGGGGAGATATGAGGACAAGTACATAAAATGGATCACGCTGCGGAAACAAAGGGATCAAGATGTGCATGAGCTGACGAACTTGTTCCATACCTTGTGCACAAAGCTTGGTATCAAAGATTCGGAGAAACATTTGGTGCTAAAGTATCGCAGTTGTGTGCACAGATATATTCAAGAGGAAATGGATTTCCTCGACATCTCCTCGCTTGGTATGGCGTACTGGTATGCTACCAAGATTGAGCTTGCCGACTACAGCACACCCATAGCCATACACCATTGGGTGGCTTCACCAAGGATGGGATCTCCGCGTCAGCCAGTAGTACTGCCTTCCCTACAGCATCAAGCCCTTCACAGATGAGGTATTATGTGACATTGCTCCTCTTGATGTTTGTGATGTATTATTAGGCAACCCATACTTGTGGAAGCGACATGTTGTGTATGAGTCCCAGCCTCGTGCAGTTATTGTTACTTTGGGAAATAAGTTGTGTCGGATACCAGAGGTACTACCGCCTACTGTTATCTCTTTGGTTACTGCAAAAAATGCAGTAAGCTCATTCCAAAAACAGGAAATTTGTTTTCCTGATGATCTGCCCCCAGGGCAAGAAGAAGATTGTGGCCACAACCTCCAGACAGGGCTCCTCTGCACGAAAACAACAAATGGACAAGGTTGTGGAGGAGCACGGGGACATCTTCACCTCACCCATAGGGGTGCCTCTGCACTGTCAAGTCAAGAACCACTACAAGGAAAAGACCATCTAGCGGAGGTTATAAAGGAGGTTTTTAGTGTTATAAAATTGGCCAAGATTGTCAAAAAAACATTTGCTACAACATCCATTTATGGTTACAGAGGTTTTGGCAGAGCTTTTAACGGAAATTCAACACAACTAAAAAACCTGGGCGACGGGAGGTTATTACAGATGTTTTTTTCATCGGTGCGCTACTAAGGTTTCAACGCACCGGTGTGTGTCATCTAGACGGTGTCCCCAGGGTGGTCGAAGGTTCCTGCACTAGGCCGTCAAATTATAAAAAGCGCACCCCGGTATGAGTGTTGGTGATATAATGCATGGGCGCGTACCAATTAGTCTTGGGATTTGTGCGATACCCATAGGTCGTCTCAACGCACCAGTACGTAGACTTATAGAAACGCATCGGTGCGTTGTATCAGAAAAACACACCAATATTTATAATTGGTATTGGTATTTTTCTTGTGCCCATACGTCGTACAAATGCATTGGTGTGTAGTCTCACATAAAAGCATCGGTGCGCAGTATCGCACAAACGCACCGAGATTTTTAATTGGTTTCGGTATTTGTGTGGTGCCCATAGGTCGTAGAAACGCAGGTGCCTTTGCGGAATACAAATGCCTGGAATGTTCATTTTGTATTTTTAGAAACATTGACCTATGACAGTGCAATTATTGTGATTGTTTTAAATTCATTATTCATCAAAAGTCGACACATCTTATAACAATATTCATATTAATTAAATTTTTATTAATGCATTTGAATGTGATGTTTGGATTAATTTGTTATGTCATATCATAATTATTGTGGTTTTTTAAAATTCATTATTCATCAAAAGTCGACACATATATATCTTATAACAAAATTCATATGAATTAAATTTTTATTAGTGCATTTGAGAACGATGATAGGCTTACTTAATAGAGTAAATTAAAACATATTATATTATATATATATATATATATATATATATATATATATATATATATATATATATATATATATATATATATATATATATATGTAAATAAAACGTGCTTTGTCATACAAAATGAGATAGTTATTGGTATCCCTTTGTCTTTCAATTGAGACACTATGTCCATTACATTAAACAAAATGTCTGATTTCATAGACAAATATTTCAAAAAAATACAATGCCTTGCTTTGATATCCAAACATATTCATAATCATTCTTCGTTGGAACTATTGTCACTTCTTGAGCTACTTCCATTACTTAGGTTATTTGGAGGAATGTTTTGTTCATTGCGTTGATTTATTTCTTCTTCTTCAAGTTCCATCTATAAACATACAAATAAAGTGTAATGAGTGTATATACATTGGTAAGAATAATGAAAATTGCAATATTAGATAATATACAACAATGTAAATCAAAAAGAAAAATGATGTACCATAGCAAAACTGAAGCTCTGCAACTTCTACATTCTTTCAAAACCATGTACCATGCCATCTTTCAAAATTTCATTTGTTGGCGCGAGTTCCATCTTTGTTTCCTGCCGTGTTATACCCCATAACAAATCATATATTTAATATTCAATATTTTGTTCTGTGGTATGACAGAGTTAAGTAAAACAAGATTGATAGATGCTCACAAATTCCACGGTCAGTGGATCGTCGCATATACTCCCAACCCATATTTAACCCAATTTCAATCAATTCGTTTGATGGTTCTTTGTATGTTATCACGTTTGAAGACATTCAATTATGATTTTTTTTTAAACTTAAAAATACAAAAATGAAATCTATTTAAATTGTTATAAAATAAAATTACTCAAAAACTTAGATATCAACCATTTTCTTCCTTCCTGCGTGCGCATGTTTTTTATGTGCTGAATGGGTTCCATTTTCTTTTCTTTTCTGCAAGAAAATACTTGAATATTAATATTTAATGCTAAATTGTTTATTTATTGTACCTAATGATCAAAAAATTCAATGATTACATATTACATTTGAAACACGTTTTTGTTGAGATGGATCCTCTTGAGATGCAATTTTGTCCATTTCTTTGACCATCTCCTTGTATACCTTTTTGGACATTCCTACCGGCATATTTCTGATATCAACACGTTCATCTTTTGAGATTTTCATAATATTCCTGAAAATGTAACATGAAAATAAACTATTTAATTTTATATTGATATATGAAAATTAAATATAACAAAAGTGATATTTGTAAAGAATTCTAGACAAACATTTAAAGGAATATTACTTTTTCATTCCTTCTTTTTTTTTGTTGTACATTTTTTCTATTAAAAGTCTGACATATCTCATTGAACAATTCTCTGGAAACTCTTCCTATAGTTTAGATAAAATTTGGTTCTTGGAATCATTGGATTGATTTTTATATTGTAAGTGGAAAGAACATCTATACATTCGTTCTACTAGATCCCTCAAACTTTTGTAAAAGTTTTTCCCCCTTTTTTTAACCTCTAACACCACTCTAGATGAGCTAAGGAACCATTCATTTTCATTTGCATGTTCTATTTTTTTCCTTTTCTTAGAACAACATTCCTTTTCTGAGTCATTGGTCCTTGTAGAACATTAAACATGTGTGAATTAATAGATTGTTTGACACATGTTATCTAATAATTTTAAGTATATTATTAATGAAAATTAAAAAAATAAACTCATATTGGATCGATAGTATTTTTCCATTCACCTGATTCATCCTTTTGCAATTTTTCCATCAATTTTTTACGTTCTTCTGGTCCTAGATCAGAAACAATATTATCGAGCTTCATCATTTTGTGGCTCTGCATGATACACAGTAAACAATACATATTAGTTAAACTTACATATAGTTCAAAAATAATATTTTTTGTAAATAATTTACAAAGAACTTGCCTTTTTTTCTTTTCTTGATGTGTTATCGGTATTTTTGTTACTTCATCTCTTGCAGTCATTTCTTTATCAATATGAAACATGTACCATATCATTAGAGTAATATATTTATAAATAAATTGTCAACTTTCGAGTAAAAAATAAATCTCAAAAGAAACGGTGCGCATTTCATGATGTATGCCTGCAAACGATAGGTGCGATGGGGGTATTATGACGCTTGCAAAAATAGTATAATAGATGGAAAATTATGGTATGGAAATTGATATAAATGCCGCACAAACAATGTAATAGGCGTACGGTGATATCTCGTAACATAGAGCATCGGTGCACTATTTTAGATATGGTAACGATTTAAAATATATATATATATATATATATTATTACACGGTACTTGCGCGGTGCTCTATATAATTGGCGCACCCCGGAACGCACTCGGTTACGTAGGCGCAGGTACAAAAAATCAGCACACAAGAAATTCCTCAAGAGACCCAACATGGTTCCGGATGAGCTACTACAAAGTCATCTCATGGGTTGGATGTCAATCTAAAATGAAAATCCCTGATTCTGAAATCAAAGAAATAGGGAGAAGAAAGGGTAGAAACAAAAAAAAAATGAAGGGTTTAGGGTAAAAATGGATAAAACTGCAAAAAAAGTAACAAAACTGCAGAAAAGTAAAAAAATAATCAAATTTAATCATGAGATCGTTTGAAATTATATGCTACAGGGTTTGAATCACCAGAGGTTTGGATTATGATTGTATGAATACTTATGTTCGAACGTATTTTGCTGCTCCACAGTGCTCTCGTGCTCTCTTGCTCCAAGTATGTCTCTTGAAAATCTCTTGCTCCAAGTATGTCTCATCACCGGTGCATCACTTAATAGCACCGCACCAGTGCGTCCATTGGTAACACGGCACCGGTGCATAGTAACTAAAATTCACCGGTGCATAGTAACTATAACACACCACTGCGGTTATCTGTACATTAGCACTGATTTGCGGTTGAGGCACCGAAATTACTTTTACGTGTGTACACCAAAATTAGACATGTTGGAAATGTGCATTTTGCTGTGAAAATATTTGGGTCATTTATTTTCAAAACTACACCTCTTCTTCTTTCAGAAAAAAGAAACTCAAACCTTTCCATAACCTGCAACAAGAAAAGGTGCCCCATGATCTGCTTGCTCATTTGTAAGTTCCTCCTCCATCTTGGAATCCAATTTCCTCTTTTCTCCTTTGTGCTTTCTATCTTGATCTTAACAAAAATTACAAGAAATTGGCCTTGAATGTTCTGGGAGGAATGACAACCAGTCCTTCATTCTGCATTTGTTAGCATAAGAAGACCGATTTTCGACTAGAAGATGCAGTTATTACATGTGGACGCAATGGTTTCCCATAGAAAATGAGTATCGGGTTGAGCAGAGGAAAGACATTGCAAAATGGGCTATTACATTAGCTTTTCCAATGGGAAACCGATTTGCAGGTGGAAATATGGTAGCTGCAAGTATCTATTCTTTTCTTCCCACAAAAATGGTCACTAGATTTCCATTTATAATACAAGAAGACTTTTTACTAGTTTCATCTAGAGAGAGCAACATTTTCAATAACAAATGGAACCAGGGAATCCTTATGTGTATCTTGTTCACATTTTGTTCGGCGTTTCATTCTTTGATAAGTGCTAATTCACCTATACTTTCAAAAGTTTGGATTTTTGGGTACCTTCCATGTGATATTCCTCGTTATCCACAGGACCACATCTCAGACAAGTTAGAGATGCCATTCAGGTTTAATTGAAAGTGGAAGATGTGATTTTATGTGACGTCATCTTTGCTGGTAAAATTTTATGTAAGCCAACCGAAGCTCGGACAATACTCCCAGCTACTTTTAAACACATTCTGGAGAATCTTTCCCTTCATAGGACCTACCAGCCCGATCAACAACGTCAATTAATCTTTCTCTATTGTCCTTAAGGGAATGAGATCCTTCCCTTCATGGTGCCTCTCTGCTTTATCAACTACCTCGATTGATCTTTCTCTACTGTCCAATATTTCCCTGCCATCCTTGTAAGAATGAGAATCGTTACCTTCATGTGATCTCTTAGCCCGTTCAAGAGACTCAATTGATCTCTCTCATGTGTGTCTCATATTTTTCATAAAAATTTTCTCCTTTTGTACTCTATCGAGCTCTATAGCCGTCTGCATCTCTATAAGCGTCTTTGTCCATCTTTTTGTTTGAATCACTCATTTTCTCTGCTATAAACTTCTCAGGTGAAATTTGAACTCTCGTCTTTTCAAACCCTCATCTCCTCAGAAAAATTCTTTCACGCAATTCGAACCCTCCGTTGCTCCAATACTGCACTTTAAAAAATAAATTTTCCTTCTTAGAAAATATATTTCAATGAAAATATGCTTCGCGCGAGGTTTTATTTAACCCTGTTCCGGTACGCGGGGTTTTATAGGCGCATTAGTATGGTTCGTAAGATTGCATTTTATGTTTTGGCGCGGTGTTTTATGACGCACCGGTGCAGAAGAGTTGTGAAGCACCGATGTGTCTTAATACTAAGACGCATCGATGTGGGTTATGATTATAAGTGCACCAGACAAAAAACCAGGAATCTCGGCTAGAAATGGCGTAATGTATAAAGTTCATTTTTTTTGGTATGTAAGATCATAACAAAATAATGATAATTCTAAAGTACATGAACTTATTTGCATTATTTTCTAAATTTTATTATGTTACAAAAATTTGTATTATTCAAGATTTATTATTTTACAATTATTTACAAATTTACAAATTTTAATAAAATCATTTCACATTAATACAATTAAAATTTTTGCATTAATACAATTAAAATTTTACAAATATTTTACATACAATTACAATTACAATTACAATTTTACAATTTCACATACAATTATGATTAGAATTACAATTACAATTTTAGAATTTTACATACAATTACAATTACAATCATTTCACAGTAATACAATTAAAATTTTACAAATATTTTACATACAATTAGAATTACATTTACAATTACAATTAAAATTTTACAAATATTTTACATACAAATAAAATTACAATTTTAGAATTTTACATACAATTAGAATTACAATTACAATTTTACAATTTGTCATATATACAATTACATTTAAAATTACAATTACAATCATTTCACAATAAATTAAATATTACAATTACAATTAAAATTTTACATTAAATATTTTGCATACAATTACAGTTAAAATTACAATTACAAATACAAATACAATTTTACAATTTTACATACAGTTAAATTTCGATTTCAATTACAATCACAACATAATATTTAATAAATATCATGGTCATCTAATATTAAATTAATTAATGAACATCACGATCATGATAACCATCGTACAAACATCATATTCAACTAAAAAACACATTCAAATTCGCTAACATCATCGTGATCATGATCACCTAACAAAACACAATTAGCATTGTATAACATCATCACAACACAAACATCAAATATACATCTCATGTCAAATAACTCATGCTATCACTTACACATCTATCTGCAAGCTACACATTAAATGAACATATCTAACATGACCTAATAATATACACATCATGATGATCACCAACATGTAAATTAAGTAAAACTGCAACATGAACATAAAAAAAAAAAAACATATATATATATATATATAAATATAACTGAATAATGTTAAAAACATATAACTGTAATATAAATTTCATGGATCAGCTGGTGATAAAACATCAATAGTAGTATTAGTCAAGGCCTACTCAGTCAATGGTGCAGCCTAGACGGTCGATGGTCCAGCCTGCTCATGATCATGGGTACTGCTGGATGATGTAGGCTGTTGACTGGACGTGGCCGGTGGTCCAGCCTCATCTCCATGATGACTGCTGCTAGATGCTAGTGGAGGCTGCTCATCTGGCGCGGCGCGAGGTGAATGATCATGAGATGATGAGTCGCTTCTCGCTGACTATCAATCATGTGTTGCGTCTCGACCATGCCTATAACGTGAAACGGTCCTCCTCGGCTATGTAACTAAGGTCGTCACTCCTATGACATGCCGCATCAGCTTGTACATGTCACGTGGCATGCCTCTCCACATCTGTAACAGCCTACCATCGACCTGTATGTCTCTCATATGGGCGGGCCTTATGCCTGCCTCAACAATCAATGCAGTCAGTTGGTCGCCCAACTCCATCCTGTATCAAGTATCAAGTCAACCGCGCCTAGCAAAAGGCAAAACCGGCGCACTAGCAGGAGCAGGTATCTCTGCACCGGCCTTCTGATGATCCTCGGCATCTCGCATGCCCTGATCATCATCAGGATCCACACCTGGATCATGTGGTGGTGCCAGCATGTCCTCGCCATCAAAAGACCCAATGTCTGCAAAATATATACAAGTACACAACAATAATTAGACAATTTCATTACACAATTTAATAAAAACAAGCTAAAGAAAATGTTATAATAAATTTAAATAAAACAGTAATATTACCTCTATCATCCAGCGGCTCATTAGTTGTGAAGAGGATGTTGGGACACCCTCGCCAATCCAATCCAGCATAAGGATAGGGGACCATAATGAAGGGATGCAGCTCATCAACACTAGCTAGAAAATTCAGTGCATCATGTGATATCCTTGCTGGAAACACAGTCTTGCCCCTCTTGGGCATCATCTGCCCCCACATGTGCATTTCTGCCTCAAACATCGACCTACGAGGCCGCCGAAAAAAAGTAGGCCTCGTCTCTGGAAACCTCTCAAAAAATAAACAAAAAAACTCTGAAGCAAAAGGGAAGTTGACCCTCCCTTGTGCATGAGCACAACATCTATCTAAGGTTGCACAAAACTTCCGCAAAAGAATGGTAGACCACCTGACAAGTCATGGCTCCTGTACTAAAGAATCAACATAATATAGAAGCGAGAAACTAACCTGACAAGTCATGGCTCCTGTACTAAAGAATCAACATAATATAGAAGCGAGAAACTAATGCATTGTCCGTCATTGGTGTTGTGTGAAATGGTTGAAATGAGAAGTGAGAGGCACTGCACCTCCTCACTACCAAATGCACCAATACGTAACAAACCTCTAGCAACCTGAAAATCTAAAGGAGATAGTACATCTGCTCCAATGTATCTCTAGGAGTAAACTAACTAACTCCCTGCTACACAGCCAGCTGGAACATCTGGGAACGAGGGAAAATCCACCCCTCTCCTCGATAGTCCTGTAATGAAATATATATCCTCCTCAGTGGGTGTGTACCACTGGTTAGGACTAACCTGTAAAGCCTATCGGTGGGCATTCCACCTATAGATAAGATGTCTCAAAAACACACCATAGCCCTTTAGGGAAGTAGCCTCCTCATAGAACTTGAGGAGGCCTACCTGCCTTAGGATCCCCTGGGTAGCTGTTGTAATAGGCTGAGGGTACGCATCTCTCTCCCTCTCTCGTGCCTCCCGCAGGTGAACCATGTCATACTGCTCCACCTGTTGTTTTTTTTGTTCCCCCTTTTCTCTCTGAATGATTTACATATTAAATAAAAAAATTTATTAAATGAGACATGTATTTAAGAATTTACATATATAATTTTTTATTTTTTATTTTTAAAACAATCAGTGCGCCACGAAAAAATAGTCATGCACCGGTTCTGGTGCGTCTTTTGTTTGTCGCGCACTGAGGGTGGTGCCCCAGACGACATTCAATGCATCGTAAGCGGTGCACCTGAAAATTTTCAGAGCACTGTTGACTATGTACGATGTCAGAAGTGTGGTGCGTTGACTAAAATCTACGCCCCAACGCATATAGTTGTGTCAGCGCACTGACCTCCTGACTAATTACATAGTCAACGGTGCGGTCTTTTACCAAGGGGCACCTTTGACCCTTTCTAAAGGCCGAATGCAGTGCGCTGACAAACACTGGGGTGGATATTTTCGACAACGCACTGTGTTGCCGCTATTCCACATGGTCAACGGTACAGCTGACTAAATGACCACATCGCACTTTTTTAAATATTTACAAATAACATGGTGGGCCTTTCGATACCGCCCCGTAAAGGGTACAAATACCGTTAGCACCGATTGTGGTGCAGCCTGTAAATTTTACAGGCAGCACCGCTTACTGATGCAAGCCGAATGGCTCGAGCGCACCATGCAACAAAAAAAATTGTTTTTATTTTAAATGGTTAATTTTAAGGTTATTTGAAATTATAATCCACTAAAAAGCTTAATTATGGAAAAAAAATAAAAATACTTGTACATTTGGCTGTCGAGGAGGCATATTGGCTGTAGAATTTTCAAAAGAAAATTTGATCACCGTTTTGCAAAATACAAGCTGAAGATTACTGGGCAATGCACAACAGCAGTGCGTGCAATGGGTGCAATGGGAGCACCGATTTCAGGGCGGCTCAGACAAGGATAAATTGCATCGGTGCTTGAGAGCTCTGGAGCACTGAGAAAAGTGAAAAATGTAGTTTTTTGGCCGTAATTTTTTTTTCATTTAACCTTGTTCAAGTGCCCGGGGTTTTATAGGCGCACCGGTACGATTTCTTAATACCGCACCGGGCGGTTTCGGTTTTGGTGCAGTGTTTTATGACGCACCAGTTCAGAGGAGTTGTAAAGCACCAGTGCTCTACAGTAATACGACGCATCAAGCGGGTGTGTACGGAGCGCACGGTGTCCGATTTGCCAATGTTTTGTGCGCATCGGTGCTTTCTCTTATTGAGCGTATCAATGTGGTTTTGGACAATAAGCGCACCAAGCAGAAAACATCCGCAGAACCCTCCACCCGCCAACCTCCTCTAGTAACCTCCGCTAGAAACGGATGTCTGGGGTATTTTTATAAGGGCTTCCTCAAAAACATCCACTAGAGGGTCTTTTCCTTGTAGTGCGCCCCATTGATCTGACCCCAAGTGCGTCGCTACCCAATGGACCGATCTATCAGTGCTTTGTTCTGGAGAAAGATGAAATCAAGAGGGAGATTCAAGAGTTGCTGCATAAAGGTCACATCCGTGTTGATATTTTGTGTATTTTAGGTAGCATCAGTTGTGCTTTAGCTCCAAAATTTTGTGGAGGGACTAGAGTGCACTTGATCTACAAGACCCAGAAATGGATTTGGGAAATTTCATCTGGTTTAGGAGATATTAAATTAATTAATTATTTTAATGTATTTCCTAAGTTAAAACTTAGGGAACTTAAATAATTAAAGTGAATTTAATTAAACATGTGATGAAATTGTCTTAAGTCACATGGATCAAGCTTTCTTTTAATCTTAGCCATTGATTCAAGATCTGATCATGGTCGTTGGTTTCCCAACAAGAAAATTATAAAGGAAAGGTTTGCGGTCATTTATAAAGACACATAGAGGCAGAGCACTAAAGCTAAGTTGAGATTCTAGGGCAGGGTTTGCTAAGAATACTCAGAAGTGTTTCAGCTGTAGAGAGGGGAATTTAGGCCAAAGAGATGATCTGATCCCGGGGTCTAGAATACACAAGTGGAAGAGATCAGCTCAAGGATAGTACAGAAGAAGGCAGCAGCAGTAGCAGCAAGGACAGTGCGGTCCCTGCAAGGACAGCGTTATTTTCAGCAGGAAACCCTCAGGGGTTACGCAAAGACCCTCCAGGGGCAGCGTAGTGACTGCGTCACCCAATCTGGGGTAACGCAGTCCCTTCCGGAGCAGCGCTGAGGGATTGGAGGACTTCAGAGGCTGACGCAGAGGCTTTCAGGGGCAGCGCTAGGTTTTTTACTGTTGGGTGTGTGTTATATTCTTTCCACGACTAGCCCCACACATTGTACGTTGTGCCGGGCATAGTAGGGGGGTCACAGGGGGGCGGTAGCCCCCCTGTCGGGGTCCGGGGCAACGCACCGGCGAAATTTTTTTTGTGTGCGATCCCACTCATAGGCAGACTCACCCATGTTTTGTGCATGAGTTTGCACATAGTTTTTTGGGGTACGATGGTTTTTGACCCCTGGTATTTTGTAGATCCGGTCAAGGGAACTACAGTTATGTTCTAATCCAGGGTTAATGGATTGGGGTATATGTATGCTTCGGCATGTATATATATTTGTTGTAACACTAAAAGGAATATAATGAAAAATCAAGCTGGTCGTCCCAATTTGGGATCCGGGGGAAAATCTCTGTGTTTATCTGTGTTATGTTTTATGCTCTCGCTATTGTATATTTTCTGTTTTAAGATTCATTTGTAGATAATTTCTGTACAGGGTTAAAACTTACATTCAGTATCAGAGCTATTTCGGCTTCAAGGGGACGCCTTTTCTGCTAAGGGTTTTTTGCTCAGGCCTACGGTAGACCCTATTTAGTGGGAGATCTGCGGGATCAATTCTTGTGGTGAAAGAAGATGGTGAGCGGCGGGAAGATAGAGATCGAGAAATTTAATGGTCAGAGTTTTGAGTGGCCAGGAGAGCTCAAGATGGAGGATACGGTGATGGATAAAGTGGTGGATCGCGGTTGATCACAGTACTAAACCAACGGCAATGTCGGATGGCGGAAGAAATGGATCAGAAGGCTAAGAGCACAATATGGTTGTGTGTCTCAGATTCAGTATTGTTGAATGTATCTGGGGAAGCTACTGCAAAGAATTTTTGGGAAAAACTTGGGACTTTGTACCAATCTAAGTCTGTGGTGAATAAGTTGTTCCTGTGAAAAAATCTGTATAACCTAAGGATGAAAGATGGAGACTCAATGACGAACGTACGAACGCTTTCAATCTTGTGGTGATGGAGTTGTCATTTGTTGATATTCAAATCTCGGAATGAGAATAAGTGCATCGGTTTTTGTTTCCTACCCGAGACTCATGGGATAGTCGGGTTATTTAAATAGTGATATACAACTACCTTGAATTTTGATGACATTGTATCAGCCTTACTGTCAGAGGAAATGAGACGGAGAAATATGGAGGGTCAGAATGGAGATGCCTTATCTGTACGAGGAAGGTCCCAGAACAGAAACAAGAATAAGGTTTCGAGTGGGATATCTAAATCTAGAGGGAGATCTAAATCTCCTGGAAAGTTTGTAAAGGTGTGCTGGAAATGCGGAAAGGAAGGGCACTACAAAAAGGACTGCAGATCTAAAGCTCATGAGAAAGGAAAGGGATCTGATGATGCTCCTTCTGCAGAGGCAAAAACCACCTCGGATGAAGGTGGGGATGTGTATTTGGCTTCTTCTTCAAATACACATGTAAATCATGAGTCATGGTTGATTGACTCAGGTGCATCCTTTCACTTCACTCCCCATCGGGAGTGGTTCTGCGAGTATGATAAATATGATGGTGGTGATGTCTTCCTAGGGGATGATAGGAAGGCCAGAATCGTCGGACGTGGAAAGGTCAAGTTGAAGCTGCAAGGTGGAAGGATTAGAACACTTCCTGGTGTTCTGCATATTCCTGCATTGGCCAGAAATCTGATTTCTGTAAGCAAGATGGATGATGCAGGTGTAAAAACAGTGTTCGAGAAAGATGCCTGCAAGATGGTTCGGGGAGCACTGGTATTAATGCGGGGAGTTAGGACTGGAACTCTGTACAAGCTACAAGGTAGCACTGTTATTGATGGGTGTAATAGTTATGTGGTTCCTGAAAGTGGAGTGGAAAGCCTAGCTGTCTCTGGAGAAAAGACCATGTTATGGCATCAAAGGCTTGGACATATTGGAGAGAAGGGCCTTTGGATACTACATAGAAATGGTATGGTAGAAGGTATGTCTAATTGCTCTCTGGATTTCGATTTCTGTGAACATTGTGTATATGGGAAGCAGAATCGGGTGAGTTTTCCTTCTGGTGCTAAGAGGGCAAACAAGATATTAGAACTTGTGCACAATGATGTGTTTGGGCCTGTGTCAGTTCCATCACTGGGAAAGTCTGTGTACTATGTTTCATTCATAGATGACTTCTCAAGGAATATATGGATATATTTCTTGAGGAAGAAATCTGAAGTCTTTGACAAATTTAAAGAATTTAAGGCTCTGGTGGAAAACCAGACAGAGAAGAAGATAAAGGCACTGAGGACAGATAATGGTGGGGAGTTCTGCAAGAAGGAATTTGAAGAGTTCTGTAAGAAGTGTGGCATAGCACGGTAGAAGACTACTCCATACACACCTCAGCAAAACGGAGTTGCAGAAAGAATGAACAGAACACTGATGGAAAAGGCAAGAAGCATGCTCAGTGGTACCGGGTTAGGACAAGAATTCTAGGCAGAGGCAGTGGAGACCGCATGTTACTTAGTTAACAGATCACCTTCATCAGCGTTGGAGGATAAGACTCCACATGAGGTATGGACTGGTAAGAAACCCTCTCTTTCACATCTAAGGGTATTTGGATGCGATGCATATGTACATGTTCCAAAGGAGAAAAGGACCAAGTTGGATAATAAATCTGAAAGGTGCATCTTTATTGGGTATAAGGATGGTTTAAAGGGTTACAAGCTTTGGAACCCAGAAACAAGGAAGGTTGTGTACAGCCGAGATGTGGTGTTTAGAGAGGTGAAAGATGTTGTTACACATGAATTCCTACCAAAGTAACCTGAGAAGATAGAGTTTGAGCTAAATGAGGATGAATCGGACTCTACAACAGAAGAAGATTCAGAAGAGGAAGAGCCACAAACCCCAGCTTTGAGAAGATCAGTTCGGGAAAGAAGGCAACCAGAAGGGTATAGTCCATCTGCTCTCTGTTCAAGTTTTGCCTTAACCATAACTGATGATGATCCTAGAACTGTCAGGGAGGCAGTAGATTTAGAGGATGGAAAACTCTGGAAGGAGGCCATGGTTGATGAAATGGCATCCTTGCATAAAAATGAGGCATGGGATTTGGTGGAGTTTCCGGCTGGAAGGAAGCCCATCGGGAGAAAATGGGTGCTTAAGAAGAAGATGAATGTAGAAGGCAAGGTGGAGAAATAAAAAGCTCGGTTGGTAGCCAAAGGTTATTCCCAGGTGTCGGGAATTGATTTTGGTGATATATTTTCTCTTGTTGCCAAATTTACTTCTATTATATTACTTTTATCTGTTGCTGCTGAATTTGATTTTGAGATAGAACAGATGGATGTGAAGACATCATTTCTTCACGGGGATCTAGAAGAGGAGATCTACATGAAGCAACCTGAAGACTTTATGGTGAAGGGTAAGAAATAACTGGTGTGCAAGTTGAAGAAGTCTCTTTATGGGTTAAAACAGTCACCAAGGATGTGGTATCAGAAATTTGATACCTATATACGGGGACTTGGCTTCACCAGAAGGAAGGAGGATCACTGTGTTTATTTTAAATTAATTGGTGACCGTGCTATTTATTTGGTCTTGTATGTGGATGATATGTTGTTGATTGGAAATGACAAAGAAATTATCCAAGATTTGAAGACCCAACTGTTCTCCAAATTCGACATGAAGGATCTGGGTGCTGCAAACTATATTTTGGGCATGAAAATTAAGAGAGATCGGGCAAAGAGGAAGCTCTGGTTAAACCAGAGGAAGTATGTCGAGACTATATTGCAGAGGTTCAATATGCAGGATAGTAAATCGGTGAATGTTCCTATTCCTGTAGGTGTAAAGCTATCTGCTGAACAGTGTCCCAAGACACAAGAAGAAGAGGAGTATATGTCCCGTGTGCCATATGCAAGTGCAGTGGGTAGCCTGATGTATGCAATGGTCTGTACTAGACCAGACATTGCACATGCAGTGGGAGTATTGAGCAGGTTTATGTCAAACCCAGGGAAGGAGCATTGGACAGAAGTGAAGCGGGTTTTCAGATATTTACGTGGCACTAGTGATTATGGCTTGTGCTACCAAGGAAGACCAGGATTAGAAAGAATGTTGGACATTCGTGGTTTTGTTGATGCAGACTGGGCTGGAGATCTGGACCAAAGAATATCTACAAGTGGGTATGTGTTTAGCCTATTTGGAGGTGCAGTCAGTTGGATGAGTAAAATACAGTCTGTAGTGGCGCTTTCAACTACATAGGTAGAATACATAGCAGCCACTCATGCAAGCAAGGAAGCAGTTTGGTTGCAGAGATTGTGTTCAAGTATGGGGTTGGTACAACAATCTATAAGGATAGACTGTGATAGCCAAAGTGCAATTTTCTTGGCTAAGAACCCTGCTTATCATTCAAAGACAAAGCACATTGATGTTCAATATCACTTTGTTAGAGATATGGTTGAGGCTAAAAGGGTGTTGCTGGTAAAGGTGGACACTTTGAAGAATGTTGCAGATGCATTAACGAAGTTTGTAAGCACTCAGAAGTTCTCTTGGTGTAGAGAAACAATGGGTGTTGAAGAATTGGCCAAATGACTAAGCTCTCCTATGGCCCCCTGTGGAAAGAAAACAACAAGTACATTGGGTGTGTGTTATATTCTTTCCACGACTAGCCCCACGCACTGTACGTTTGTTTTGTGCATGAGTTTGCACATGTTTTTTTGGGGTACAATGGTTTTCGAGCCCTGGTATTTTGTAGATCCGGTCAATGGAACTAAGGTTATGTTCTAATCCAGGGTTAATGGATTGGGGTATATGTATGCTTCGGCATGTATATATATGTGTTGTAACACTAAAAGAAATATAATGAAAAATCAAGCTAGTCGTCCCGATTTGGGATCCAAGGGAAAATCTCTGTGTTTATCTGTTTTATGTTTTATGCTCTCGCTATTGTTTATTTTCTGTTATAAGATTCGTGTGTAGATAATTTATGTTCAGGGTTAAAACCTACATCTACGCCCTAATCTTGGCTGAGTTCTGTAAATCTCGTTTGAGGGTGTGGATAAGTCATTATTTTGGCCCTAGATCAGCTAGTGATTTGTAGATCTAGTGTTTTCTATGTCGGGTTTTCCAGATATGGAACCCAGATTTGTGTATTCAGAAATATTCTTAATAATAAGACCATCTAGCAACCAGAGACCGGTTTTCCCACATTGGGTTTTTCCGGGGACTATTTGTCTAGAAATAACTGTGTCACTTTGTCAATGTGTGCATGTGCTTATTCTAGATTTGGATTGGTAGAGATCTGTTATGTTTTTTGCTTCGATTTTAACTTGAATTTATTCAGTTAATAACTTGTCTAAGTAGGAGGAGCATAACTGGATTAACAGTAATAATTTTTGCATCAAGTATAAGATTTAGAAATTTCTACATGGTATCAGAGCAATTGCAGATCTAGGAGGGACACCAGTAGAAGAGACTGAAGGTTCTAGTTGCAGGAATCAGTTAGAAAAGTAGCAAAAATGAAGATATGAAGGGAAAACGCATTTTTTAGAGGCAGATTCACGCAGAGGGAAGGTTGACATTGTCCAGCGTTGTGTCCTAGAAAGCCCACGCAATTAATGTGCAGAGGTAGGTCAGAAACAGCGTTGGTTTGGTTTGAAGCCAGCGAGTGTGATTCAGATCTGAATCGTTCAGATCCATAAAAGACTGCAAAAATTCAGAAAATATGGTGGGGTTAAAATTATGAAGTTTTCAGATTTTTAGCCTTAGCATAAGTGACAAAGAATGGGAGGAGATCAGCTTCTCAAAGAGTTTCTTGCCAAAGGAAACTTGCGGTTTGATCAGAGGATCAAAGAAGAAGCTATATCATAGTTGATTTCCAAGGAGGGAAATCAGTTGTCAGAGGGAGCAAAATGTGCTTGTTTCACCAAGGGCCTTAGATCCATTTCTCTAGCAAAGAGAAAAGGAAGTTCTGACACATTCTGAGCAGATGGCTCCTCATGGACTACGTGACCAGGGTAGGTTGCATGGCTTCTCAAACTTTTCAGTTTGGAAGGCAAGGGTCCTTATTGTCCTTGAGGCATATAATCTAAGAGACCATGCAGAGCAGACTCTGGCCACACCGACAGATGTGGATCTCCTTCGGAAGCATAAGGAAGTTGTTGGGCATGCCAAGCGGCTGATTATGGATGATATCAAGGACCATATTGTACCACACATAGCTGAGAAGAAGATAGCTAACGAGATGTGGAATGCCTTGACTTCCCTGTATGAGGGAAATTTTGTCCAAAGAAAAATGTTGTTGGAGACCCAGATGAGGTCATTCATGATGACCAAGGGAGAAGACATGGAACATTTTCTCTTCATATTGCAGTCAATCAGATATCAGCTGACTGCAACGGGTGCAACGGTGGATGATGATTTGCTAGTTAGGACTTTCCTCAATGCAGTCACAGATGAGTGGGAAAACTTTGTCCAAAGTATCTTGGGCAGAGCAGACCTCTGCGTCAAGAAGAACTCTGCAGGTTCACCAATAGACAACACAACCCAGGATTGAGTAAAGTGAAGAAGGATGATGAGGAAGATTCAGCCTTGGCATCGAAGAAGCAGCCAAAGAAGAAGAAGGATCTTTCAAAGATCAAGTGCTTCCAGTGTGGTGAAATGGGACATTTTTCCAACCATTGTCCTCAGAAGAAGAAGGACAAGGAAGCATCTTCTTCCAAAGCAGTTGTGGCAGATGATGGGTTAGAAGGTGATGCAGCCATGAGTGCTCATGAACCACGGAGGTGGGGTGACAAGGACATGTAGAGGAGCTTCATGGAAGAGAGGTGGGATCCTTGAGCAACTCATCTCTTGGATCACATGCGAGCTACGGCAGCCTTAAGACAGTAGCAGAAAAAGTAGAGTAGTGGGTGCATAGATCACAAATGAAGCAATCATAGGCAGATCTGAAGACTAGAAGGAGCAGCGTAGAGCAAAGCAGTAGTAGCATAGAAGTAGTAGCAGTGCAGAGGTTGATTTGACTTCAGCAGCGCAGAGCAGTGTTGCTTACATAGTACAGAACTGTAGCAGTGAAAAAAGCTTTAGAGGGACAGCGCAGTGCAGTGTAGGTTTTAACCCTGAACAAAAATTATCTACACACGAATCTTATAACAAAAAATAAACAATAGCAAGAGCATAAAACATAAAACAGATAAACACAGAGATTTTCCCCTGGATCCCAAATCGGGACGACCAGCTTGATTTTTCATTATATTCCTTTTAGTTTTACAACACATATATATACATGTCAAATCATACATGAACCCTAATCCATTAACCCTAGATTAGAACATAACCGTAGTTCCCTTGACCGGATCTACAAAAAATACCAGGGGCCGAAAACCATCGTACCCCAAAACCATGTGCAAAACCATGCACAAAACCATTGGCGCAGACTACCCACCGGAAATTAAGGACCAAAAATTTTCTCCAGGACGCTGCCGGACGTGGCGGGAGAGGGCCTCTGCTTCCAGTGACCCCCTTACCCCCCTGTGCGTGCTTAGTCGTGGAAATAGCCTGCTTGTGCAACATTCTCCCTTTGTGACAGCCCAGGAGAGGCTTAGTCATTGGCCCAATTCTTCAACACCCATTGTTTCTCTACCTGAAAGAGTGCAGGTGCTGAGAAGACTTTGTCAACGCATTTTGCAACATTCTTCAAATTGTCCACCTTTACCAGCAACACCCTTTTAGCCTCAACCATACCTCTAACAAAGTGATATTGAACATCAATGTGCTTTGTCTTTGACTGATAAAGCAGTTTTCTTGTAGGAATTTCACTTTAGCTGTACGGTCTATCATATAGCTTGTTGTACCAACCCCATACTTGAACTATCCTATGCTTCTTCCTTGCTTGCATGAGTGGTTGCCATGTATTCTGCCTCTGTAGTTGAAAGAGCCACTACAGATTGTCTTTTACTCATCCAAATGACTGCGCCTCAAAATAGGCTAAACACATACCCACTTGTAGATCTTCTTTGGTCTATATCTATAGCCCAGTCTGCATCAACAAAACCATGAATGTCAAACATTCTTTCCAATCTTGGTCTTCCCTGGTAGCACAAGCCATAATCACTAGTGCCACGTAAATATCTGAAAACCCGCTTCACTGCTGTCCAATTGTCCTTCCCTGGGTTTGACATAAACCTGCTCAATACTCCCACTACATGTGCAATGTCTGGTCTAGTACAAACCATTGCATACATCAGGCTACCCACTGCACTTGCATATGGAACACAGGACATATTCTCCTCTTCTTCTTGTGTCTTGGGACACTGTTTAGCAGACAGCTTTACACCTACAGGAATAGGAACATTCACCGATTTACTATCCTGCATATTAAACCTCTGCAATATAGTCTCAACATACTTCCTCTGGTTTAACCAGAGCTTCCTCTTTGCCTAATCTCTCTTAATTTCCATGCCCAAAATACAGTTTGCAGCACCAAGATCCTTCATGTCGAATTTGGAGAATAGTTGGGTCTTCGAATCTTGGATAATTTCTTTGTCATTTCCAATCAACAACATATCATCCACATACAAGATCAAATAAATAACATGGTCACCAATTAATTTACTGAAATAAACACGGTGATCATAACAATAGCCACGGTGAAGCCAAGTCCCTGTATATGGTATCAGTTGCGATACCATCGCCCAGTGACTGTTGTACCCCATACAAAGACTTCTTCAACCTACATACCAGTTCTTTCTTACCCTTCACCATAAAGCCTTAAGGTTGCTTCATGGAGATCTCCTCTTCTAAATCCCTGTGAATAAATGTTGTCTTCACATCCATCTGTTCTATCTCAAAATCAAATGCAACAACAACATATAAAAGTAATCTAATAGAAGTAATCTTGGCAACAGGAGAAAAAATATCACCAAAATCAATTCCCGACACCTGGGAATAACCTTTTTCTACCAACCGAGTTTTGTATTTCTCCACCTTGCCTTCTACATTCATCTTCTTCTTAAACACCCATTTTCTCCCAATGGGCTTCCTTCCAGCCGACAACTCCACCAGATTCCATGCCTCATTTTTGTGCAAGGATACCATTTCATCAACCATGGCCTCCTTCTAGAGTTTTCCATCCTATGAATCTACTTCCTCCTTGATAGTTCTGGGATCATCATCAGTTATAGTTAAGGAAAAACCTGAACATAAAGCAGATGGACTATACCTTTCTGGTTGCCCTCTTTCCCGAACTGATCTTCTCATAGCTGGAGTTTGTGGCTCTTCCTCTTTTGAATCTTCTTCTGCTGTAGAGTCTGATTCATACTCCTTTAGCTTAAACTCTATATTCTCAGGTTCCTTTGGTATGAATTCATGTTTAACAACATCTTTCACCTCTCTAAACACCACATCTCGACTATACAACCTTCCTTGTGGGTTCCACCGCTTGTAACCTTTTAAACCACCCTTATACCAAATAAATATGCACCTTTCAGACTTATTATCCAATTTGGTCATTTTATCTTTGTAACATGTACATATGAATCACATACAAATACACTCAGATGTGAATGAGAGGGTTTCTTACCAGTCCATACCTCATGTGTAGTCTTATCCTCCAATGTTGATGAAGGTGATATGTTAACTAGGTAGCATGTAGTCTCCTTTTACTCTACCCAAAATTCTTGTCCTAACCTGGTACCATTGATCATGCTTCTTGCCTTTTCCATCAATGTCATGTTCATTCTTTCTGCAACTCCATTTTGTTGATGTGTGTCCGGAAGTAGTCTTCGTAGTGCTATACCACACTTCTTACAGAACTCTTCAAATTCCTTCTTGCAGAACTCCCCACCATTATCTGTCCTCGACACCTTTATCTCCTTCTGCGTAAGTTTTCGACCGAACACTTCGTGCTTTAAATTTGACCAAAGACAGGATTTCTAACATGGAAATATATCCATGTATTCCTTGAGAAGTCATATATGAATGAAACATAGTACACAGACTTTCCCAGTGATGGAACTGACACAGGTCCAAACACATCACTGTGCACAAGTTCTAATATCTTATTCGCCCTCTTAGCACGAGAAGGAAAGCTCACCTGATTTTGCTTCCCATATACACAATGTTCATAGAAATTGAAATCCAGAGAGCAATTAGACATACCTTGTTGAGAAAAATACTGAGAGGGGGGGTGAATCAGTATTTGGAGCTAACTGACAATTTTTCTTTTTCTTTCTCTTAAAAACATATGTTACATTACTGCATCCAACTTGTATGTTCAGAGATCTTATTATATCTTTAATTAGATCATTGCATCATTTATTCATCAAATCCGCAGTAAGCATGAACAGAAATAACAGAACAAACCATCAAACATAAGCAACACATATGAACACCAGGATTTAAGGTGGAAACCCAATTCGGGAGAAAACCACCGCTGCTGTTATCTCAGTCTTCAATATTTATTATAAAGAAAATTTATTACAATTTTATGCTAGCGCAGACTTATACCAGCATGCAGGCACCCACCTGCAGAAGGCTACAACCTTCTCTCATTTACCAGCCTTTCCTGGAAGGGAGCTACAACCCCCTATTCTCGTTTACCAGCTACCAATGGAAGGGAGCTACAACCCCCTCACTGAAGGCTTCGACCCTCAGCACCACTGCGGACCATGTTTCATCAATTTTCACACTGGATCCACCAGTTTCCACACGACATACCTTGCAGGCCACCAGATTTATTTATTTTCTTCAAGAGGTGCATTCTTAATTCAGCAATCTGTTACCCATTCCATATAGATATACTTCAGAGTGAAGTATTCATTCACAACCCTTACTCATGCATACATCCTTCATGATTTCGTCAGTCTATCCAACCAGGAATTAATCATTATCTGATCTAGAGGTCTTGATCAATCATCATATTCACAGGTGCACCATAGATTCAGATATATCAGAGTTTATACAGATATCTCTAGAAGAGATTCGTTTATTGCCAACCCTTTCGCCTGCACACCCTTCTTCATGATTCTCATCACCTTATATAGTTTTCGCCTTTATTAAAACCTTGGGTCAAAACCATTCACTTGATAATGGTATTCCTGGACGGGGTCAAAATAGATAATCCAGCGGGGTCTTCATAACTCTCATTGTTCTATTGATCTTGGTAATTAAATAATTAATTTAATACTTTTGAACTTAACTTTAGAATTAAGGTTAACCCTTCGTATTTTAACGCTTTCAAAAAATATGATAAACCTTTGACCCCGGGCCCACAAATATAGTCAATAGCCAATCCAATATGCGCACGGTACCATAAGTAAATTTCGCGCAAGTCCAACGTCCGATCACCGTTAGATTAGCAAGCTTCTAGATCAATGGCGTATATGCATATCGCTCGACCTCTGATGCCAAACGTTAACGTGCGATGGCCCGCCGTACCTTGGTTAGCCTCCGCGCAGCTTTATCAAATGACCACTATCTGATGACTTCCCCCCAAATCAACGGCGCACAGCAATATCGCTGGGCGTCCTGGGTCGAACTATAACGCGCGATGGCGCACAGTGACAAGCGGTTTTGTGGGGGTCCACCTCGCCACATGTCGAAAGCTCTATGGAATCAGAGCCAACCTCTTGAATACCGCTTTCCCGTCGAAAGCAGTGCGATGAAAAACGGAATCTGCTTTCACTGTTTATTCCGCATGTGATTCTCCTTCGCTTAAGGTTTCATCCATCTTTCGTAGTTTACGTTAAAGGTTGTGTGGTTAACTGAGATCAATGGTACTGCGAGGGCACAAACAGTCTGATGATTAACCCAAGGGGGTGCCTCCGCAGTTGACCCGTCCATCGAACGTTGACCACAGATCGACAGCTGTTGTTAACTGTGGTAGCACAAGCCCGATGATCTTTCCGTACTGAGGAGTGCCTCCGCATCGCATATTCATTACTCTGCCTCTCTGTTTCTTTCGCCGATTGCGATATGCGATCATATGTATCACATCTTTGTTACCTCTGCTTCATAGTCTACCTTGCTGCCTTTTCCGATCGCATTGCATCTTCATTACATTGCCTTTGCGTCTCTTTACTGTCTCTGCGTTGTCTGTTGCCTTAGTTCCTTATCTGCCTTGCTTCCTTTCGGTTTCTTTGCTCTTTCTGCTGGTCTCTTTGCTGCTTCTGCTATCTCTGCTTCTTGTCTAATGCTGCTTCGTGCTTCTCTCTTTGCCTTGTTTGTTGATCAGATGCTCCTTCTTTTCCACTTCCGTTGCCATCAATGACAACATTTCCAACATACCTTCTTCCATACCATTTCTATGCAGTATCCGAAGGCCCTTCTCTCTAATATGTCCAAGTCTTTGATGCCATAACATGGTCTTTTCTCCAGAGATAGCTAGGCTTTCCACTCCACTTTCAGGAACCTTAGAACTGTTACACCCATCATTAACAGTGCTACCTTGTAGCTTGTACAGAGTTCCAGTCCGAACTCCCCACATTAATACCAGTGCTCCCCGAACCATCTTGCAGGCATCTTTCTCGAACACTATTTTTACACCTGCATCATCCATCTTGCTTACCGTGAAATCAGATTTCTGGCCAATGCAGGAATATGCAGAACACCAGGAAGTGTTCAATGTCTATGCCGGCTTCAACTTGACAACTTTCCCGTCAATTTAGCCTTCCCTGTCACCCCAGGAATACATCGCCACCATCATATTTCTCATACTGTGAGAACCACTCCCTGAGGAGTGAACGAAAAGGATATACTGATCCAATCAACTATGACACATGGTCTGTGTGTAACCACAAAAAAGAAAGAAGCCAAATACACATCCCCACCTTCATCCCAGGGTGGTTTCCTCTGCGAGGCATCATTAGATCCCGCATAACTGTGAGAACTGGGTCTGGGTCACAGCAGTACCCTTCCTTTCGCATTTCCGGCCACCTTCCTAACTCGAAAGTTTATATCTCCCTCTAGATTTAGATCTCCCACTCGAAACCTTATTCTTGTTTCTGTTCTGGGACCTTCCTCGTACAGATAAGACATCTCCATTCTGACCCTCCATATTTCTCCGTCTCATTTCCTCCGACAGCAAGGCTGAGACAATGTCATCAAAATTCAAGGTAGTTGTATTGCTACCTATTACAATAACCAGACTGTCCCACGAGTCTGGTAGAGAACACAACAAACTGATGCACTTATCTTCATCTGAGATTTTAATATCAACAGATGACAGCTAACTTACCACAGTATTGAAGGCATTCAGATGCTCTGTCACCGAGTCTCCATCCTTCATCCTCAGGTTATACAGCTTTTTCCGCAGGAACAACTTATTCACCAGAGACTTATATTGGTACAAAGTCCCAAGTTTTTCCCACAAATTCTTTGCCGTAGCTTCCCCAGATACATTCAACAATACTGAATCTGATACACACAATACATGTTGTGCTCTGTAAATCCAGTTTCTTCCAGTCTTCATCTGACATTGTCGTTGGTTTAGTACCTGGATCTACCGCGATCCACTGATCTTTATCCACCAGCAGATCCTCCATCTTGAGCTTCCATAACTCAAAACTCTGACCATTAAATTTCTCAATATCTATTTTCCCGTCGCTTGCCATCTTCTTTCACCGCAAGAATCGATCCCGCAGATCTCCCACTGAACAGGGTCTACCTCAGGCTCGAGCAAAAAACCCTCAGCAGCAAAGGCGTCCCCTTGAAGCTAAAACAGCTTTGATACCAAATGTAGGTTTTAACCCTGAACAGAAATTATCTACACACAAATATTATAACAAAAAATAAACAATAGCGAGAGCATAAAACATAAAACAGATAAACGCAGAGCTTTTCCCCTGGATCCCAAATCAGGACGACCAACTTTATTTTTCATTATATTCCTTTTAGTGTTACAACACTTATATATACATGCCGAAGAATACATGAACCCTAATCCATTAACCCTGGATTATAACATAACTGTAGTTCCCTTGACCGGATATACAAAAAATACCAGGGGCCGAAAACCATCGTACCCCAAAACCATGTGCAAAACCATGCACAAAACCATGGGCGCGGACTACCCACCGGAAATTAAGGACCAAAAATTTTCGCTGGGGCATTGCCCCAGACCCTGATAGGGGGGGCTACCGCCCCACTTGTGACCCCCCCGTTGCGCCCAGCGCAAAAGGGGGGCTATCGCCCCCCCTCTTACCCCCCTGCGCATGCTTAGTCGTGGAAAGAATATAACACATACCCAACATGCAGCAGCAGCGTGATAGATTTCAGCACAAGGGGTCGATGTGACTTCAGTAGTGCAGAGGGAGTCTGATTACGTAGGTAGATTTGTAGCTATGCATTGTTCTTTAGATGCCAGCACAGATATGTAGCCTATGGAGCTTCAGTGATAAGGATGCAGCCCATCAAACTTGTTTGTCAAATATTTGGCAAGAGATTCAGTTGGTTCTCTCAACAACTAAAGTTGCAGTGCAACAGATCAGTAGTGGTTGTGCTATGAGCAGCACAGATGCAGCACATTGAGAGGGAGCTGCAGTATAATGGTTGCAGTGGTAGTGGCAGAGTCATGGGCAGCAGCAGTGCAGAGTTGAGTGACAAGAGGCCAAGCTTCAACAGCACAGAACTAGTACTCAAAGTCAGGTAATGCATAGTATGATGTATTGCTAGAGCACACCCTTGATGCTAAGAGGGAGTGTTAAGATTTTGTGTATTTTGAGTAGCATCAGTTGTGCTCTAGCTCCCAAATTTTGTGGAGGGACTAGGGTACACTTGATCTACAAGACCCAAAAATGGATTTGGGAAATATCATCTAGTTTAGGAGATATTAAATTAATTAATTACTTTAAGTATATTTCCTAAGTTAAAACTTAAGGAACTTAAATAATTAAAGTGAATTTAATTAAACATGTGATGAAATTTTCTTAAGTCACGCGAATCAAGATTTATTTTAATATTAGCCATTGATTCAAGATCTGACCACGGTCGTTGGTTTCCTAACGAGAAAAGTATAAAGGAAAGGCTTGGGATCATTTGTAAAGACACATAGAGGCAGAGCTCTGAAACTAAGCTGAGATTCTACGGCAAGGTTTGCTAAGAATACTTAGAAGTGTTTCAACTTCATAGAGGGGAATTTAGGCCAAGGAGATGATCTAATACCTGGGTCTAGAATACACAAGAGGCAGATATCAGGTCGAGGACAACACAGAAGAAGGCAGCAGCAACATCAGCAAGGACAGCGTGATTTTCAGCAGGAAACCCTCTGGGGTTACACAAAGACCCTTTAGGGGAAGCATAGTGACTGCGCCACCCATTCTAGGGTAACGCAGTCCCTTCCGAAGTAGTGCTGAGGATTTGGAGGTCTTCAGAGGCTGACACAGAGGCTTTCAGGGGCAGCACTGGGGTTTCTAGGCCCTAATATTGGCTGAGTTCTGTAAATCTCATTTGAGGGTGTGGATCAGTCATTATTTTGGCCCTAGATCAGCCAATGAACTATAGATCTAGTGTTTTCTGTGTCGAGTTTTCCAGATCTGGAACCCAGATTTGTGTATTTAGAAATATTCTTAATAATAAGACCCTCCAGTAGCCAGAGACCGGTTTTCTCGCATTGGGTTTTTCCGGGGACTATTTGTCCAAAAATAACTGTGTCACTTTGTCAATGTGTGCATGTGCTTATTCTAGATTTGGATTGGTAGAGATATTTTATGTGTTTTTCTTTGATTTTAACTTGAATTTATTCATTTAATAACTTTTATAAGTAGGAGGAGCATAACCATATTAATAGTAATAATTTCTGCATAAAGTATAAGATTCAGAAATTTCTACAATCCAGCCGAGTTCATCACCCTGTGGGAGCCCAATCATGTTGGTACAGAAGAAGGATGGGACATGGAGACTTTGTATTGAATATCGGGTGCTGAACAAGATCACTGTCTGGAATAGGTACCCAATCCCATGGATTGATGACCTTCTGAACCAACTCAAAGGGGCGAAATATTTCAGCAAGATCGATTTGATGTCTGGGTATCACCAGGTACCAATCGAACCCTCTGATGTGTGGAAGACTGCCTTCAAATCCAAGGAGGGCCTTTTTGAGTGGCTGGTCATGCATTTCGAGTTGACAATGCTCCCACAACCTTGATGGACGACATCTTGCGGCCATTCACCAACTCATTTGTAGTGGTGTACTTGGATGACATTTGAATCTTCAGCCAGACTTGGGAAGAGCACCTCCACCTCATCCAAAGAGTCCTCCAAACACTGCGGCAACACAAGTTGTGTGCCAATTTGGAGAAGTTCACTTTTGGCATGACCCAGGTTCAATATCTGGGATACATCATTCATGAAAGGGGGGTTCATGTGGATCCAACCAAGATCCAAGTCATTCAGGATTGGCCAGCCCCAACCACTCTAACAAAGCTTCACAGTTTTCTGGGTCTTGCTAATTTCTACCACAGGTTCGTGTTGGTATTCTCTCATATCACTTATCCCTTGAGTCAAGTCACCAAGGGAGGAGCGAAAGAAAAATACTTTTGGTCGGAATCTCAACAGAAGGAATTCGTATAATTGAACCATCTCCTCTATTCTGCCCCAATGCTCACATTACCAGACTTGCAACAACCATTTGAGATCAAGACGGATGCCTCTGACTATGTTATTGGGGCAATTCTTACTCAATAGGGGCATCTAGTGGCATACCACAGTGAGACATTGTTCGACACAGTCCACAAGTATCCCACTTATGACAAAGAAATGTATTCCATTGTGCAGACTTGTCGACAATGGAAGCATTACATTTTGGGGATGGAAACAATCATCCACACAGACCACCGACCCCTTCATTTCATACGGACACAAGGGAAGTTGCAGAACGATCTCCATCATTAGTGGTCCATATATCTACAACAGTTTCATTTTAACATCAAGTACAAGAAGCGTAGCACCAATAATGTTGCAGACTACCTCAGCCAACCACCGATCGTGGCGCTAACTACCATTCTCAACTCTTGTGGACACAAGACTTCTGATTGGCCGCTTCTCTACAAGAGCAATCCAGAAGTCGGTCACACATACAAGGCACTCTTGGTGGGTACGCAAGCTCCAAATTTTCACCTCCAAGATGCATTGTTATTTCAAATGGGACACCTTTGTGTTCCTTCAAGAGAGCGTGCCAAGATGATATGGGAACCACACTACAGTCGATTCGTTGGGCATTCCAGGGTAGAGAATACAGTGGCAGTAATACAGAAGTGTTTATATTGGTCGAACCTTCAATAGGATGTCAGGAAGTACATCAGATCCTGCACTGCTTGCATCATTTCCAAACTGACCATTAAGAAGAAAGGCCTCTATACTCCACTACCTACCCCTAGTCGACCTTGGGAATCCATCTCCATGGATTACATGTCGGGCCTTCCTTCTACTAAGCGTGGAAACGACTGTTTTTTCATGGTCATCGACAGATTCTCGAAGATGGCCATTATGGAGGCCTGTAAGAAGAATATCACAGCAAAAGCCACTGCTAAAATCTTCTTTGAACGAGTTTGGGTGCACTTTGGGATCCCACAGTCTATCATCTCATATCGGGACAACAGGTTCCTCAACACATTTTGGCTCAGCCTTTGGTCAATGCTGGACACCAAGCTCACCAGTTCCACATCTTTCCATCCCAAACGAATGGCCAGACAGAGGTCGTTAACAGGATGATTTTAAACATTCTGCGCATGTACAATTAAAATCATCCACACACATGGGATGAGAGCCTCCCCTATGTACATCACAATTATAACCGGGCTCTCCACAGCTCAACTAGCCACAACCCCTTTCAGGTGGGCTTGGGATTCCATCCACTATGTCCCAATGACGTAGTCATGCCATTTCCATCTACTCAGGCTGACTCCGCTCATGCACAGTCTGAAGCTGAAGCGAAGAGATTCATTGAGCACATTCAACACATCTTCCAACAAGTTCATGACATATTAGACAGAGCCAATGCTAAGTACAAGCAATGGCATGATCAACATCGGGTGCCACACAACTTCCAGGTGGGCGAAAAAGTATGGCTACATTTGCAGAAGGAGCGCCTCACTCAACCCCACCGCAAGCTTCACCCGCTCCGATATGGGTCGTACACCATCACCAAGGCTATAGGGAACAATGCCTTCGAGCTCAGTATTCCACCATTCCTTTGTCTGCACCCAGTATTCAATGTGGACCTCATTCGTGCCTACTTCCCACCTCTATTGGACACCTCTAAAATTGCAGAACAACACACACCAACAGAGTTAAACCCATACTACATGGAATAGGCCACCACAAATTTTATCATGGAAATGCAAATCAATAACACTTTCCAACAGAAGATCCAACTATATCGGGTTGTCAAAGCTGGCCAACTCCTACACCAAGGCAAGTGGTACACCAGGGACCAAGTTTAGCAGAAGTTTCCTCATCTCATGGAGGAACTCAATGAAATGGGGACCATTGCTTCCTATGGGGGGTGGAATGATCCAGGTGGATATTGGTGGCCACCCGCCTATTCCACTTGGGGTCCCACCATTGTCTCTTTCACTTTTTCAGTTTCGGAACAACTTACTATTTTTAGCATTTTTTCGGGTCTTAAACTTCTGGAGCCGTCTTGAGGCCCTAAACGAAATTTTTTGGGCATCATTTGGCAAATATGATTCCATTTTAGAATCTACATTCGTGATTGGTAGTTGTATTCCTCGGATAGATCTTTCTAACGATGTATCATGTGCGTCAAACAGAGACAGTATGCCAAAGTTACGACCCGAGGAAATTAATGTACCAATTTACCCCAACGGGGCCCATATTCTGGTGTTTCATCTCCTAGGTTTAGGTTTTTGGATGTTTAGGGTTTTCTATTGTTTCTCAATAATATATAGGCCTTCGAGCCTCATTATAACATAGATTTCAGAGGCTTGTAGTCGCCACATCTCTTCTCAGAGATAAGCTACCAGCGCCCTAACTAGTTTATTTTCATTATGTATGTAAGCAAGTTTTAGTTCTTTGATATTAATGGAGTGAAGTGTTATTTCTGCTGCATCTTTGTATTTATGGTTATATTTGTATTCTATTGCGTTCCTGCATAAATCCGGATCAACAAAAAACTTGGAGAATCATTTGTATCTTCTGTTGGGTCAAATATTTTACTTTTTTTGGATCGATTTTTCTAGCAGCCTGTGGGAGCCAAGTGTTGGAGTTGTCTTGGGCATGAAGAAACTCCAACTAGGTGAAGATCTTGCAGTGATTAGTTTGGGTAATGATTGGTCAGGTGGAGTGCAGCATGTTGGCTACCCAAAGTAGCCTTATACAAGCTATCTTGAAGTGACGAAGAAGAGTTGAAGATTGGATGAAGGTTAGTGTGTAAAGTAAAACACTTTGATAGACAAAATTTATTGCTAGCTTGGCAGATTAGAGCTAGGGAATTGGCCAACCTAGAGAGAAAATTCGATTAACTCATGTACATGCAGCAGTGTTAGGTGGTAGCCCTCCTGGAGTCTCGATGTGTTTTCATTTGAAGGACTAAGGGGCAGCTAGTGATCAGAATTGAAGTGAAGGATCGGCAGGACAAGATACAACATAGAAGCTACAACGAATATTATCATTGTATCTAGTATTCCATAAACTGTTGTATTATTTAGTTTGGTTTAATATAATGAAGATTGGGTTGTACATTATTGTACAATCTTTGTTAAAAATTGTCTACACTTGTGCATGTGTGATTTACTATTTTATATTTTCCATTGTGCAAAGTAGTTCTTGTTGAGATTCTTGGTTTGGTAGCATCAGTGATTCTAAGATTCTACCCTAGACCCAAAATCGTGGAAATTCAATAGATGCCAGTAGGAGTGATCCTCACATAGGCCTGTCGATTCACTATCCAAGACAAATATGATCCCTTACTAAACAACGCCCCTAGGAATCTAGAATATTTACCCCTACCGATGAAGTAATAAATTCAAGGCATCAAAGGACCTCCACCTAGGATCACACAATAGGCCCAGGTACTAGAAAACCTGCACGATAACCCCTAGAATTTATTGTTGTTGAAAGTACGTCGTCATCCCGAACTAGAAGTGTCTTGAAACAACATAAAACATTCCCTCCCAGGTCGATCTTCTGATAGGGGAAAATATAGTGCATCGGTAAATAATTTAAAACTCACCAACCCAATAGATGTATGCCATCCAAAAAATATATCATGATGCCGGGAAAATCAGGTTTTCTAACCATCACTCTGCCACCCTGTAGATCAAACAGCCACCACCGAGGCCATCTAGGTTCGAAACCAGTGAGGAAATGAAACACAAACTCAAGCTGAGATATTGTTGTTGTGGATTAGTCGCACGGGTGTACGAAATCGCACAAGCTTAGAGAGTGTGGTCTACTCTCTAAACTATTGGTAACAGGAAGAAAGTGGGGGAGCTCAAAAGCATAAAACTTAATGGAAATAGTATGCTGAAGTATGCTCTGGTTAAACTAAAATTAAAAAAACACAAATATACATAAGCTATATAGAGAGTTCCAAACGATAATAATGCAAACGATGGCTTGATGGCCTCTTCTTATTAAATGTTCAAAATGGAGAAGAAACTGTACCCACTTGCCAAAGGGCACCTAGACAATGGCTCTAGGTCCCGACGCAAGGATGTTTCCTTCCAATCTCTGCCTCTGATGCAATCTCACACTCTCTCTCTCTTGTGGTGGACTAAGATGTTGGCTGGCCAACTATCGAGTCCTCTTTAGCTCCAGCTTTGGGTCACACACAATGTTGGTGTTGCTTGGGAAAATTTGGCCAGCATAACCTTGTGATCATCATTTGTTCATCTCTTGGTGGGTTTATATAGGTGAGCTTCAAATCATCCTTCCCTCCCTTGGTACATGATGGATGGTAACCCAAGGGATAGGTGTGATTCCATTGTGTGCTCAAATATTCATTTATGTGCTCACATAATGTCTAAGGAGGCGTTGGTGGCTGTCCTTAGGCAGCTTTCACATAAGGAGTAACTGTCCTTTTGCTTGTTGTGGTCCCGGAAAGTGAATTTTTTCCATTTCTAGGAATGCGCGCTTATCGGGCAAAATGGCATGCAGAAGGTGCTCTTCTCGAAGGATAAAGTGTGCATTTGAGCATTTATGACTACTTCAAATCTGGTTTTCTCAAAACCTTAGAGATTTTATATACTTCTTGATTCCATAACGTATTCCTGTCATGTAAATCCTTGGGCTCGACATTAATTGATGTTGTCTTCTACTGTACGATTTTCCAGTGTTAAAATTTTCCCCCTAATGTGTGAGGTCTAGGAAGAATTGTATAGCTAAAATACATTATAGTTTATTTTTTGTATCGTACGCAGAGAGAGAGAGAGAGAGAGAGAGAGAGAGAGAGAGAGAGGTCTGCGAGTATTTTTGGAATTGACAACACCTTGCACCATTTCTGAGATAACCATGGCCTAAGGGACCCCCTGCAAGCAGACAAAATATACAACATATTTACAAAATTTCAACAAGGTGAGCATGTCCCATGCTCGTGATGCTATGGCTAGTTAAACAAAATTGACAGATACATGTGATGTCTATGCCACTACTATGGTAGTGATGCTGGTGGTTGTTGACGACGACTGCTGACGCCCTCAGGGGTGTTTTTTCTTTGATGATAGGTGGAATGTGGTACCCATATGCGTAATCCTGGTATGGTATATCACTATGTCATGTACGCATATGTACTGGCTAGGACCTTCCCTTGTAAGCATTGTTGTCAGAGACGCTTATGAAGGCTCGGGTCTTCGACGAATTTTGATCAAAGTGCAATGGTTGTAAGGTACGATACCATCGTGACATGAAAGCTTTTGCTGTAGTCGAATGTCAAGAGGATCGATGACATCTGTGGACAATGATGTCTCCCACAGTGCCACCCGAGGATACCCCTTTGTATGGGGAGGGGTCATCCAAGGTACCGCTTCCTTTTTGGAAAAGAGGTGTTGAGGTCGACAAAAAGGGAAGCCTTCACTGAACCATGAGTCACCGACCTAAGGGGCCTAGGATCGAGATATGATGGGTTTAACATAGGCATGTTGGTAAGCGGTGTTTGAAAATGGATAATGGGGATTCAGTGGCCGGAGGTCGAAGTATACTTCAGTAGCTTACTAGCTTGGCGGTAGTCATAGGTATTTTTGAAGGAAAAATCCCTAGAGTCGGTAGGACTTCCAGGGAGGGTGTGAACCAGCTATGATTGTCGTAATGGTGCGCACATGGGGGTGAAATACTTCAACCAAGGGAGATGGGGGACTGCTTCCGTGGGAAAATAGGTGAAATATGAGGGCGAAGTGGCGCAGGGCATCGTTTGCGGTCTTTGTACACTTACCAAAAGAATAAAATAATGGGGTTTGGTTTGTACAAAACATAGAGACGGGTACCCCAAAACATGAAAGAGGGTCGCTCACTGAAGGTTTGAGGATGGTGTTTTGCTGAGGGTAGGGGTCCCATTTGTTTTTCTTGTGTGCAAGGTTGATGAAGCGGAAGATGTCGCAGATGGGATTATGCTGATGGAGGTATGGCGGGCCAAATGCGGTGCGCGGAGGTGTGCTTTCAATCTGCATGTACAACCTGATCGTCCGGGAAGGGGGTTGAGTTTGAATGGTGAACTTGACCTCATGCATGACATCTGGATGGGCATGAGGTGCTTCCCGGACTAAAATGGTATGGCCATGGTGTTACTTGTGGGGTGATGTATGGTCTACTTTGGATGACGATCGCCATGGAGGGGAGGCTCTACCGACCATTGCGGGCGTTTATCATATGCAGGTTGAGGTCATGATAAACGTGGTCGGGTATGAGGAACCTATGGTTTATTTCTAATGGAGAAATTATGTCAGGATATGCAAAGTTCTCTCGGACTCTATCATGCTGAGGGTAGAATGATACCTGCTTTGGAACTTTTAGTGGATGGTGATGTGAACGGTTTGCAGGTTCTTCCTGCAAAAAACAACTACCTCAAGTGAAAGCATCTTCTTTTCATCCAATATTATTGAAAAACATGAATTTTGGAAAGGAAGATGGGAGGGTGCATACCTGCGGCGCTAAAAAAATTATTTTTCCAGAAAGCGAATGGGGGGCATCGCTTTCGTTCATCATGGTATATTGATGATGGTGCAACTTAGGGTGTGCAGAACGGACCTTCTGATCTCCTGTTATGGACCTCTGAAGTTCTAGAAAAGGGCGATAAATATGGGATTGTGGTCCTAATCCTATTCATTTGTACTTGTTGAGTTTTGGGAGATCAGAGGTGATTGCAAAGCCATTATTGTCGTTGCAGTCAGCCTGTGTACCCAGGATTAGCGATATTATGCCGAGGTAACTTCCATGATGTCCTACATTTTAATTTTTTCAGTTTGGTGATGCCGGGGGCCGTACAAATTGGGTTTGTATGGCCTCAAAGGGGATTTTTGTCCTAGATTGTGCGGGCGATCTAGGCAAAGAGGCACCCCCCTTGCGCTTATTTTCGAGGGACAGCCGCGCGAAGGCGCGATGTTCCCTCCTTTTTGCGTGCAAGGGCACGCCTGTGAACGACACAGGCGCGCAAGGGCAGGGTTTTTTGTAAAAATTTGGGTTTTTGTTTTCCCTTTTGATGTTTATCCTCTGTACTGATGGGTGCTTTTTGTCTGGTAGGTTGGTGTGGAGAGAGCAAGATTGTCCTGAGATCCAGACTGCTCTGGTTGCTGATGCTGGGGCGCGCCGTCTGTTGGCTGCATGGGGCCTTCTGAAATTTGCTAAGAATGTGTTCCTTCGGTCACTGGACCGATAGTTACGTTATATCATATAGCATTTGCACAGGAGGTGCAATATGTTCATCCTGAGGAGGACAAACTTGATTATCCATCCAAAGATGGATATATACTTTGTGACCGGATTACTGCCTCAGGGCGAGGCATTGAGGTATCCACTCCCTGCTGGACGAGTGAACATGGACGGGTTCCGGAGGAGGCATTGCGGTGGTGTGCCTCTTACTGAGGGGTGCATCAATATTGCATCAGTGACATATGTGGCCGAGCGGTGTGCTCTGGCCATTATTGTACGACTGGCGAGGTCGTTTGTACTACATCGGGCATCGGGCCCACAGATGGGAGTTTTACGCCATTTGAGGAACGGGCATTTTTTCGATTTTGCCCGCTTTTTTTTTTATGGTATGGTGTCGCAACTAAGCAAGGTCCAATGTGGATCCAAATCATTTTCGTACGCTAGCATCTTATGCAGCATTATGTATGAGAATGTCATACTGCTAAGGCTCGTTGTGGCTATGCCTATTGAGGGGCCGAGGGAGCCACGCATGAGGAGGTGGGCTCTGGTGATGCCACGCGGCGGTGGTGGAATGGTGGGTCGTTATTGGAACGACACGATGGAGGCCTGGTTCGAGGCCAATCCGCAGATGTTTTTTCCATACCCATACACAGGGATGGACTTTCAGGGTGATCCAGATATCGGTCTCCCTTTTGTTTATGTTTGGGGTCCCGCAGGTGTGTGCTATATTTCTGCATTTGTTCGCGTTTTTATGTACTTGAGTCTTTTTATTGACACTGACATTATTTTGGTTACTCGTGCAGATGTTGGCGAGGTGGGATGCCCAGTGGCCTGACTGGTGGGTCATGATCCTCTGCCACGACCGTGGGGTGGTCGGGGAGGAGGTGCCGCAGGTGGACCGGGTGGTGCCGGTGGACCTGGTGGGGATGGTTCTGGCCCTTCTGGTGAGGGGAGCAGCTCGGCTGCAGCTGAGGTAGTGGCCGAGTGAGCTCATGTAGATGCGGCTTAGGCACTCATCACAGTACATATGGTTCAGGTGGCCGCTCTAGAGAACTTCTGAGGTCGAGTGGACCATTTGACCCATGAGGTGCCTGCCTGAGTTTTTATGGATGACCTCGAGGAGGTTTGGCTAGAGACAGTGATGGCCCATGAGAGGGATTACCGGCCCACTCTACGACGAGTAGCTATCGTAGTGGCGACAGCAACTCCGATGGTGGCACCAGGAGCAATGGTGGGCCCGAGTGCTCCTATTGAGGGGGAACCCCCCTAGAGTAGTTTTGTATACAAGGAAAGCACCCGTTATGAGGATGCTTCCCTTATTTTTGATGACTATTGTATTTTTGGGCTAGCCACTGGACCAGTGATACTATTTTTGTACTCATATACACATATTTTTTGATATATATATATATATATGAGAGATCTTTTTGCAGCTCTACATGGTGTGCTATCTATTTCGATTTATGAATTTTGTGTTATGCTAATGGATATCTATGTTTTTTGGTGTATTCGTGATGCATTTTAGTCTAGGATATTATTAGTTATGCGATCAGCTACTTGGTTTTGATCCCTTGATACATGTGATAATGTAATGTAATCAAATTGTCTGCTTAATCTTTTGGCACACAAATATCTTCTAAACAAGTTTGTGTCTCTAGTTTCAAATGTTTGATTTACCTGTGATACCACTAACTGGGAATCTAGGTAGACATGCATATGGTGGATGCCCTGATGGAGGGCCTCGCACATAAGTCTGATAACGGCATCATACTCTTCCTAATTGTTGGTTTTTGATCTGATGCACATGCCGTTTGAACACAGTGGTGATCGGTCAGGGTGGTAGTTGACCCAGGCGGCTGCAGCTAAGTTTTGAGACCATCACGATGCTCCATCAGAAAATCTGAAATAGGGTTCAAGTTGGTGATCCATGGTGGAACTTTGAGCGCGTTTAGGTCTTTGGGTCAAAAATATTTTGGTATTGGGATTTTTGTGTACTCTAACTCTAGGGGATAAGGGCTACTGGGGCCCTTATGGGTAGAACTTCTTGAGGTAAAGGCCATTGATGGGGTTAGTGAGGGAGGTCCCGTCCGGTTTCGTCAAGATGTATGCCCCCTGCCGGAGACAATGTTTGATGATATAAGGCCCTTTCCACAAGGTTTCGAAATTTCCTGGACCTAAGGCCTCTTTTGCGACATCATAGCGAAGGACTAACTCTCCCTCGGTAAATGAGCGAGGGGTGATGTGGCGGTCGAATAATGCTTTTACCCTTTTCTTATGGGCCTCATTGTGTTGCAACGATTGTCATCGGCTTTTGTCAACTACCTCTAGTTATACTAGGCATTTTTATAGAGGCTAGGTGTCATCAAGGAGTTCGATGGTGGTATGAAAGTTTGGGATCTTGCGAAAATCTATGCAAAAGCATAAGGTGCCTTGGTCTTTTGCGACATGAATAAAGTGGGATTCCTGTGATGCGGGGGCGGTTGAAATCCTGTCTCGGGGGTGCAATGATACAAGTTGTATGTGGTGAATTGTGTCGTTGGCATGCGACGAGGGAAGGATCTTAGTAACAGAGTCCTGTATGAGCCTAAGGTCGGCTTTCCCGCTAGGATAGTCAATTTCTGGTAGGTGGAATTTTTTTTTATCACAAAGGTGCCTGAACGCTTTTAGCAGCGGACATACCTTCGGTGCGTGATCATGACCGGTGCAAATGGTGCATGGTATCACAGCGCTAATAGAGTAGATAGTGTGAGATTCTACACTACTCGATATTCCTGATGTGGACGCTTGGAAAAGGTTGGTTGTGGACCAGGTATTCTTCTGCTTCCATTTTTTCATCATAGGTTGAGACTTGCCTCCCCTTTTGATGGGTGGTTGACTTAATGCCATTCTAGCTGCTCTCAGCTTGAGGAGATGTGTACACTTAAACGTATGATGAAAGTGTGAGAAAATTTGGCAATAAGTGCATGTGATCTTCTCTTGATTAGAGAGAAGTTTTTGAGGAAGAGGCGAGATTATGCAGACATTGTTTGCAAGGGGTTTGAGTTCTCTGCATTGGTTGACTCGGTGATCGTTTAGATCACATAGGCCGCATGTTATCCTAGGCTTGGCTTGGGGTATACGTGGTTGGTGTGTGGTCTTATCAGGATTGACACACCACTGCGGTGGTGGGGACGTTGGGTCGACGATGTATCTTTTATGCCATTCTTGAAGATCGCTCGTCCTCTTTTCTACAACATTAATTATGTCGATAATGGGACAGATTGGCGAGAAATAAGTACAATGCCTGTCATAATGATTACCCTAACATATCAGGAAAAATATCCATGATATGGGGGTCCCATCGTGCTTGGTCTGAGGCCAGGCGGGGTACCAACGTTGCAATGCTGCTAACTCAAGGCAGTGGACTACTATATGGTTTGTCTGCTTTCATAACGTGTGTTATCACTCAGGTTTTCCTAGAAGTTGTGTAAGAGGAAAGTATACCCGAGGTAACCACAAACCAACCTTTTAGATGCAGAATCTAGCCAATCTGCATCCAGAGAGGGCTCTCTCTTTATGATTTATCTTTGTTCTTAGAAGGTTTTAGGCTAGGTATAGATCCAAGAGTTTGTTTTGAAAAATGGTGGAATCCACAAACTAAGGGCAAGGTTGAGGGCTTTCAGTCCATTGGGCTATGGAGTCAAAGGATGGCTTTACTGGATTTCTATTCTAAACACAAGATGGTATTACAGGGCAAGATAGCTAGACAGAGAACAATCCTTAAAATTTAAAGTGGATGGGATGACCTTGAAGGGATGAAAGGCAGCTAAGAATCTTTCACCATGTTCAGAAGAAAGAAGTGAAATGACTACAAACAAAGAGAAATGAAGGATTCTTTATTATAGTAATCAACAATGTTTAAATTAGCAAAGCAGGAGCATTTAAGAATTCATGCTTATAGCTAATTTAGAAGAAAACATTAAGAACAATCACATTTGAAAACAGAGTACACTTAAGCAAATTCTGTTTCAATCTTTTATGTAAATTATTCAGAAATGGATATGATGGTATTAAAAACTAATATAAAATTTCAGACAAAAGGTAGAAACACTTATTGAACTGTAGTCCAACACATGAATCCTGCAACAAGTCCAGTGCTTTCAAATCGTCATCCAGCAAGCCACAAGTAAATTTCTCAAAAATCCTTTATTCCGAAACTCTCAATGTTACAGCAGAGTAATAGAATCCACCCCAAATGCTTCCAAGAGTGGAGTATTTATACAAATTCTAAACTAAAATATCTTGAAACAAATATCAAAATTGGTTCAAAAATCTCTCCAACTATTTACATAAATAGAACTAAAGTAAAGGACACTCAAACTATTTGGCACTATTTTTGATGGATAGGTGATGAAAAAGAGGAGAATTCGAATCTGATCCAACTCTTAGTTGATGATGAGGCATCCAAGTCACTAACTGCTTCCTTTCTTTGTGCAATCTGCTCCAACAATTCTGCAAATTTAGGGTCCAATGATATCTTCGTATTTCTCAATCCGTAATAGATATGTAAAAAGTGAAAGAGGTTATTGTGGAATAATATGTTGGTGAGATAAACCTCTTTCAGTTTCTCAAAATTCCTCTCCAGCTGTACATAATATTCTCTGTAAAAAATATGTGTAAAACAGAGTTTTACAGAGTCTGAAAAATAGCCTCTAAATATGTGCATGTATCTCTCATTCTGAAATCACTGTGCAAAAAGTGAGATAGGTTTTTGTAGATGGGTCCCTTAGGAACAAAAACCTCCTTCAGTTTTGTAAACTATATTTCTAATTGGCCACAATATTCTCTGAAAAATGATGACTTGACTGTAATTTTCTGCAAAAAGTGCTTTCCAACTTTGTTTAATATTTCCAAAACCATAATAGCCGTTAGAAAAGTGAGAGAGGTTTTTGTAGATGGTACTCTTAAGAAAATAAACCTCCTTCAGTTTTGAAAAATTAATCTTATATTGATCACAATAGTGTCTGCAAAACAATGACTAAAACATGCAATTTCTGCAAAAATGTTCCTTTTTGTTGTGTTTTTCATCTTTTTACTTTTTTTCTCTTTTGACTGTTTTACTTTCACTTTTAGACAAAATTCACTATTGGTGAAATTTATTCTCATATCTTTTTACCATTTTACTGCCTCTGTAATTACTTTTACTGTTTTACCTTTGACTGCTCTGTAACTTCATTTTAACTTGCACTCTGACTTTTACCTGATACACTTTAACCACTGATACTCTTTAACTGTTATGCTTTTCCTATCCCTGTAATTTCTCATTTCACTTTTACCATTCACTGGGAACATTTCATCATTCTAATCACTCTCTGACTTTGTATACAAATTGTTTGTTGAATGAAGATATTGAATTAAAATCTGAGAATTTGGAGTAAACAATTTTGTCAACTAGTATTGAAATTGTTGGTCCAAATCCATATTCTGATGGTAACCTGCTAAAATCAAACAATTTGTTAATGAAATCCAGGTCTCTATGAGGAGCGTTCAATGGGGCAACGTTTAAAGCCACAGGAGCTTCCATTTTGGTTCTTATGGATTCAAAATGGAAATTTGGCTAATGGTGAGGAATTGAGTAAATTCACGGGAGAAACAGGTCAATTTGCAGGTTCGGGGGGAACAATTTACAGTCGTAAAACTCAGGGAATGATCTTAGGACTAAGATTAAAACACTGATTTCAGTGAAAAACAAGGAAAACGGAGTTTCATTTGAAGTTCGGGGCGTAATAGGATAAATACCTGTTCTTGGAGGCAAACTGAGTTTTAACAGGTATCAGGCGATGGCAGGAGG
>CM076569.1:53290186-53356700 GCA_034641835.2 Pinus albicaulis | reverse complement strand
TACTAGCTCACAGCATAATATACCAATATATTGTAAATTTTTCTACCCAGTGTTTCGAAATGCTGCATAGTATCCTTGACTTTGGCTTAAACCCCAACGCATCAACATTCGATATATATTAACATAAACAAATTCTTATATGCTCATGGTTTCCTCATAATATATATATATATATATATCTCTAAACCTTAGGACTAAAATTATAACCCTTCGCACTTTATATTAAATCCAATGCTCTGTTTTAAACACATAACCGTATAATAAATCTTGGCTTCGAACCCCACCTGCAATGAATCTACACCGTTGATCATTGTCGATATGATCTGGGCTCTTTTATTAAACTTCAGGCAAGTACAGCATGCGATCACCGTTCGATGGCCCCTTCCCAAATCAACGGCTCATCACAATATCGCTCGACGTCTTGGTATGAACTATAACGTGTGATGGCGCACTTCAGATAGTGGTTTTGGAACTTTGCCCGACGCCATGTGTCAAGATTTCTATGGAATTCCTCGCGAATGGGGAAAAACTGCTTGCTCCACAAAAGCGGTGCGATGTAAACCGGAAACCGCTGTCACTATTCACTCCAAACCATGCTCACTGTTCTTCTCGGTCACGGTTCTGCTCATCTCACTCCAAGTTCCATTTAACCCCCTCAATGCTCTATTCAAGACTTTGCAAGGTTAAACACTCCTTATAACCAGCTCAGCTTTCGCTCTCCCATTGAAGACTCGACTCGATACACAGCTTCACTTCTTAGGTGAAATCTCTGGCACTTGAACTAGATGCTCTATTTTTGAAAGAGTCGATTCCTTTTGAATCGATGCTTCGGCTTATATATCAGTTCTCCTCACGGTACTTGAGATACCCCTCAGATATTCAACCAAATAATTCCACGATTGCAAATATCAACTAAGCCAGTTCTTCATTATAAGAAGGTCTCTGCCTGAATCTCGAACTTTTAACTTCATACGTAGAGATTGATACTCCTTATTCTGTTGTTAAAAAGGTTCTCTACTGCTCTGTCTGTAATTCCTCTGTTTCTTCTGCTTCAATTCCTCTGTTTCTTCTGTTGCCTCTGTTACCTTTCTGTCTCTTTTGCCTTATGGATAGTTTAGGTGCTACTCCTTTGCTAATTCCTTTGCCATCAATGACAACATTTCCAACACTTTGATGAAATTGAATGTTGTTTGTATATGCGTAACTTTTATTTGAAATGAATGTTATCAAAACTGGATCAGATTGGATTGAACTCGTTGGTTTGATCGGTTTCACGCAAAAAATAGTTCAAACCGTGGTCATTGATTGGAAAAGGCTACGGAACTAGTTGGTTTAGTACCAAACCAACCTTTTTGTATTGAATTGGCTGGTTCTATATGGTGTGACTTGGGCCCCAAAAAAGTCATTTCTTTTAAATCGATATTTCTTGTGGGGTGACCAATGTTGCAAGAAACGTCTCCCCCCCCGGCTCCAAGCCCCGAAACGCGTCCCGTACGGATCCGTACGAGATCCGCACACTGAACCGCGGATCCAAATTTCGGAAACGCGGTTCGCAAAAAAATTTGCGATTCCTGGAAAATCCGGATCCGTACATCTGGATCCGCGTTTCCGTACAGCGGATCCGCGGATCGTACGACGGATCGCCAAACGGAAGCGCCGCGATTCCTGTACGGATCCGTACGGATCGCCAGCGGTTCCGTACAACGTCGTACGGATCCGACTAATGTAGGTCAGAAAAACTATTTTATTTTTATTTTTATTTTTATTTATTTATTTTTTTTAATTTTTGTCTTTGGTTGGGTTAGTAGGTGAGTTAGTGCTAAGTTAGGGATAGGATGAAAAAATATAAGCTCTCTTTTACCTCCTTAGATGTTTCTTAGATGCTCCCTCATGGTAATGTTAAATTCTTAAAGTAAAAGTGACATTCTCATTTATTTTTCATTTTCATATGTCACTTTTACTTAAATTTTTAACATTACCATGAAATGACTCAGGATGTTTGAGAATGGTTCCAGTCTGATCGGACTTCATATGGAGAAAATAGAATTTCATATCCTATTCAAAATTCAGCAGATTTAATAGTTTTCAGGAATTCAGGATCAATGGTATGGTGGCATGTCATTAGATTATATCATGTATGAGGGTATGTGATTAGCATTTAATCAAGAGCACCAAGCCCTATATGCACCCTAGTGTTGGTGGTGTTAATTGTTGAACTCCTTTGTCATGTTGTTAGCAAAAAATTACATTTCAATCAAGTCAAAATAATCGATCAAGCATGTTAAGTTCTTTCTACCATATTTTAAGGCTTGCATTAGGGTTTGATCAAAATTGGGAAATTTTGACTAATGTCCCTAGATAATCGAGGTAGAGGCAAAGGCTAGACAAGAGGAGAAGAATCTAGATTATAGATGGTTGATGCATCTAAATGGTTGATGCTCAAATAATTAATCATTAATGTACAATGGATGTCATATCTATCTTGATTTATGTACAAATATGCATGCTTCCATATCTTCTACAATTAATTTGGTATTTTGGATATTTTTTTTAATATAAATGAAAAAAATAAAAAATAAAAAAAATATATATAGTAGACGCTTCCGAGACGCTTCGCTTCCTAGATTTTTTGGAAATGACGCTTCCGCGTCCCCGCTTCCAAAAAACGTCCCTGCTTCATCCCCGCTTCGTGCAATGTTGGGTTGACCCATCTCCCAAAAAACCCGAGCCCCCCTTTCCCAGAGTCTATTTTACTCACACTATTCATTTGAGCTTCCTGAAATTCTCGAGTTGAGTTTCTTGAGTGGGTTCAGATATATTTTGTAGAGTTGTTTTGAGGAGGTACTTGGGTAGAGGTGGTGAATTTTTGGGCTGAGTTTGTTAGGAAGATGGTGCTTCAAGGCTTTTTTTCTTAACGATTTTAGGTTGTGTTTGAGTTGTTTTTGGAGGTGATTGAAGAGTTCATTTTCAAATTCTTGAGTGCTATCAGAGAGTTGTCAAGCATCTAGATCTGGTTATGGAGTTTCAGATTCATACCCCCTTAATGACAACTTTCCTGAACTCCAAGCATGGATCGAAGTTTGGTAAATTTTGCTTCTGTGAGAGCCTTCGTAAAGATATCAACTACTTGATCATTGGTTGGACAATACTGCACTTCAAGAACACGATCATGAATGAGCTTTCTGATGAAGTGTATGTGGAGTTCAATGTGTTTCATACGCTAATGCCGAACTGGATCTTTACATAGCTGAATGGCACTCTGATTATCACACCAAAGTGTAGTTGGATGCTGCTGATGAAGACCAATTTAAGACAGAATCTGACGAAGCCACATGGCTTCCTTGCTGGCTTCAACTGCACCACGATACTCTGCTTCTGCTGAAGAAAGAGAGATGGCACTTTGTTTCTTACAAGACCAAGTAATAGGTCCTGAATCAAGAGTGAATACATATCCTGTAGTAGACTTTCGATCATCAGGGTCACCAGCCCAATCAGAATCAGTGAAACCAATCAACAATGGAGATGCTCCTGCACTGTAATGAATCCCGAACTAAACTGTACCTCAAATATATCGAAGTATTCTTTTAGCTGCTTTCCAGTGACTTTCATGAGGTTGGTGCATAAACCGAGCGACAAGACCAATGGCAAAGGAAAGGTTAGGACGAGTGTGGGTTAGATACAGAAGTTTACCAACAAGTTGACGATATAAGGTAGCATCAACTTCAGGGGTAGTACAAGTGACTAAAAGCTTGACTCTAGACTGAAAGGGAGAAGGGGTTGGCTTACAGTCTTCCATGTGAAAGTGGTGTAGAAGATCACAGACATACTTGGACTGAGAGAGGGTAATGCCTTCCTTGGATTGCAAGACTTAGAACCGAAATAATGCAGTGTCAAGAAACATATTTCAAACTTCTTTTGAGGCTAGACTTCACATGGTTTATATGGGTTTGGATCACTACCGATGGGGATAAGATGCGGTAGAGGGCAGTTCTAGGAAAGGACGGTGGTTCCCTAAGGCTTTGATCTTTGGCCTAGGGAAAAGTGTCTAAAAGAATTTAATTTTCTCCTAAAGTGACTTTATAATTTTATAAAGTCAAATCTAATTTAAAAGTGACTTTAAGTGATAAAGTTACTAAAATATAATTTAAAAGTGACTTTAAGTGATAAAGTTACTAAAGTCTAATTTTAAAGTGACTTTAATAAAGTCAATGTAAAATTAGAAAGGAAAAGTGACTTTGGAAATAAATGACTAAGTGGGTCTTTATTAAAGTGGGTCTTTATTAAAGTGGGGTGAATTAAAAAATAGAAAGTGAGATTTAAATGAGTATTTAATCTCGACCCTGAATCTCAGTAGCCCCCATTCATTTGGTTGGGGATTCCCCAAAAGTCACTTAGGAGTTGATTTAAGGAGGAAAAAGGAGGAAAAAGGTCATTGTTTTCATGGAGCAAATTGGAGAAGGCAAGAGTAAGGGAGATTTAAAATAGGTGAGGGAGAAGAGCGGCGACTTGGCACACATTCCAAGGCAGTATTTCAGCAAGTCCGTACAACAGAGTTTGCACAGTTCAAGGCAGATTTGGCACGATTTCCAAGGCAAAATCCGTACAGTAGATTGTGGCATGTTTTCCTAGGCAGTCGTACCATTTTCTGGGCACAGATTTCGAGGGAGAGGTTGTTGTTTTTTGCTGCACGCTTTTCTAGGCAGGCTGTACAGCCTGTAGCTGATTGCTGGCACAAAAATCGAGGCAGATTTCCATACAACAACATTTAATACAGTTGCACGCATTCCAAGGAGGCCGTACATCAACATTTATTGCTGTTCTGCACGGAAAAAGAGGAGGCCGTACAACAGAAATTAATGCTGTAATTTCTGGGCACGTTTTTCAAGGAAATACTTTGTATTTGTGTTGGTTCGGGTTTTCTTTTTTTGTTTGCACATTTAAGAGGCGGTGGTTAAGCACGGAAAACGAGATAAGATGTAAAAGTTGCTTTAGTTTTTTAGAATATTTCTCTCCCTTGTAAAAAAACATTTTTAGGAAATGAGAGCTCTCAAGGCGGTTTTCCCCAAGAGTTGTAGGGGTTTTCAGAGGTCACCTTGACCAAAAATCACTGTGTTATCATGTGTTGAATTTCTGTTTGTATCTGCTGATTTTTTATTTCTGCATTTTCCAGCATTCTGTAAATTTTCCAGAATTTGTGTTTTCAGCAAAAAATTATTTTCCAGTTTGTTGAATGTAAGGATATGGGAAAGGGCATTTAACTATTTGGAGAAATAAGGTGAAACTGAAAACCGGGGTGGGAAAACAGGAAATTTCTACAAGATCATCAACATAAAGAACAAGGATGGTGAAGGAATTACCCACTTTCTTGGTGTAGACAGTGTTGTCAAAATGACACCTAGAAAAACCATTATCTAAGAGAAATCTATCCATTTTGGCATACCAAGCCCGAGGAGCTTGTTTGAGACCATAGAGAGACTTCCTAAGGTGACAAACAAGGATGGAGTCTTTTTGGATAAAGCTAGGGGGTTGTTCCATGTAGATTTATTCTTGAAAATCTCCATGTAAGAAGGCAGATTTAACATCCATCTGATGGAATTCCCATTTAAAGGAGGTAGCAAGGGAAAGAACAAGGTGGATAGAATTCATTTTGGCATCATTGGAGAAGGTTTCAGTATAGTCAATGCCTTCAACTTGTGAAAAAAATTTAGCAACAAGACGAGCTTTATGTCTATCCACTTTTCCATCTGGTCCAAACTTTGTTTTATAAACCCATCTGCATCTGACAAGTTTTCTTCCTTTTGGAAGAGGAACAAGATCCAAAGTATTGTTTGCTAATAAGGAATGATACTCTTCATTCATAGCTTCATCTCAATCTTGATGACCGGAGGCTTCTTCAAAGGTTTATGGATCAAGTTTTTCTCGAACTTGAGCCAATAAAGAAGAAGTTATTTCGAACTGAGAACGCATACGTCGTCGATCGGCAGGGTCACCTGTAAGAGAACATGCTGCATCCCGAGTAGAGTGGACTAATCTTGGGAGCGGTGGAGTATAAGGAACAATTTCACGAGTTGGAGGAAGATTGTCATCCTCGATGTCGTCATTTGAACTAGAAGGAATGCTATTAAAAATAGAAGAGAGAGAGAGAGGTGGCACATATGTCGAATTAACCTTACAGGCCAAAGGTGGCACACTTGCCGAACTAGGCTTGCAGGCCAATATATTTTCATCAAATTTTACATCTCTTCTAATGATAATATTTTTGTATTTTGGTTGAAGAAGTCTATATCCTTTGACATCTTCAGAATATCCAACAAAAAAGCATTTTTCACTCTTAGGTTCTAAGGCTTTATGTTTTGCATCTGGAATATAGGCCCAAGCATCACTTCCAAAAACACGAAAGTGACTTACATCTGGTTTGATTGAGCTCCAAGCTTCTTCTGGATTTATATTCTTTAAAATATTAGTATGAGTGCAATTTACTATGTAATTTGCATATTTAATTTCTTCTGCCCAAAAATTTAGATTAAGTCCTTTAGATTGAAGCAAACAATTAGCCATTTCTTTTAAGGTGTGATTCTTCCTCTTAGGTACACCATTTTTTTGTGGAGTATATGGAACGGTATGTTGCAATTGAATGCCATGCTCAGTGCAAAAGTTTATAAAATTTTTGTTACCATATTCTCCTCCATTGTCTGATCTTAACTTAATAATTGGATGTCAAGATTATTTATCAACAAAGGCCAAGTTAAAGGCCAAGAACATGTTAAAAAATTCACTCTTGATTTTTAATAATTATACCCAAGTGCACCTGAAAAAATAATCAATGAAAGCTAAGAAGTACTTGCAACCAGAGAAAGAAACAACGGGAAGTGGACCACATAAATCACTATGCACAAGCTACAAAGGGGCTGAAGCGTGCCAAGTGGCACGTTTTTCAAAACTATCTTGATGATGTTTTCCGAGTACACATTCGGAGCAAACACCATCTCGGCAAGATACCATAGGAAGACCCGTCACCATATTTTCCTTACATAGAGTTTGTAGAGAGCGATAGTTTAAGTGACCAAATCGCTCATGCCAAAGTTTGCTCACATCATCATTGTGAGCAACAAAAACAGAGGGAAGAGATGATGACCCAAAGTTGTCAAACTTATACAACCTTGTGGAATCATCAGCGATGCCAGTAGCTAAAATATGTTTAGGATCTTTGAGGTCCTTGATTACAACATCATGAGGTGAGAATTCTACTATTTTCCCTTCATTTGAATGAGTTATCTGATAAACAGATAGAAGGTTGCATGACAAGGTAGGAACACATAGTGCATCATTAAACTGACCATTATCTAGATGAATGGTTCAAGATCCTACAACACTAAGAGATCTATCATCACCAACATAAATATGTTTGGTGTTACAATCATTTAAAGAAGAAAACATGGATTTATTTTTAGCCATGTGGTAAGAAGCTCCAGAATCAATGAGCCATTCATGAGAAGAAGAAGAAGATACATTTAATGCATAACCAGATCTAGATGCTTGACAACCACAAGCAAAAAGTGCCATGCTTGAAGATGAAGGTGAAGAGTGCTCCAAATTGATGTTGTGCTTCTTCATTGTTGCTTCTAAGGCTTCCATCTTCTTAAAACATTTGGACTCTATATGGCCATCTCGATTGCAAAAGTTGCAATGTTTATCTGTCTTCTTCCCTTTGTTTTGATTTGCCTTATTATTCTGGTGATTTGATTTTTCAGTTTGCGGCTGAAATTGTTTAGGGCCCTTGTTTGGTTTAGGACCATATTTTTTAGGATACTGCTTCTTGGGATTCTTTTGATATGGTTGTTGTTGGGCTGCTAAGGCTTTTTTAGAAGCGTTTCCAGCCGTGATAAGACCAAGGTGTAAAAGTTTTTCTTGTTCTCTTATCAAAGAATCGCAAAAGGCATCAAAAGAGGGATTAGGTGGTTCTTGAAAAAATGATGACTTCTCTAGTGGAATGGAAGGCGAAAACAAATATAGAGTATGCAGGGCCAAGTTTACAAGAATGCAATAGATGAGGCTACCATCATCCTTTTTGATCTTTCAACTTTCTAAAAGAATTCTAAGGGTCTTAAATTTGGACAAAAAATCTTCAATGGAGGAGAAATTATTGGGGTCCAAAGTAAGCAACTCATTTTCAAGCTGGTGGGCCCTGATTTGGTTTTGAATGCCAAAAACAATTTTTAGCTTTTCCAGGGCTTCATCAGGGGTGTCAATGTCAAGGATATGAAATCGAAGATCTTGATCAATGGGCATTCCTATCAACCCTCGTGCTTGATCTTGTTTATTTTCCCATTTAGCAGCTTTATCATCATCGGAAGGTTTAGTTTCTTGTCCTGTGGCTATTCTATAAAGCCCTTTACTTTTAAGTATATCTACCATGTGAGGTAGCCATTGGAAATAATTGGTGCTGTTAAGAATAACTGGGCATGCACTTTCCATTAAAAAAAAAAACGAAGATGAGAAAAGCTGAAATTAACTGCTCCAATGGAAAGATCTCGAAAAATTAGGCCGTTAAAAAAAAAAAACGGCTCGAAAAACAGCTTCCGGATGAAGAAGTTATGCCTTTTGAAAAATTTTGAGTTGTAGATGCCGAATAGTTAGGTGAACGGGATGAAGTGCGGCTTTTTAAAAAAAAATTCCGCCCCTTTGAACAAAAACTTTTTACAAAAGAAGCTTGAGAGGGAGACTTGAACCCAAGACCTCTATTCTCATAAACTAACCCCTCACCAAGTGAGATAGTAAAAGGATCATGTTATTTTAGAAAGGAGGAAGGGGGGATTATTATTATTATTATTATTATTATTATTACTCTTCGGTGTGCGTGCCTTTTTCCTGCACAAAAAACACAAAAAATGAGCAAAAAAAACGAAATACAAAGCCTTACGACAGAATTTTAGATTCTCGGTTAGCCTTACCGGCAACTATCACTTTTTCACTATTTCTGATTTCCCGAGATCGCATAAAGACGCGGGGAAAGAGCATACATAGCAAAAAAAATCCATTTTTCCTGTTTTTGATTTGCCGAGATCGCACGGAGCGCACAACAAAGAGCATACACAGAGAAGAGGGTATAGATCCAACAAATAAATAAAATCTTAATACAGAAAAAAAAAAAAAAACTATTAACAAATATAACTGCAAAATAAATGCTTTATACCTCCAGATCTAAACTGACATAACTTGGGCAGCTGGAAACCTTTTCGCATGAAACAAAAGGCGTTCCTCACTGTAACAGACGCTCTAGACACAACATAGCAGTTATCCAAGCCCAAAATGTTCAAAAATAGTAGATCTACAAAACGTCATTCGCATGTAGTCAAACCGGCTTCGGATTTTGATCAACAACGGACGCGGCCCTCAAAATAGCTCTGATACCATGTACGAATTTACAGGGTAAGTTCCGTAGATCAAGAACCAAAGGTTGCCGCTCACAAACAGATCACAAATTAGTACACCAGTATAATCACGTGGTTAAAACTTTCAAAGAGCGAAACAGTGCATGCCCTGAGCCAACGCGGCCACTTCAGGGAATTTATTAATATAAAAAGAAAAGTTACATATGTTTCTCTCATAAACAGTTACCAAACAAATGACCCTCCATGCTCTTTAAATAGAGATAATGGACCAATCGGGTGCTAAGCCATGGATCAACTGTCGTTAATACCGAGGTGAGAGATAATCGTCGGATCACTACAAATCGTGACTGTCGGATTACAAGTTACAAATGTACATGGTAAAAAAACACACTTTACCTAACTCTACACTAGGATAAGTTATTCTTAACTGTTTCTATGTGTCGGAATATCCTTACGGATCAAGGGAATGTTGACCAACTCAATATCACCTTAGGTGGGTAGAAGCACAACAAGAGTCGGCAAGCCTAGCGGTAAGCCTAGCCAGGTGTGTGCTTATAGCTCCAAAGAAGCTCTCAAGCTCTCCCCAAGCCCCTGGAGCTCCCCGAGCTCCATAGTCCAAATCCAAGCGGGACCCTCAGAATAGGGTCTTTCCACGATTTCAAGCTTCTCACGGAAGGTTAGGAACTTGACCTTCCCCAGGGGCTTTGTGAGAATATCTGCGCCCTGCTCATTAGTTCCTATATGATCGAGCCTTACAACGTCTCACTGTACCATATCCTAGATAAAGTGGTACCTAATATCAATATGCTTGGATCGATTGTGGAACACAGGATTCTCAGAAAGACGAATCTCACTCTGGTTATCACAAAGGATAACAGTGATATCTAGCACATGCCCAAACAACTCACTGAAGAGCTTTTGCAACCAAATAGCTTCACAACAGGCCATACTTGTTGTAATGTATTCGGCCTCAATGATGCTTAAAGCCACCGACTTCTGCTTCCTGCTCATCTAAGATATTGAAGTAGAACCCAAGGTGAAGCAACATCCAGATGTGCTCTTGCAATCCACCACACTGCTAGCCCAATCGGCATCAGTATATCCATGGAGTCTCAAACTCCTGACAGTGTATCTCAGCCCATGGTTGATTGTGCCTCGAAGATATCTCAATAGATTCTTGGCACCAATCCAGTGAATGTGATGAGGATCAACCATATGTTGGCTCAAAATGTTCACTGCAAAACATACGTCTGAATGGGAGTTCGCTAAGAACATCAGGGCCCCCACGAGTTGTCGATACTTGGTAGGATTTGCTAGCATGGGCCCAACATATTTTCCACACAACCTAGAAAGTTGAGTTCCATTGAGTGTCGACACTAACTACAGTCCACCATACCAAATCTCTCCAATGACTTCGACATATTTTCCTTGAGAAAGGAAAATATGCTTTAACCCTACTGCGAGGAGCTCCAAGCCTGAAGTAGTGTATCGGTCCTAGGCTGCGTTGCACAAGCGGGGACGCGGGCGTCCTTTCCAAAAATTTAGGAAGCGAAGCATTTCGAAAGTGTCTAATGTGTATATATATATATATATATATTTTTTTTTTTTTTAGCATTTATATTCAAAACAAACATCCCAAATACCATATTAGTTATAGAAAACATGAACACATGCATATTTTTACATAAATCAAGATAGATATGACATCCATGATTCCATTGTACATCAATAATTAATTATTCGAGCATCAACCATCTAGATTCTAGATCCTAGCAATTACAAACATACGTCAAATTTTTAAGCATGATAAAACATTTAAGCATGCTATAAAACATAAAACATTTAAAACATTTAAGCATACTATAAAACGTAAATGATAAAACATTTAAGCATGCCGCATAATACATATTGTAAAACATAGAACATTTAACCATATTATAAAACATATAGCATATTATCTATCAAGTGAGCAACTGTCAACATTAGTCATGTCCAAAATTCAAATAATAGTGTTTACAAAATAGGCCACTTGGCCACCACCAAGACAAAAAAGTTCAAATTCACAACAAGCCTACAAGTCTAATCTATGAAAAAAGCAGTAAATTGTGAAAATATCTACTAATCTCTCCTCCTTCCACCATGAAGAGTACGTGGCGGTGGGCCTCCACATGGTGGCAATGAAGAAGAAGGTGGTTGTGGAAGTTGTGGCACTGGCACTACAACTGCTGAAGACAAAGCCCTTGTTGTTGATGTTGAACCATGGAACCTAAGAAGAAAGGGACCAGTTGGGGGTGGCATCTCAACTCAATCATCATCATCATAGATAAGAGCATCCTCTAATTTCTCCCTGGCTCGCGACCTCATACGCCAATATTCCTAATTATTAAGCTAAACAGGAATATTTAAATTTGTTTTATTTTCCATTTATGAATAAATGACTAATGGAGGACATGTAAAACTCCTTAGATCAATGAATAAATCAATGCTCAATGTGAACAAAGCTATATCTGAGCCAGTTACATAAAATGCACTTGTGTGTGAAACAAGTTTGAGCTATTTGACTGGGTCAACAAGACCAAATCTACAGCGCTATCTAGGTTCAATGTATCTCCTAAAGGGACAACGCAGTTATAGAAGGAGGACCACATGTGAAAAGGGTTAAGTGATTCAAGGTGGTTTAGGGTTTTTCACATCCTCATCTTATAAAAGGAAGGAGAAGGCTCAAGGAAAAGGTTTTTGATGATATTTCAATTTTGAGATTGCTTGAGCAACTGAAACTCTCTTGGCTGTTTAGCTAGAGAGAGAGGAATTTCCTGTTTAGGAATTCCTCTTCTTCCTTGAGGGTCCCTTGGAGGAGATTGTGCTGCATTGGTCCACTATCTGGAATTGGCCAAGCTTCACCTCCCTTGACAGTGTAAATCCTAATTAGGGATTCACTATTTAGAGAGCTGCAGCAAGTGGAATTATATCTATTCAAATCTAAAGAGTTCTATTGCATCTTCTCAGTGGGGAAGTCATCTAATCCACTGGCAGGAGTGAAATAGCTATTTTGAGATTCAGATTATTATCTTGGCATGAGGCCAAAGTGTGCATCACTTCATCAGCATAGTTAGCTTCAAAAACTGCATCTTTTTTCAGGCAGAGTTGCACTGTACATTTTCTAGCAGTTTGGAGGAGAGATCTCCAGTGAAAGGGCTCCTTTCCTTCACTGAGGTGATCCATGGATTGGCCAACCAATCCATGTCATATTTCAGATCTGATCTGTTGTGTGATATATTATTCATAAATTTCTGAATTTTACTACAGATCCATGGTGTAGATCTCAGATCTATTCAGTGTCCTTCACTTTTAGCTGAGATCCCCAAGGGGAATGTACTTAAAAAAGGCATTTTTTCATATAGATTCCATTTAGATATATCCTTTTGTCCTCTGATCTGTTATATATCTGAAAATTAATAAAACACTACTTTAGATATCTAAAAATAACGCTATCTAGTTCATCATCTACTTCTTGTGTCATAAAGCTTGGGTTTTAGGCCTTTTCTTCAAGTATAGATCTATATTTTCTAATGTAAGATATTTGAATCATATTCTCAGCTTTTAATACTATTATATCTGCATAAACTCACCAAACCCTTTAGAAAATATGCCCTCTAAGCCTCATCAAATTTCTGCATACTCCAAGTCATGGGAAATTAGCAATTTTAAGCCTAGTCAGGAATGGAGGATCTGTTTAACATAGAAAAACACATTTTTTTTTGCTGAAATTTGGCATGTGAATCCATATTGACCTAAGATAACATATCCCATAGCCATGACCCTTATTTTTACGCATATTTCTGAATACAGTCATTTTAGGGCATGAAAAGATGCTTTTCCTCACCTTTTTTAGAATAAAAGATGACTAAAGGTTGCTGCAGTACTTGGAATTGGTTGTTGAGTGTTTTTAAACACATTTTATGATAGCTAAAGCACAAATCCCTGAAAAATTCCCTTTTCAGGCATGTCTTGCTGAGAAATCCATTTTGGGAACATTACAGTGTTATCAGAGCATGATCTCTGGCACAGCCTGTGAGATCAAGCTATCAGAGAAGTGAAGAGAAGGAACATAGATTAGGATGATGGATAGGATGAGATTACTCTCATCAATGTTCAGATATAACAAGGGCCTCTCCAAAGAGGTAAATCAGAAGAGAGAAAGAAGATGCATCGAGACTCCTAGAGGGTTTCAAGAAGAAGAAAGTTGAAATGAGACCTACAAAAGGTTTCAAGAAGGAGAGGAAGACCCATGCACTTCCTACCCTCACAAATAAGATGAATTGTATAGAAATAATAATAGTATGGCTCCACCACTTAGAAGAATGATAGAAGAGGAGATCTCCCTGCTCCTTTTCCAAACCATGGAGGGTGTTGAAGAAGATCTCAAGGAGATTGAAAGGGTGGAGACTTGTACCAGCATTGGCACAACCTTGGAAGAGCAGCCTTCATGTTCAGTAATGAAGGAATACTACATAGTTACAGAAGAATTGCTTGCTTCTACTTCTCACCAAGGTATGATTAAAAATCCATCTATTGTCATTTCAACACATTGTATGAAGAGATCTACATCTTTGCATGTTGCTGATTTAGAGCAACAGAGTTGCACTGTGCTATGCCAAAGCAGTGAGGAAGAAGAGAGGAACCATTCCTCATTGGAGCATTCACATGGAAGCTTCATTCATGAAGCAATAGAGGGTGGAATGATGGATGGTAGACATCTTGAAGTGAGAAACCCTTTCTCCCTTCTAGATGACCCTTTCTCAATGAGCACACCCCTGCTCAAAGAGAAACTTCTACTTGCAGCAAATCCAAGGCCCCCTTGGTTTTGGAAGGCCATGCATGAGGAGAAGAGCTCATGGGAAGAATTTGTAACGACCCATTCCCAAGTTATACACAAAATGATATAAGCGTGTGAACGATATAGGCATTTGATAGCTACACCTGCCTATACCGCACACATTGCACTAGTGCACCTACCTACTAATATCAAGATTACATAAATTGGGAACTTAATATTAAGATTTCAGATTTATATTATGTTCAACTAAGTACAAATTTTATGAAAAGAGCTAATAAAAGAAAATGATATAATAAAGTTAACTCCTTAAGTTAAAAATGAGTATGCAATATTAAAGATTAATATTAAAAAGTACTTAAATATAAAGTCCCATGCTCTATAAATAAAACAACTATATAATCCCACCTTCATAAATATATATTCGTACCCACATTAATGTAGATCACCTCACTGTAAAAACATTTAATATCAACATAAGGTTGGATAAGGCCTCGGGAGGTTAGAGGCGTTGCGGAAGGTTGTTTAAATTATATTCCTATCCAAATATAATGAAAAGTATACCACCATAAATACATATAATATCACCATTAATAATGATAAGACCTCGGGAAGTAAGAGGCGGTGGAGGGAGATTATTTAAGGGAGGTGATATGGAGGAGAAGGGGGGGATGTTTTGAGAGAAAAGAAACGAATTTTGCTTAAGTTAGATTGAATTGTCTGGGAAGGAGTCTCTGGGTTCTTGGAAATATGGGCACGGGGGCAGAGGAGACATCCTCTGGGTCTGGGATTGTTCTCGGATTGGCTGGGAGGATTTGATTGTCCCGGTAATCTGTTCACGACATCACCAGGTGATCAACAAATCTTCAGCCCGCTTCAGGATTTGTAAATTTGTGCTGATTTTCAGGTATTCCTCTACGTATAGATTAATCATGCAAGCTGAAATTTCAATTTTAACTGTTACAATGCTTCATTAGATCTGTTTTTACTTAAATTTAAGTTCAGATAGGTACAATTCAGAAATCAGGGAACAGAGTCTTTACATTTGGTATGAGAGGGTGCTTCAAACCCTTTTTCGACCTTATAGGCTCATTAAGTTTCATTATAAAGCTTCTGCATGTTTAAAACTAGTCTAGGGCTGTTCCAATTCCAATTTTTAAAGTGGACAAAGCATTATAATTACCTTGAACTACAAAGGATACCATTCCAAAATTCTTGCTGACTATATGAACGTATTGTTTCAATCTCTGTATGCATTCATCCATTCGATAAGTAGACATAATCATTTCAAAGGCTGAATTATTTTCTATAACTGATAAAACAAGTCATAGGCACAAATATAGATTTCACAATACTGAGCCTTACAGGAAAACTGAGTGGATTAAGGCAGAAAACTAGAATATAAACCCTCCTATCTTGAATTCAGCCAAACAGCTAGAGACAGTCACTATATATATAGGAGGACTCAGCCTTATGAACAGCATCAATCTCGGTTGGGTCTGCAATAGATGAAGGTTAGACAGAAAGGAGGTAGGTGAATCTTCAAAAGAAATAAGACCTATCATATCTCTGTTTGGACGCCTCGCACATTTCAGAGACGCTGGAGGAGACTACAGTAAGGGGAATACCACTGAATATCTCTTTATACCACTGAATATCAGATTTTCCTCTAGCATCAACAGTTGCTGCCAACACAAGAAATTTTATTAGTACTAGGTACATACAGAATCGAAATGAAATTCTACACTCAATTACAATATTACATATGTACTGAATTCTATGTACATACAATTGAAATATGAATCTAATTTCAATATAACAGTAGATATCTTCTATGCATGCATGACTATAAAATTTTCCAGTATTAGTATGATTGCTGACTGACCAATGAATAAGTAATCCACTAAAAATAATTCAGATTGTGCTGACAGTGTCCAATAGATCATTAGTTTATTGTTCACACTATTTAATTCTGTGTTGCTAAACTAATAACGGACCATTAATTTGTCACTACTTGTCTGTGTTACTTGCACTTACCTCTACTAGTACCAACGAATCTGCCTCGCTACTATAGACTCCTTCGCAGTGATGTGAAAGGGCAGGCTCTATTGAATTGTTGTGAGGCCTAGCCAGGGGTCCACAGGTGCCTTTACCCACAGCAAGGCAAATGCAGAATACCTTCAGAAACCCCATCTGATGGTTGCTGGAGTAACTCAGTCTAAGCAATTAAAACATGATTCTTTGCATAATTTCTAATTTGACCATCAAAACACAAGACAGAGGCATCTACTGCATTTTTTTTCTAGCATGGCCGCTTGCAAGGCTCAATACCCCAAGCCTGTTCAGCGTATTCTCTAATTGTTCGGTCACTGCTGAATTTCCCTGAACCAGCGGTGCTAAGAATACTCATGTGTGTCCATTTTTCCTTGTCATCAAAGGTCCTATCTACTGCTGCCTGCGCTTCTAAAATAGCTTGCGAAGTCATTTCCCAACAAATAGAAATCTCCACCATCACCATCGACTGTGTCACATAATGATTTAAAATAATCTTTGAAGCCAAAATAGCCATCCCGAATCATCCTAATGACACGCCTAAATTCACGAGGTGGCTGAAAATCATGCCTTTGAGCTCGAATTTTTGGAACTTCATGTACTTTAGCACCAAATAGGAACTGACTCGAATAGTAGGCCCTGTCTGGGATTGCCGTAGATAAAAAACGAATTCGCTCTGTCTAAGAGACTAGGCTGCAGGGCTGAATTGTGCCAAGGTCAGTGTCGAGGACAGAGCTCTATCCTCCTCAAACAGTAGGTTTGTTATCTGCATTAAATACTAAAAATTTCATGAGGTATAAGTAAGGAAAGTTGTAAACCGCAAATAGCCATCTGGGTTACCTATGATTCGTTGTCAAAAGCTCAAAATCGGTGCGTAATTATGGTGAAGCCACGCTGAAGTTTATGCCACCGATTTGTCATCACCGTATAAATTTTTCGTGTTGCCTCAACTTAACAATACCAAAGTCTGCGTAACATATGCAAAGTCCGTTAACCATGGTCATATTCTGCGTATTATATGGTTCAATCTCGCGTTATTAAAATATATGGGGCCAAGTCCGTCGTCATCACTTTTTTTGAATATTTTCTGTATCATATAGTTGTTAGATCAACTCTCGTCGGATGGAGATGATACGCTCATCTTTTCTTATCACGTGTATCATGCGATTTTACAGATGTTTCATATTCCCAGATCATTAAAAATGGTCCCCCCGCATAAAATTATTTGAAATAATTAATTCGAATCTCTTTGACCACTCAAGGTTTAATTTTTTAGTTTCGCAAAATTTTATATAACCGTTTCCTATGTCAATCAAAATTTAGAAAATGTATTTTTGATGACTTTGCTTCTTTTTTCGAAAACATGATTAGGCATGTTCCATTTCTCTCCAACGGCATGCGCTCGGATGCCCTGCCCTGAAAACATATTTCATGAATTGAAATTAGTTATATTGGTGAATCAAAATTAGTTATAATAATAATGGACAGCCAACTCACTATCATTGCCGGAGGCTTATGCCATCCAAGCAACTGCCGCGAAGTCTGAAACAAAGACTTTAAGTCCGTCGAACCACAAGTTACATATCCAACGCAACAAGAGCCAGGGCAAGGCGGAATATTATGTGCTGGAATATGTTGTGTTGTTCAATCCCGCGTTATTATTATATTGTCAAAATCATCGCATTTGAAACCTTATCGCATCAACCATATACATTGCATATGGTATAGTTTTTAAACCATGCCACGAGGAAATTAATATATGCGATATATATATGTTATATATTTACATTTGGTATATGCGATTTATATTTGATATATATATGTTATATATAGAATAACATTGCCATAAATAAAATAACCGTTGGCGGAATGGTGGGCGGGGGTTTCGACCCACCGACCCATCCAAAATTATATGTGCCAATGCCTTCACACAAGAGCGCAGACATAGAATGGGTAGGGTCGGGTTTGAACCCCAGACCTCTGCCCCACAAACCAACGCTTAACCCAAACTCTTAAAACGTTTAACCCAAGCAATACAAACTCATGCATTTCGATGTATATATAAACTTTTGGTTTTTAGTTTTAATACTTTTGTATTTTATATACATTATTACATAGAACATAATAGTTGTAAAATCAAAATATCATGACCTTATTAAAGTGTTATTCTTATGTTATTATTAAATGTTGCAATATGTATGAGTAGGCATTATGAAAAAGGTTACGAAGTAGATGTGATATCTCACCTCTTTTTCGACAATTGATTAATTTAATTGTTTTTATTTATTTAAATATCTTTGAGTGGGGAAAATATATATATAAAAGGGTATAAGATAGTATTATTAGCATAGGATTACTAGGATTTAATAATCTAAATTACTATGATTTAGGGTTAAATGTGCACTTATATCTCTAGTGTCTTCAAAATTAAATATATGTGAAAAAAAAAAATAAAATAATTTTTTTTTACGCATAAAACAATCTCTCTGTAACCATATTTAGGGTCGGTTTCACTTTGAAAATAATAAGAAATACATCATTATCTATCAGAAACCTTTCATTGTTCACTCTAGAGTTAGTACGCATAAATTACCCTGCATAGGACAAGGAGGTCGCGTTGCCACCCTCCTTGACCTCGGTACCAGTAAGACCTGCCTGCAGGTAAAATAGCAAAAGAACTATACTCGTATGCCAGCTCAAATCTTACGAAAATTATATTTTGTCAGTCTGAAAATTTACCCACTCGTGAATTTATTATGTATTTTAGGAAAAATTACCATGTTTAACACGTACCAAAGGCGGCAGCGCCAGAGAAATGCATCACCGCCACCTCCACCTTCACCATCGCCATTACCACCATCAAGATCGCCGTCAGCACCTGTTGCTCCACCCGATCTCACTACTGTGATGAGCTCATTGGAAGCCATTTTGGAAATGTTAAAAGGGTCGCAGTCGACCAGGAACAAGGAGGAATGACGTCATCTAGAGGAAAGACATTCAGAAAAGCCTAAGGATTTTGATGACAAACCTCACAGAGAAGATATTTCACGGGAACTGCAAAAGATTAAACTCTCGGAATTCTCTGGAGGACGAGCTGGAGAACATGCCGAAGCATGGTTGGAAGGGATAATCAGATGCTTCGCATTAAGAGAATATTCTTCAACTTCTAAAACAAAGATCGCTGTATTCCATCTCAGAGGGAATGCTCTGATTTGGTGGGGAAATATGGAAAAACAGCTGCATCTTACTTCAGATACCGTTCTTTGGGAGTTGTTTGTGGACCGATTCCGTGCGAAATACTTACCGCCTTTCTTTCAAGAGCAGCAAGCCGGAGCCTTCCATACTCTAACCCAAGGTGGAAAAACCGTGGAAGAATACGAGATAAAATTCATGGAACTTGTGAAATATGTTCCTTATCTAGACACGGATGAACGCCAGGCCGAGCATTTCGTATTTGGATTAAATCTTCGAATCAAGGCCATGGTAAGAATGTACACTGTAAGCACAAAGAAATCAGACTATCTTTCCATCCACATCATCCCTCCCAACAACATTAAGGAAATCCGCTATTGTTTTTTTACCTCCAGAGCTTGCAGAAGTACCATGAGGAGATGAGCTACCAAATCTAGAGGCTGCACTTGATTAAGATTGAGTTTTTTGTTTATTGTTTTTTTGTTGTGCAACCTCCTCTATTTGGATGTATTTTCTTCTTTGTTCAGCTGGAACCTTTGGGCAAATTGCTATCCCCACGACACCCTTTTTTTCATCACTGTCCATCATCCCACAAAGATGCTTCCTCACACAGGTATATGAATCACTATATGGTTTTCCTCCATGACAACCATGAGGGCACAAAAACTTGTAGCTTCCACCACCTTTTCCCCCTTCAAGTTTGGTCACATAGTTCCACAGGGGTGTCAATGCAGCTTTCCACTCTTGTGTTTCAATGTTTTCATCAAAATCATCCCCTTCCTCTTCAAACCCTTCCTCCTCATCATACATTGGGTCACTCATATGGGGACCACTATGTTGTTCTTCTTCATGTTCTTCTCTTCTATTTCTACTCCTCCTTACCATCATCAAAACCAAGAGTGGAATGATACATAAAAGCCAAAAAAACATCATCTTTGAATATGAATATAGATGGTGGACAACCTGCAAATAAATGAACAAGAAGAAAGAATGTGAAAGTGTAGGAGAGGGAGGAGAGAAAATACAAAAAACAATGACAAAAATTGAGAAAGTTTGGGGTTTGCACTTACCTCTTTAGCTCTTGTAGATGAAAGCCCTTCTTCACTCCTCCAAGCTCCTCCTCCTTCACTCCTCCAAGCTCTCCTCAACTGTCTCTTCTCCAAGCTCTCCAAAAAAACAAGTGAGCGAATGAGAGGTGAAAGAGAGCTTATATATTTTTTCATTCTATCCCTAACTCAACACTAACCCACCCTCTAACCCAACTCAAGTCAAAAAAAAGAAAAAAGAAAAGAAAAAAAGTCAACTTTTTTGCTGCGTTAGTCGGATCCGAACGGTGCTGTACGGAAGCAGTCGCGATCCATACGGATCCGCCTCCGAAGCGCGCCGCTTCCATACGCAGATCCGTCTGTATGAAACGCGGATCCGTCCGTACAAAACGTGGATCCGATTGTACGGATCCAAAATTCTAGGAATCACAATTTTTTTTATGAAATGCGTTTCGAAAATTCCGAAATGCGTTTTGTACAGCGGATCTCATACGGTATGCGTTTCGGGGGTTGGAGCCGGGGGGGGGGGGGACGTTTCCTGCAGCACTGGTCCTAGGTCTTTCATCTCAAACTCTGAAGCTAGCTCCCTCTTACAATGATGAATGAGAGGGTCAACACCTGTCAGGAAGAGATCGTCCACATAAAGAACTAGAATGAGAGGCCTTTCTTTATCAACCTTAAAATAAAGGTTCGGATCAACATTACTTCGAGTGAATCCTATCTTCATCAAGTAGCTATCTATCCTTTCGTACCGAGCCCTGGGGGCTTGCTTCAACCCATAGAGGGCTTTCTTCAACCTGCATACATAGGTGTCTCTATCTCGGACTTCGAACCCCAAAGGTTGCTCCACATATACCTCTTTCTTTATAGAACCATGCAGAAAAGTGGTTTTCACATCCATCTGATGGAGACTCCATCCTTGCGTTGTAGCAAGGGCAATAATAGATCGGATGGTGGTATAGTGGGCCACAGGTGCAAATATATCATCATAATCTATGCCTTCCTTTTGAGAGAAGCCTCGGGCAACAAATCTTGCCTTGTACTTTTCAACACTTCCATCAGATCCATGCTTGATCTTATAGAGCCATTTCGAGGTGACAACAGATTTGTCCTCTGGTCTCGGGACCACTTCCCAGACATCATTCTTCATAATGGACTCATATTCTTCGTGCATAGCATCCTTCCAAACTTGATGCTTGACGACTTCTTCAAATGATCCAGGCTCAGATTGTACTATTGTATTCATGGCTGCTAGATATCCTTGGTATCTCTTCGGCTTCTTGCTTTCACGGAATGTCCCCCTTGGGGCAACATGTCTCTCGGCATCTGCGAGAGTATCCCTGAGCCATGAGGGTCTTCTCTTATTTGAAGGAGGTGGATCAATGGGATCCATAGGTCCTTCAACATCGAGCATCAAGTGATCCTTTGGCTCTTCCTGCTTCCCTGCTTATTCATCTTCTTTGTCTTCCTTGGAGCTAGGAAGATTTCTCACTTTCTTAAGGGCAACATCTTCATCGAAGGTGACATCGTGGCATATCTCCACTTCTCTTTGACCAGGCACATAGATTCTATATGCTTTCAAAGTTTCATTGTAGCCCACAAACATTCCCTTCTTTCCAGAAGCATCCAGCTTGCTCCTCTTTTCTTTCGGCACATGAAAGAAAACGGGACAATTAAAAAACTCTAAAATGAGAAACATCAGGTTTCTTACCAGAGAAGACTTCTTCGGGAGTTTTGGAGTCCATACCGGAATGCGGGCATTGATTAACGTACAAAGCAGTGTTTGCAGCTTCTCCCCATAGAAACTTCGAAAGTCCTTGGTCACATAGCATGGTGCGGGCAACTTCCACAATAGTTCTGTTCTTTCTTCCAACAACACCATTTTGCTCAGGAGTGTACGCAGTTGTGGTCTCCCTCTTAATGCCAGCTTCTTTGCAAGTGTCTTCGAATTCATTTTTAAATTCAGGCATATCGGTCACCACCTTCCTTGCTTCAGGAAGGGCTTTGTAATGAAGGTGTGCAAACCTCCGGTGCCATAACTTTGTTTGAAGAGTTGTATCACATGACATAGCCCCCAATGGACTTCCTCCAACTTGGTAGAGTGTATCAACTCTAAAACCAATAGTAAGAGCTTCCTTGAAGTTCCTCTTTCAGATACGTACCTTTCCATCAACGAATGCCACCTTGAACCCTTTGTCTTCCATTGCCGAAATGGACACAAGGTTCTTCTTCAAATCAGGTATGTACAACACATCTTGTAATAAGAGGACTTGACCTTGAGATAGATGGAGGGTCACAGTGCCTGCCCTTTTCACGGGATAGGTGGTATTATCTCCACGGATAATTTCTTGATTGGTATCCTTCTCAACCAAATCAGAGAGGGCTTCTTTATAACCAGTGAGGTGCCTCGAAGCACCACTATCAATCAACTAGACATCCAGGGTGTCGAGTGGAGATGCAATAGAGAGGCCAGATACAAGAATAAATTCATTTCTTTTATCATCAACAACATTAGACTCATTGTACCTTGGATTTCTTGACCTCTTGAAAGGTTTCCCATTTCCACTACGATTAGAGGGAGCCTTCCTTTTTCCTTTGAACCTGTTGTTCCTACCATTCCCTCTCGAGTTGTTGTTGTCATCATCCCTGGGAATGTCCCTTCTATTAGGGCACTCTCTTGCACTCACTTTATCTCCGCCACCTGCATTAGTCGTATGTTTCCTCGACCATTTGTCAAGAGTACATGTTAGAAGGTGGGCAACTCGACCGAAAATGTATGTTATTCATTGTGTAATCAGGTGCTTATGCTTGCTTTTCATTTGGGCATTTTGGCATGGATTATTGGGTGACTTGGAAGAAGGAAAGGCTTTGACCATGGTTTTGTTCTTGTCGCTGCACAAACTAGCAGGCCTTGTGAATAGACAGGAGCTAGAGGACACAACAACACCCTGGGACCGAGGGCCACTGTCACCACCACCTACGGCCGCTACTCTTCTCAGATTTTCATCGACGGGAGAAGTCCCAATGATACTCACTTGTGGTATGTCTCTATAATAGGATTGAAGTGAGGAAAAGTAGCTCATTCAATGGAAAGGTTCAACAAAGGTGCAAGCTTTGGGTGATCCAGGAGGATCTTGTTTCAGTGCAGATCAATAGTGAGGTCCAGTCAGCTCCAGTTTGTCCGATGTCCGGTTCAGTCTTCAGATTGCTAGGTCCTCCAGTATTTCGGATGAAAGTTACTTTGTCATGGTTGAGTTGGATGTCATGGTTTAAAATGTGGTTCAAACTTGGTGTCAAAGTGTACGTGGGTTCATGGTGATGTAATGGTCCTAGTTCTAAACCTATGGTCAAATCGTAAGGTGGAGACATTATGTAATGAACCTAAGTTCTAAAGGTTCTAAAACTATGGTGTATTAAAAACCTAAGCCTAAAAGACCCAAAGCATCAAAAACTATGGTAGAAAACATTGCTATGTATTAAAACCTAAACGATTGGGTTTATGACTTTGTAATACAAACTATGTAATAAATCCATAGTCCTAAACTGCTAAGAGCAGACCGTGTCGGAACCGCTTAACACGTGAACAGTCAAAAATGTCAGCAATCAACAGTGGGGAGTTTAACTGCCGAGACTTAACCGTAACCGCAATTGCTTTGGAACCGAGATATGTGAACACTGCGACAGTTACAACACCATTGTAGAAACCATCGGAAGATAGATCGTGACTGCCGGAGGTGAGTTGTCACATGGATAACATTGACTGCCTGTCAGCCAAAGCCGTCAGGATCAGATCGCGAGATGTCAGCAGGAGGTTAGGCCGCGCCCGATCACATGCAAGCTGTCAGCTCAATCTCCGTGCGGTTAATTCGAATGTCAACGCCTATTTATATTATAAGGTTCTAATTTGGGTTTTTATGTTAAATGCGCAAGGTGTAAAGGTTATCCACCATATCACTTATCTTCTAGGTGTCACCATATTATTGTTGAGATTTTGTGTATTTGGGGTAGCATCAGTTGTGCTCTGGCTCCCAAATTTTGTGGAGGGACTAGAGTATACTTGATCTACAAGTCCCAGAAATGGATTTGAGAAATTTCAGTTGGTGTTCAAGTTATTCAAATAATTAATTATTTTTAATGGATTTCCTAATTCTAACTTAGGAAAATAAAATAATTAAAGTGAATTAATTAACACATGTGCTGAAATTGTCTTAAGTCACAAGGATCAAGCAGTCTTTTAATCTCAGCGGTTGATGGATGATTTAATCTTGGCCGTTGAAGGGTTCAACGAAAAAGTATAACAGAAAGACTTGAGGGTCAATTGAGGACACACAGCTTTGGTATAATTGAGGAATAGATCTGGAATTCTAGGGTGGGTTTGCTAAGAATTTCTGGAGGAATTTCCTGCAGTGAGGGGTAGTATTGTCCAAGGGAATGATATGATTCCAGGGCCAAGAGATAGCAAGAGGCAAGAGGCAAGAGGAGCAACAACAAGGACAACACAGAGGGGCTTCAGAGCCATGCAATCCAACAGGCGCAGCGCAGAGGTAGCTAGGGCCACGCAGGGCTAACGCTGGCCTAGCAGAGGTAGGGCAGGGGCAGTGTAGACCCTCCAGGGGTGACACAAGCCCTCCTAAGGCCACGTAGAGGCTAACCCAGGTCCTCTAGAGCAACGCTGGGGCTTCTAAAGCAGCGCCGAGGGTTTCTAGGGTCAGATCCGGGCTAAGTCCTGTAAATCCCATTTGAGGGTGTGGATGAGTCAGATATTTGTCACTAGATCTTCAGGTTAGCTGCAGATTTGATATCTTTTATTCTCTGTCAGGTTTTCCAAGCTTGGAACCCAAATTTGTTGTACTCAGAACTACTTAATAATAAACCCTCATATCTGCTGCACCGGTTTTCCCGCTTTGGGTTTTTCCGGTGACTTATGTCCAAAAATCCATGTGTCACTTTGTTACATGAGTGACTTATTCAGTAAATGATCTGCAGGTGTAGGCTGTAGTTGTGTTTATTTTCGATATTTTCTGAATCTAATTTATGAAAATAACTTGTATTAATTAAATCAAGTAGGAGGAAATAAACCAATACATTGCAGTAGAATTTTCACTTGGTATCAGAGCGATAGCAGATCAAGCTGAATCTCCAACAATTAGTTGAAGTATTTTTTTTTATAGGGTGGTAGAAGAAGCAACAGATCCGGAAAGGGCATCTTAATAGCAGGGAAAGCAGATCCAGGAGACAACGCTGAAGCTGCAAAAGGCCTTTAGGCTTACGCAGACCCTTCCCAGGGCATTGTAAGGACTATGTCACCCAATCTAGGGTTACGCAATCCACTTCTGAGCAGCGCTGAGCTAGCCAGGAAGATGCTGTCCAGTCACTTCTCTTGTTGCAGAAAAATTTGCCAAGATCTGGAAGCAGTGCTTCAGATCTTCAGCAGTGTTGGTGGGGTAGAGATTCTACAGGTGCAAAATTGTGCCTAGCTAAGGCAACAAAGGCGGGTGGAAGACAATCATTTAGCAGATCTGAGCCAAACAAATTTGAGATTCGATCAAGAGGATCAGAGGATACTGTCCATTTGAGTTTTGGTGGAAGATCCCTAGGAGGGAAGTCAGTTTTCAGCAGAAGCAACTAATAGAGGGTTTCTAGTCACCAAGAAACCCAGATCCAGAAGAAGAAGTACTGTTTCTTTCAGATCTGAGCAAATATAGCTCGATATGGACTGAGGGATCAAGATAGATTGGACGGTATGTCCAACTATGTTATCTGGAAGGCCAAAATCCTCTCAATTATGGATGAGTATGGTCTCAAAGATCATGCAGAGAAGACACTTGCTGTGCTAGCCGATGCAGATCCACTCAAGAAGTATGAAGAAAATCAAGCGCGGACGAAGCGTTTGATCATAGACGAAGTCAAGGACCACGTGATTCCTCATATTGCTGGTAAGAATACAGCAAATGACATGTAGACAACCTTGGAGACAATGTACCAAGGAGGCTCTGTGCAAAGAAGAATTCTTCTTGAGAATCAGATGCGGATGTTCCAAATGATGAAGGGTGAATAGATAGATCCATTCCTCTTCAGACTTCAAGCTATCTGTGACTGGCTGATTGGCATGGGTGCTAATCCAGATGAAGGGCTCCTAGTGAGGACGACCCTAAATGCTGTGTCTGAAGAATGGGAAACGTTTGTCCAGAGCATTCTGGGTAGGGCAACGTTACCATCATGGGCAGATATGTGGGCTATTCTCCGCCAAGAGGAGATCAGGAGGATCACCAAGAAGCAATCTATCAGTGGAGGAAGCAGATCAACCAGAGTAAAGAAAGAAGAGGAGGAGGATGCAACCCTTGCATCAAGGGAAAAGAAGCAAGGGAAGAAGAAGAAGGACCTCTCCAAGGTCCAGTGCTTTAACTGTGGTGATCTTGGTCATTTCGCCAGCAGTTGTCCTAAGAAGGACAAATGAGCTTCTAATTCCAAGGCTGCAACAGTAAATGACGATGGCTTTGATGATGATGCAGCCATGAGTGCTCATGCACCTCGAGAGAAGAGGTGGGGTGACATGGATATATAGAGTATCCATATTTTGTGGCGGGATCCTTGAGTCAGCCCTACTCTTGGATCACATACGAGCTACGGGAGCCTCAAGACGGTAGTGGGATGAGTCGGGAGATGGTTGTAGATGACCACATTGAAAGAGCAAGAGGGAGCTGAAGAGCTTGAAGAGTGAGTAGCGTGATGCAGAGGAAGCAGCAGCGTAGAGAGGCTGATGGGACTTCAACAACGCAGAGAAGCTGGGCTCACACAGTGCAGTGTTGCAGCATGACAGTGTCTCCAGGGGGACAACGTGATTCAACACCCTGGGAGCTTCAGTGGTGTAGGGCAACTTGACTTGTTTGTCAAATAGTTGGGCAGAGTCTTTCAGTTGCTTACTTCTCAGCAACTGAGTTGCAATGCAACAGTTAGCAGTGGCAGTGCTATGGGCAGCATGATGCAGTAATTTGAGAAGGAGCTACAGTACAGATGTGGCAGTTTTAGTGGCAGTGGCATGGGCAGGAGTACAAAGAGCAACAGTGCAGTAGATGGAGGGCAGTAGCCCAAGCATCAACAACACAATCCAGTACTCAAGATCTTGTGATACATGGTGTGATGTATTGTTAGAGCACACTCCTGATGCTAAGAGGGAGTGTTGAAATTTTGTGTATTTGGGGTAGCATCAGTTCTGCTCTAGCTCCCAAATTTTGTGGAGGGACTAGAGTACACTTGATCTACAAGACCCGGAAATGGATTTGAGAAATTTCAGTTGGTGTTCAAGTTATTCAAATAATTAATTATTTTTAATGGATTTCCTAAGTCTAACTTAGGAAAATAAAATAATTAAAGTGAATTAATTAACACATGTGCTGAAATTGTCTTAAGTCACATGGATCAAGTAGTCTTTTAATCTCAGCTGTTGATGGATGATTTAATCTCGGCCGTTGAAGGGTTCAACGAAAAAGTATACGAGAAAGGCTTGACGGTCAGTTGAGGACACACAATTTTGGTAGGATTAAGGAATAGATCTGGAATTCTAGGGCGGGTTTGCTAAGAATTTCAGGAGAATTTCCTGCAATCAGGGGTAGCATTGGCCAAGGGATGATCTGATTCCAGGGCCAAGAGACAGCAAGAGGCAAGAGGAGGAGCAACAAGGACAGTGCAGAGGGGCTTTAGAGCCATGCAGTGCAACTGGGGCAGCGCAAAGGCAACTAGGGCCACGCAGGGCTGATGCTGGTCTAGCAGAGGTAAGGCAGGGGCAGCGTAGACCCTCCAGGGGTGACGCAGCCCCTCCTAGGGCCACCCAAAGGTTGACGCAAGCCCTCTAGGGCAACACTGGGGCTTTTGAAGCAGTGTTGAGGGTTTCTAGGGTCAGATCCAGGTTGAGTCCTATAAATCTCGTTTGAGGGTGTGGATGAGTCAGATATTTGGCACTAGATCTTCAGGTTAGCTGCAGATTTGATATCGTTTATTCTCTGTCGGGTTTTCCAAGCTTGGAACCCAGATTTGCTGTATTCAGAACTACTTAATAATAAACCCTCATATCCGCGGCACCGATATTCCCGCTTTGGGTTTTTCCGGGGACTTATGTCCAAAAATCCATGTGTCACTTTGTTGCATGAGTGTGTTTTTCAGTAAATGATCTGCATGTGTAGGCTGTAGTTGTGTTTATTTTCAATATTTTCTGAATCTAATTTATGAAAATAACTTGTATTAATTAAATCAAGTAGGAGGAAATAAACCAATTCACTGCAGTGAAGTTTCACAATTATAAGACCGAGACCTAAACACCCTTAATTACTTAACAACCATACTAAACTTGGCCAAAGGAATTCGAGACCTGAACATCTATTTAACTCAGCCTTTTCACATGAAGAAGATAGAGAGGACATGAATGATTTTGTATTCAGATTGTGAGCGAGAGAGGCAGTTTTGTTTTCAGTGTTTCTTGGTCGTCCAAAGGCGGATTTGAGCGTAAAGACAGGCGTTGGAAATCTAGGAGAGAGAGTTTTCTGTTGTCAGTGACCAAAGGTGCCTGCGAGCACATTCAATCTGGTGTATTTGCTGTGTAAAGACTTCCTCGGATCAATCCTAATAAAGCGGACGCCCATCTTGAAAGCGAACCCGGAGACGTAGTCCACCAGGGACGAACTCTGTAATCAATGTTTGCTATCCCTTTTCTCTGTTCTTTGCTATAATTTCATTCATAATATGCTTCTCGTTTAAGTTGTAAATGTTTTAGATTTCTTTCAGTCTTCCACATTAAGCAATTCAGTTAACAATCAATTCACTGATGGCAATTAATCAATTCTACTTTAGCACTTAATTTCGATCACATTCAGATCATATATTTTGGTATCAGAGCGGGTTGTGCTTTGTAGTCTTTTTGCCAGTGAATGTTAACTAGGTTAGGATTGCAACATGGAGAAGGAATGCTTGAGGAGTTCGATCTAGAAATCAGAAAGCGAAAAGTTGCTCATCAATCAACAATGACAGGAACTGAAGCAGGTGAAACTCCTGAAGTGAAGGTCATGGACGAGAACCAAGTTCAACAAATGTTTTTGAACATGCAGCAGATGTTGGGAGAACTCTACGAAGATAAGAAGGCGAGAGATGCAACCTCTTCGTCAAAGGCATCGAACAAGGACAAGGGGAAGGGAAAAGATGATAAACCTCCTTCTCCTCCATCATCTCCATCATCATCGTCATCATCATCATCATCTTCTTCTTCTAATTCAAATTTTGAAATAGAAAAGAAACCTCATAAATCTCTTTTGAAACTTGATGTAAATTTTGAACTACCTGTTTATGATGGCGAAATGAACCCAGAGAAACTAGATAACTGGATTAAGGAGTTAGAAGTGTATTGTAGGATTCAAAACATTTCTGATGAAAAGACAAAAACCCAGTTATGTACTCTTAAGATGGGGGGCACTGCTTTAATTTGGTGGGAGAGTAAAACACAGATAGATTTAAAGCGTAAAGGTAAAGTCATCTCCTCATGGTCTAAGTTTTTAAAAGCTCTCAGGAAACAATTCTATCCATTGGGATACATGCAGCAAGCTGTTATTGATTGGCAGCATTTGCGGCAAGGTAGGGAACAAAATGTTTAGGAGTTTACTCAGGAGTTCAGGAAGAAAGCGTTGGCGCTTGGTATCCCTTTGGATACACGTGAGATTTTATTAAAGTACATTGGCAGTTTGATGTTTAATCCTAATGACTTTGATGAAGTATGTGTTCAAGCCATACATATCGAATCAGGTGGCAGACCATTCAAGTTTTCATCGAAGACATCCAAACAGTTGGATTCCAAAGACAGCAAGAAGAAGAGTAGTTTGAAGGGAAAGAAGACAACGACAACTCAAAAGGAAGGTGAAAGACCTACTTGTACTCACTGCCAGATGATCGGACATGATGAAGCCAGATGTTGGAAACTTCACTTGGAACTCAGACCAGAGAAGTTCCAGAAGAAGAAAGGTGAAAAGAAGGCTACGACAACAATCCAACAAGATCTAGGCTCCGATTCAGGTGATGAAGGGAAAATAACCGCAATGGTTACGACAGGTAAAAACTCTGACGCTAGTTCAAGTTCAAGTACTTCTGCTTCTTCTTCAAACATTAATCATCTGGATGAAGATAAAATAGTTTACTTATTTCACATAAGGGTAACTTCTAAGCACACGAAAATAGATACATTGGTTGACACTGGGTCACAGGCAAATTTAATATCTGAATCATTAGTTAAGAAATTGGGTTTGGAGATACAAAATCATCCAAGACTATACCCATTAGGTTGGCTAAAGGAAAAGACTCAAATTAATGTCACAAAGCAGTGTCATTTAAAATTTGCCATCACATCTAATTACATTGATGAAGTGGATTTAGATGTGATACCGTTAAACATATGTGGAATAGTGCTAGGAAGTCCTTATCTCTATGATCGTGATGCGGTGTTTCATAGGAAAGAGCATAAATATCATCCTAAGAAAGATGGGATTGAATACATCATCCGGGCACATAAAATCAAAGCTCACTTGGATTTAGTTAATGCTAACCAGTTGAAGCGTCTAATAAGTTCAAGTAAAAGATATATATTGATGGTTGTAAAAGAAAAACATAAGGATCTACATGATGCTTTTTCAAGTTGTGAATCTCAGTTTAAAGATAGTTTGGTTAAAGTGGTAGATTCTTTTCAAAGTCTATTTAAAGAACCAAAACATCTGCCTCCTAAACGGGAAATACAACATGGGATACAGTTGATGTCTGATGCCTCTCTTCCTAATATCGGAATGTATCACATGTCAGTCAAAGAGCACGAAGAAATAAAGAAACAAATCCAAGAAATGGTTGTGTTGACCACACTTTGTCAACGACCCCATAGCAGTACACCCCCATTTTTTCAAATGGGATTCGTCATGTTCGACATGGTTGCGCCATTCAGATTCCATCATCTAGATTTCATCGCCGATCGACAGTTTTATAATGATGTAAACCCATTCTGCATTGTTATGATGTAAATGATCTAAGTAAGACCGTCCATGTATGTAACAACCTAGGTAAGCCTAGTATGTTGTTGATGACTCCCATCCTAGGAGGTTTTTTGTCTCACTGATTCACGAAAGTGATCGGCAGAGTTTTTCCCTCCAGCCTCACCCCAAAGCTAGGGTGGATTTTGTCATCAGCATGCTAAGTGAGTCCTAGTGTTCTATCGAGTCATTGTAAAAGTAGTTTGAACTACTTGGTCTACTAGATCATATGTTGAGTCGCAGAACTGGGTATTTATTTGAGGGTCTATACAAATGGGTTTTCCCCCTTCATGTATGTAAATGTATTATCTCATGTAAAAGAGGGTTGGAAAAATAATTATAATCCCCTCTTAGTCAATTAGTTAAATTTTCTGGTCAATTAATTAATAAAATCTTAAACCAGAAATTTAATTAATTTAGGGTCCTAAATTAGGATTAAATCTTTAAAGGCAAAATTTGTGGGTCCTTGTAAAATGATTTTGAAAGCCCCAGGCCAAGGGAATATTGAGAATTTTAAGAAATATTGGACCCTTGGGCCCTGGTGGTTAAGTCAAGGTCAAAATTTTGGGATAATTAACTCAAAAATAATATTTTTGAGTTAATTAAAATTGAATTAAATGATAAATTCGTTTTTTCCCCAAAATTTTAATTTCAACGCTCCGGATTAAAAGATAATTAAATCTTTTGGATGGTTGAGATTATTTTGACGAGGATCATCCAAACTAGCCGTTAGAGATCTTGTCCTATAAATTTAGAGGTCTTTGTCAGTATTGAGTCATCCGATCTCAGAATCGTGCACTTGCTCTTAGAAGCTCTTGTAAACTTTTTGAGGAATAAAGCTAAAGACTTTGGGGTTACAAATCTGGATGTTCCTTCTCAGATCTATGTGGTGAATTGTCTCTAAACTCTGCTACTTGGTTTCTTGCATTTTATGGTTGATGGCCTTCGTGGATTAATCTGCATATAGGTATCTTATGCAGTTTTCTGGGTTTATAAAATAACATTCTGATTTTTTTTACAAAGGTCTCATGTTGTTTTCTTAAATCTCTATCAGTCTAAAATTCAGATCTAAGTGTGCAGGGAATTTTTTTTTTAAGATTGGGCGTCTGGGGAAGTCTTCGGTTGGACCAACCGACTCTCAATAAGCATAAATCTGATAAGCTCTTTATTTGTTAAATTCCGGGTCTATCTTACGATATTTATTTTGCAGGGTTTCGAAGGCTTGTGCCTCTCACTAAAAATTTTAAACTCCTGAAAATTGTGCTAAATGGATTTTGATCTGACCATGAGGGTTTTAAATTGTAAATTAGTTGTAAATTTGTAAATTTTTTAGGACTATGAGGGTTTATTTGTTTCATGGTGTGTATATCTTCAGATCTTTATTGCAGGTTCAGGATCGAAATTTGCTTATCTAGGGCAGATCTAGCCCCCAAAGGCCAGATCTGGCCTCAAATCTCCACTGTGGATGAATCTGGACATTGTCTCAATTTAAGGAGCAAGAGATCTGAGCTTGAATCAGGAAAATTTAAAGTTTGCTGGGCGAATTTGTGTGCACCGGGCTCAATTGCTGTCTTTCCTATTCAATCTGCCCTCATCCGCTTTTAATTTTCCTTTGCCTGTCCAAATCGACCTGCATTTAAAAGCAAATCTGCTCCTCTATTGCAAACGCTGCCTTGATCCCTGTCCATCGATTTTCATATCTGCCTGCCCCTCACCATCGATTTGCAAATAAAGGGGCAAATGCATCCCTTCCATCTCTGCAATCGACTATGCATTCCATCCTCACGCTGCCCCTGTCTTGGACATTAACCCTCGCCCTGCAAACAAACGCAAACAGCAAAGGAATCATTTCAAATCTGCCATCGATCTCGATTTTCCGCATTCAAATCTGCATGCCGTCCAGCTTAGCTCCAATCGACCTGCACAAAAGAAAAAAGAAAAAAAAAACGCATATGCAAATTTGAAGCCCGTGCCATCTCCTCCGCGGCAATCTTCGCTCCAACCTGCAAAGCGACACACACAAAACGACAAACGAGCTCAGGCAGATATCAAATCATAAAACCCTCGTTTCAATTTTTGTATAGTTTCCGATTTCTGTTTAGGCGTTGATTTCGTTAGCTTAGGTTTATTTAGTGAGTCGGCTTCCATTTTAATATTTCGATTTCGATTTTATTGTTTAGTTTCCGTAGATATAGTTTAGATCTAGGTTTTAAGTTTCGATTTTCATTTTTATTTTTAAGTTTAGTTCTAATTTGATCGATTTTCAGAAGTTTCGATTTGTTTGACTAGGTTAGCGTAAGTTTTATTTAGATGGGTTTCATTTTATTCATTTAGTTTAGTTTTCTAACGTTTAGCTTTAGTTTAATTGTAATTTTAGTTTTGTTTAGATTAGAACTTTTGTTTAGACTCTAATTTTGTATTTAGTTCTAACTTAGATTTAATTTAGTTTGTTTTAGGATTTAACTTTATTAGATTTTAAATTCTGATTTTGGTTTAGTTTAGATTGTAACTTTTGTTTTAAGTCTAACTTTTAGTTTTAATTCAGTTAGATTTTGATTTTGTTTTTTAGATTTCAAATAATAAAAAATTATAAAAATTTCAAAAATCATTAAAAAAAAAATATAAAATACAAAAATATAAATTTTTTTTCAAAATTTCAATAGTCAAATGTGCTAATTTTGTTTTTATCTAAAGTTTTGACTATAGAGACATTTTCTGGATCGAAATTAATTGAAGCATCATAAATCTGGAAATCTTTCAAACATCTGGCATTTTCATTTATGGTTGTGGTGTTTTTTCAATTGAATATCATTAATCAATCGTATTTTAATAAGCAGCAGTTAGTCATCACTTACTGGTTTATAATTGCATAACGGGACTCTGTTTGACTCCATAAGGCACTGGTCTTAGCGTGATATCTAATATAGATCTGTGGAATCTCGTTCATTTTATAAGTATTTGATGTTTTGGCTGTGTCTCCTGGATTTGTCATCCTCATTTATAATAGGGTCTACCTCCCTTAACTTGCAAGGAGACAGTTTAAAGAGAGAGATTGGGGATAAGAGTGACAGCCCCCAATCTGAGCCGTTGTCGCGGTGCCTGGACAATCTGTGCGACAACAGGTTGGAAAAGGCTTCATTCGACCCAGTTCATCTCATGTGGTTCACCCATAATTTTGGTTGCTAAGCAAAACGGGCCATGGGGAATGTGTGTCGACTTTAAAGCTTTTGATTCACTTAAACAGAGAATTGTCACAACACCAATCTTAGCTTTAATAGATCTTCAACAACTATTTGAAATTGAATCAGATGTTGGTGGTTATGCAATGGGTAAGGAAACAATGATTCACCCAGATCATCAGTCGCTTCAATACCTTCAGTCACAGACTAAGTTACAACAATCTCGCCACTACAGATGGATGGGATTTCTTCAGCAATTTCACTTAGTAATTACGTATAAGAAAGGTGTAACAAACAAAGTAGCTGATATGTTGTCTAGACCGTCTTTGAATGCTTTAGTAGTACTGTAGAATAGTTCATTGAAACTTGAAAGGTATATAGAATAGTATAGTATTGATGTTGATTTCAAAGATATTTATGAATCACTAACTCATGGTACTCAGGTGGAAGAAGTCAATTTTCATATTCATGACAAGTTGTTATATCATCTGGGCAAGTTGTGCATACCACAAACAGAAAGGGCGCATGTTATTCGGGAAGCTCATTGTTCTCGAATTGCAGGACATTTTGGCACAAGCAAGACTATGGCGCAAATTCAAAGGTATTGTCGCTGGCCTCGCATGTATGAAACAATTGTGAAGTACATTAAAGGATGTGTGATGTGTTCGACAAGAAAGCCAAGCAATCAAAATATTGGTTTGTACATGCCACTTCCAGTTCCTTTGCGACCATAGGACAACATTTCCATGGATTTTGTTGGAGGACTGCTTATGTCTAGGAGAGAGCATGATTACATGTATGTCGTGGTTGATCGATTCAACAAGATGTGCATTCTTGTTTCGTGCAAAAAGCAAGTGATTGCAGAACAAACGACACAAATGTTCTTTCAACAGACCGACGGACAGACAGAAGTGGTGAACATGACAGTGATACATATTCTTCGAGGTTACTGCAGTAAACATCCTAAGTTGTGGGATGAATCTTTACCTTATGTGCAACATGCTTACAATTGAGCCTTACATTCTTCGACTAATTGATCGCCATTTGAAACATGTTTGGGTTATCTACCAAAGTCACCGATGGACTTCATGTTTGGTGAAAAATATGAAGTGGATGGACATGACGATTCAAACAAAGTAGTTAAGTTCATTCAATGGATACAACAGATACATGAAGCAGTGCAGGATCAGTGAGAGAAGAGTCAGGCCAAGTACAAACTATGCCACGACAAGTATCGAGTCTATCATCATTTCAGGTTGGCGATCAGGTATGGTTGTATATCAGTAAAGACAGGTTGAAAGGAGAAGGTAAGAAACTGAAACCCTTCAGGTATGGTCCTTTCAAGATTGTTGAAAAGGTTGGAAATAATGCGTTCCGGTTAGATTTACCTCCTTACATGCGTATTTATTCAATTGTAATTGTAGAAAATCTGAAGTTGTATGAACCTCTGCTGATCATTGATCTCGAGGAAGATACACAAATTCCTACTATTGATGATTTAGCACCCGAGTATATGAATGAGTTGCAGGAAGATACCATCTTGGACAAGAAAATTCACACTTCAAGGCGAGGAGATGTTGAATATCTTCGAGTGGGACTCAAGGGCATGAATCCGAGCAAGGCAAGGTGGATAGAGATCGGAAAAGTGAGGGAGCTGTACCCTCACCTGATGTTTTCCTAAATCAAACTTTCGTTGTCCAAAAGCTTTCAAGTGGAGAGGATTGATCCAGGAGGATCTTGTTTTAGTGCAGATCTATAGTGAGGTCCAGTTTAGCCTTCAGATTGCCAGGTCCTCCAGTATTCCGGATGAAAGTTACTTCGTCATGGTTGAGTTGGATGTCATGGTTTAAAATGTGGTTCAAACTTGGTGTCAAAGTGTATGTGGGTTCATGGTGATGTAATGGTGTCATTATGTAATGGTCATAGTTCTAAACCTATGGTCAAATCCTAACGTGGAGACATTATGTAATGAACCTAAGTTCTAAAGGTTCTAAAACTATGGTGTATTAAAAACCTAAGCCTAAAAGACCTAGAGCATCAAAAACTATGGTACAAAACATTGCTATGTATTAAAACCTAAGCAATTGGGTTTCGGACTTTGTTATACAAACTATGTAATAAACCCACAGTCCTAAACCGCTAAGAGCTGACCGTGTTGGAACCGTTTAACATGTGAATAGGCAGAAATGTCAGCAATCAACAGTCGGGAGTTTAACTGCCGAGACTTAACTGTAACTGCAACTGCGTCAGAATTGGGATATGTGTATGCTGCGACAGTTAATAAGACTGTTGCAGAAACCGTCGAAAGATAGATTGTGACCGCTGGAGGTGAGTTGTCACATGGATAACATTGACTGCCTGTCAGCGGAAGCCGCCGGGATCAGATCGCGAGATGTCAATAGGAGGTTAGGCCGCACCCGATCACATGCACGCTGTTAGCTCAATGTCCGCGTGGTTAATCTGATTGTCAGTGCCTATTTATATTATAAGGTTCTTATTTGGGTTTTTATGTTAAATGCGCAAGGTGTAAAGGTTATCCACCATATCACTTATCTTCTAGGTGTTACCATATTATAAGACCGAGACATAAACACCCTTATTTGCTTAACAACCATACTAAACTTGGCCAAAGGAGTTTGAGACCTCAACATCTATTTAACTCGGCCTTTTCAAATGATGAAGATGGAAAGGACATGAGTGAATTTGTATTCAGATTGTGAGCAAGAGAGATGGTTTTGTTTTCAGTGTTTCTTGGTCGTCCAAAGGTGGATTTGAGTGCAGAGACAGGCGTTGGAAAGCTAGGAGAGAGAGAGCTTTCTGTGGTCAGTGACCAGAGGTGCCTGCGAGCACATTTAGTCTGGTGTATTTGCTGTGTAAAGACTTCCTCGGATCAATCCTAGTAAAGCGGATGCCCATCTTGAAAGTGGACCTGGAGACATAGTCCACTAGGGACGAACTCCGTAATCAATGTTTGCTGTCTCTTTTCTCTGTTCTTTGCTGTAATTTCATTGATAATATGCTGCTCGTTTAAGTCGTAAATGTTATAGATTTCCTTTAGTCTTCCACATGAAGCAGTTCAGTTAACAATCAATTTAGTGATGGAAATTAATCAATTATACTTCAACACTTAATTTCGATCACATTCAAATCATTGGGAGAAGCTATAAAGACTTTCCATGAAAATCCCTTGGAAAAGAAACTACATGAGACCTATGGTTGAATGATATACTTCAACAAGTACCAAAGCACAAGCCTTCAAAGAATACCCAAGTTGAATATTAACTTCTAGGGTTCCCACTTGGTGTGATGACTAGGGCATCAAATTTCCGAAGATCCCACCGTAGGAATTGTGTCAAAACACGAGGATCACTAGAGGAGACACTAAGGAAGAGATCTATCCAAGTGGAATTCAAAACACTCTCCTCTAATGGATTTCACATCGAGCCCTAGAGAAGCCTCCTTATCCTTAAGGGGACGAAGAAAAGAGGTAAAAAAGGAGGTGCAAGATTTGGGAGAAGCTATAAAGACTTTTCATGAAAAAACCCTTGGAAAAGAAACTACAAGAGACGTAGGGTTGAGAATTGATACGTGATATATTTACATTGAAGGTCAAGGTAGGCAAGAGAAAATGCTATGAATGATATACTTCAACAAGTACCAAAGCACAAGCCTTCAAAGAATACCCAAGTTGAAGGATTAACTTCTAGGGTTCCCACTTGGTGTGATGGCTAGGGCATCAAATTTCCGAAGATCCCACCGTAGGAATTGCATCAAAACATGAGGCTCACTAGAGGAGACACAAAGGAAGAGATCTATCTGAGAAAAATTCAAAACACTCTCCTCTAATGGATTTCATACCAAGCCCTAGAGAGGCGTCCTTATCTTCAAGGGGACGAAGAAAAGAGGTAAAAAAAGGAGGTAAAAAAAGAGTCATATATCAATTTAGAAGAGATTACCAAGGATTAAGACCAGTGCCTAACAATTGGAAAAATTGGAGTCAACGATTATCTTGATTTGACAACTTTGCTCTTCAAGGAGACCCAGAAGGAGTTCCACTACCCTTAATGGAAGCAACAACAAAATGACTTCTAGATGTTTATACTTCGATGACACTTTTTGATGGAGTTTCAAGGATGCAGAATGCAATAGAACCTCTAGGAACATTTATTCATTCATTATCCATGAATAACACACAAATTTTCCCAATAGCTTCAATGTTTAGACAAAATTTTATTAATTAGGTCACATTTAAATTTTAAAACCATGAGATAACATTCCATGCATTAGACATTAATCAAAGATGAAAATATAGCATTAAACATCACTTACAAGACAATGAAGAATATATCCATCCATCAAAATGCCAAAATGAAGCTCGGAGAGAGATAGTGAAAATTTCCACACATCAAAATGCATCCAAATCATCCAAATTCATCCAACAATTGCAGGTCCGAAATTCTCAAGAAGAGATATTGAAATCCTTCTGATGATGGATAGAATGCGACTAGGTCTCATCTATTTATACTTGAGTTATGAGTTCAAAAAAGAAAAGACAAAGCCCCTCCAATGCCTAAAATGTCTAGTAACCCACCCATGGTTACAAGCCAACCATAATTGCTCAAAATTTAAATGAAATAAGCCTTCTTAAGCCCATGCAAGGCTAACATGTAGGCCTAGAAGGGCAACGTTGAGGTCTCAAGTGCTAAGGATGAGCGTGAGGGCCTTAAGAATGATGAATAAGAGGGGAATGCCCTCCAAATGTTGTGAAACACCTCCAAACCCCAATTTGGGCTTTGTGGGCTTCAAATGGGTCTCATGGGTCTCCAAGTGGCTCATAATCAAGTCGATGCTCCATCAATGAGGGCTAGAAGATGATGCCTTGAATTTGACATGCTTCTTGCCAATGTGGATTCGTCATAGTTTCGAACATAGTCCCGCACGTGGGATCGTGTTTTTGCATATGGTCCTATAACGCTTCCTACATGGTTCCAAAAAAGGTCGCATGGTTTTGCAGACTTGAATTATTTTTTTATTTTTATTTTAATTTTTTCAATTTTATCTTTAACTTTGAGTTTGGGTGGACCTAGGGTGGGTTTAGGGGAGAGTGAGGATGAGCTTAAAAGGCTAGGATTCTCTTGTGTAGGAAGATGTTATTGTGTTGAGATGTCATCTCGATCTAGTGCCATGGTCCCCTTGTCCAAGACTTCAACAACAATAATAAGGGCTTCATCTTTAATTCCATGACCACCATCTACTTTACTACCACCACATGGAGGCCCACACAATGGTCGTGTTCATGCAAGGAGAGAATGGTAGATAGATTCACTACTTTATTTGTCAATTTATAGATGACAGATTAGACTTTAGTGTTTTGAATTTGGACTTTTCGGTTTTCCTACTTCAGTGTGTAAATGGCCTATTTTGTAAACCTTACTATTGTTGAGAAATTAGGGTGTTTAATTCAATTTCTCTCTCATGATAATTACTTGTGATTTGATTATGCTTCTTTACTTAGATCTTATCTTCATTAGATTATTACGTTCTTCATCAAGTCAATTATCAAATGCACAAGAGACACAATATTTAGGCTTTCTAGCCAGGGCCAAAACATTTGCCTCTTGGAGAGGAAAACCCGATAATCATTCTTCTTATAGATCATCAATTGATGAGTACCAAGACCATGACAAAGACCCTTGACACCGATATGCCTCCAAGACCCTTGTCACTTTCTCTTCTAGGCTCCGTATGTTGATCTCGCTTTTCTGCACCATGCTGCACCATCACTAGGAAAGCTCGGTTCCTAGCCCTAAATAGTGATGTTCTTTCCTTGATTTGACCTCAGTCTCTTGCTATGATATCCTTACTGTGATAGCCTTTGTCCTCCATGAATAGATCTCTTTTACTGTGATGACCGTCTTACTTGCTGCCTTCTTTCCACTGTAAATATATATTACTGAATTTGTGAGATCAATGACAGAGGCTAGCACTGCCTCTCCTCCGCACTGATCTCAGTCCTTTTGCATTCCTTACAACCTTCCTTGATGAGTTGCTTCAGCACTGTATAGATACCACTTTTTGCATTGCATAGAAGACCCTTTTCTTTGCTGTGGTAGCCCTCGACCCACCTGAGATATGTGAGGTGTGTTTCACCCAAAACAGAGACAACACAAAGGCCTTTCTTCCTTCGCTGAACTCCCTTTCTTCTTCACTGGACAACTTCCTCCTTTTGCACCAAAATGCAAACTATGATTCACAGTTCTATCTCAGAACATGTCCGAACTGATCTACCCAAATGAGGCCACAATCCCTCCTATATATAGGGACTGTCTCCCTATTCTAGGCCGACATGTATTTCTGTAGATGACTGACTTGAACAGTTGTTTGTGGGCCAACTTGACAAGGAGTGTCTCCAACATGTTTGAGCCGACTTCAAGGAGCATATTGACAAGGTCTTGGAGCATACAAATTACATCAATAATTGTCCTTTACAAGTGTAACAATACTTCATATACATGACTCTAAATTACATATTTATGACAAGATGACAAACCCCTAAAGACATCAAGAAGAAGTCTTTAACCTATAACAAAAATTCATTGCTCATGAAACCCATGAGTCAAGCATTTACAAAATACATTTTATATTCTTTGTCTTCTTCATTACATAAATTCATAATTACAAGTCATTATGAAGACCGAACTTAGTTACACTTTTCAACACTCCCTCTTAACTAGGGAGGTATTCATAGTGGTACATGGTCATTCTCAATCTGAAGAATCTCATAAGAAGAATTCAATTGGTAATCCATTTGTTATAGCATCATATTAACCAACATTGTTACAGTGCAAGGCCTTGACTAACAACTCCATCTCTCCACGAGACCATGAGCTACAATGCTTGTGAGACCAATGATTATAAACACCATCATCATTGTCTCCATGGTACGTACTCCACCCGAGTGTTCACCGAGTATGACCTCAAAGAATATCCATCCTTCCACGACTAATCTCTCCTTGGATGCCCTAATACATCCCCTAAAAGAGTATCAGGTGCCATATGATTACCCAATCCTCCATTCTGTCTTCCTAGGTGAAGACCAGAATGTCATGTCTATCTCTCCCTCTCAACTACGGAGGACACATTCCACAAAGGAATGTACACATTCCTATACAAGGAATGTACCTAAGCTCCCTCTTGGCTTAGGAATTACCAAGTTTTTTCCAAGTGAGAAACTTCTTAACAGGCTCCCTCTTAATTAGGGCCCTGCAACTGCAATGATGAAAACACTCGACTGCTCATGAAGGACTCCTTCCTTCAATGTCATGAATTTCTTTGTTGATGAGGAGCCTTCATCTTTGGGATCTCTTTACTAGGGCACAAATCATCCATCACTTTTCATTCTTTTCAGAAAGTGATCCATCAAATTTTCCTTTGGTCTAGCTTCATATCATGTTGCTTTCCTTCGAAGCATATTTCTTTCAAGGATCTTTCATCCTGCCACATGGTTACCAATTTGTGGAAGACATATACTTTCCTTTGGCAACCCTGCACAAGCTCATGCAGATATTATTCAATTATAAATTTGAATACTTAAATCAAAAGTTACTTTAGTGATGATCTTTCACGATGACATCTTCTTGTAGACATCGGTATCCCTTGTTTATAGATTGACACATCTCCTAAAGATATGTATTTCCAAGGGTTTCCATCTTTTCCAAACTTCTATCAGAGTCTACATATCTTCCCATGAGATTTTTTCGGTCAAGTCTTCTTGGCTTCCTTTGGATGTTGACAACCTCTGATCATGGTTGTGTTTCTCATGATCTCTTCCCCTTTCTTTCTCCACACAATTTTATTTCATTCCCAGGAATTTCCAATGTCCAACTCCTTGATAATGTACAATCACCTCATATTCCATATGAGGACATATTATGTTGATTTCATTTGGTGTGGAACATGTCTATTGACAACTTGTGCATCGAAAGAGTTTTTGCTTTCTTTGATCATACTTCTAAAGATAGAAGTATATTACCTGCAACAATATGACATGACTACATAACATCCAGTGTCAGCATAAATATATATACCTCATTTCCTTCTTTTGAGTTAACCTGCAACATTTTTTCTTAGAATGAAGAGTTTCATTCCCTTGACCTGCTTCATCAATATGTCATCATATCCTAATCCCAGAATTCTGCAAGATAGGACTTTGATGAAAACTTTGCTTTCTTTATAACTAGTGAATCCAAAAGAGGATTCCATTAGAAAATGTCAACTCCTGTTTCCTTATTGATTATTGAATGATGAACCTTGATCTTGATGACTGCCTTCTATAAATGTTGTTTTCAGTGAGGTTCCTGTTGATTTTTTCTTGAGTGTTGGGGTAGCATCGGATGTGCTCTAGCTCCCAAAATTTGTGGAGGGACTAGAGTACACGAGATCTCCATGACCCAGAAAGGGATTTGGGAAATTCCATCCAGTTTTGGAGATAATTAATTAATTAATATTTTTAATTAAGGACCCTAAGTCTAACTTAGGAAAATTAAATATTAAAGGTAATTAATTAAAACATGTGATGGAAATGACTCAAGTCACACGAATCAAGCTTTCTTTTAATCTTAGCCATCGATTCAGGATTAGATCATGGTTGTTGGTTTCCCAACGAGAAAGTATAAAGGAAAGGCTTGGGGTCAGTTGGAGGACACACACATGGAGGCAGAGCACTGAGACTGAGTTGAAATTTTAGGGCGGGTTTGCGAAGAATTTTCAGAAGTGTTTCAGCTGCGGAGAGGGGTAGTATTGGCTAAGGGGATGATCTAATCCCAATGCCAAGAAACAACAAGAGGTAGCAACCTTGAGTAGTGCAGAGGAGCAGGGGCAGCAACAGCAGCTACGCAGCACAGAGGGCTTCAACTGCTACACAGGCCCAGAAAGGGCAGCGCTGAGCCAACAAGAGATCTCCAGGGTTACGCAGAGGCCATCCAGGGCAGTGTAGGCATTGCTTCACCCAGTCTAGGGTTACGCAACCCTCTCTAGGCTAGCGCAGAGGCTAGCAGATCCGACATAGGGGCTTCAGGGGCAGCCTTAGGGTTTCTAGAGGCAGAAATTGGCTGAGTCTTGTAAATCCCATTTGAGGGTGTGGATCAGTCAGGTTTTCAGTCTCTAGAATAGCAGGTTAGCTGCAGATCTATTTTTTTCATTGTCGGGTTAACCAGTGAGGTGGCCAAATTTGTTGTATTCAGAAACTACTTAATAATATAAACCCTCCAGTAGTCAGAAGACCGGTTTTCTTGCATTGGGTTTTTCCGGGGATAGTTGTCCATAAAATCTTGTGTGTTCTGTCTATGTGCATGTATCTTTGCTTAGATCTGAATCGGTGAAAGTCTGATATATGTTTACTTCGATATTAATTTGATTTTCAACATTAATAACTTGATTAAGTAGGAGAAGTATAACCAGATTTTATAGTATGGTTTCTGCATAAAGTAATATTCAGAAATTTTGACAGTTCCTAGGAGTCACTTTTATCTCATAGCATAGATGTCACGTAAATGTTTTCAGACATCCTCCCATGACAAGTACTCCTACTTTAATGCCTCCATCATGATGCCAATTCTAAAGTGATGTATCTACCATAATATTTTACAACCGACAGATACCTCTTAAAGAGGAAGATGATCTCACTCATAATAGAGATTTTTCATTCTTCTTTCATAGGTTTCTTTGAATTTGGTTCTTCTATTTTTTCGGCGACATGGGCTTCTTCCTTTTTCGTCTTGTCCTTATTAGATTTGGGACAATCCTTCTTATAGTGCCCAAGTTCATTACATCCATAGCATCGTAACCTATCCATGTTTCTTCTTTTCTTCTAGGGACCAAACTTACCAAATCTTCCCTATAGGATTGATTCTCTTCATTTGATCCTATATCAACTTAGCTTTTAACCTCGTCTCTTACAAAGAGACCATAGATCCTGGAATGTTGTCGCTTCTTTCTTCCCATAGATACTTGAAGTGAAGTTTTCCCCATCCCTTTGGTAGATCATTCAACACCACTGTAGTCATTTCTTTATCAGACATTACTTCTCCCAATCTCGTAGTTGATCTCGTATTTCAGAAATCTTCATAAAATATGAAGTGATTCCTTCCTCTCTTGACAACTTCAACTTGTATAGTTCTTGTCTTAGAGATATTACTTTCCCTGCAGTACCCACTGAGAACAACTCCACCAATTTGTCATATATTTCTTTTGAAGATTCTAGTTTTGACACATAGGGCAGGAGAGACTCCTCTATGGATCCTATTAGAATCCTCTGGGCTCTTATGTCTCCCTTAAGGTATGTGCTTGAGTATATTCTTTTGAAGGTCTAGTTGCTAACCTTTTGATATAGTTCATGGTTCCATTCTCAGTAAGATTTAGATCTGTCCTTTTCTTCCATGCAAGAAAGTTTGAAACCCCAACCAGTTTGTTGCTTTCTTAGCAAAAAGACATTTTGACAGATTCAAATGAAGTCATAAATATACTTACTTGAATAGGTGCTTTTCTGATACAACCAACTTCCTTGTTGATGATGATATAGATAGTAGTTGAATCTCCTTCTTAGATTGGCTTCTTCAAGAGTGGTGTAAAGCGGTAGATCACCTTGGATGGCTTGATGACTTCAGCAAAATGGTGATTTGGCTTCAATCACGAGATAGCTTTAGATTCCTTAAAGATAAAGATCACCTCCTTGATCTTGCTTTTCTTCTTGAAAGGACCTTGGAGTATAAGTCCTTTAAGTAAGGTCTTTGATCTTTTGGAGATGGTTTGAGGGTTTTCCAATTTCTACAAGCTTCTCTTTGAATGGAGGTCTTCTTCCTTGGATCTAGGGTTTTGACCTTTTAATGTAGATCTCTTTTCTTTGAAGTTTCCCTTGAAAGCTGATCTTTGACCTCCTTCTCAAAACTCGATCCTTGTGTCTTCTTGCAAAACTGCCCTTTCTTGTCTTCAACACCTTAGCTTTGAAACCATGTTTAGAAATTAGGGTGTTTAATTCAATTTCTCTTTCATGATAATTACTTGTGATTTCATTATGCTTCTTTAATTAGATCTTATCTTCATTAGATTATTATGTTCTTCATCAAGTCAATTATCAAATGCACAAGAGACACAATATTTAGGCTTTCTAGCTAGGGCCAAAACCTCTCCCTCTTGGAGAGGAAAACTCGATAATCGTTCTTCTTATAGACCATCAATTGACAAGTACCAAGACCATGACAAAGACCCTTGACACTAGTATGCCTCCAACACCCTTGTCACTTGCTCTTCTAGGCTCCTTATGTTGATTTTGCTTTTCGGCACCATGTAGAAATTTTGAGCCCAACCCCGGTTATCAGTTTCTCCTTATTACTCCCATGTAGTTAAATACCCATTCCCATAAACATACATTCAACAAGCTGGAAATAATAAATATTTCTGAAAACACAAATTCTGGATATTTCAAAGTGCTGGAAAATGCAGAAATAAAACTTAGAAATTATTTCAGCCACACACAAAAAATGACACGCTGATTTTTGGTCAATATGACCCTGGAAAAACCCCCTACAACTCTTGGGGAAAACCAGTTCGAAAGCTCTTCTTTATTTCTGAATATTGCTTTTACAGCGAAACAGAAAAAACACTGTAAAAATTCCAGCAACCAAAATTACAGACTTATCTCGATTTCCGTGCTTGCACACCACCTCGAAAATTGTGCCAAATTAGCAACTTACAAACAAATTTTTTTACAACATTAATGACAACAATAAATGTTGTACGACGATCTCGGAAAACGTGTTGGAACAACTGTACGAAACTGTATGGATTTGTACAACCCTCCTCGAAATTCGTGCCCAGAAACTGCCTCGAAATCTGCGGGAAGCTAATGTCCTTTTTCTCGAGTTTTGTGCCGAAAATATCAGCTGTACTTCTCCTCGATTTTCGTGCCCAGATTTCTGCCTCGAACTCCATGCTTAATGCTGTAGCCCTCTTCCTCAAATTTTGTGCCTCCCTTTCTTGGAAACAATGCCTCTCTCTTGCTGTACGGATTTATGCCTTGGGATTTGTGCCAATAAGGCGCTGTACGAATTTGCTGAAGAATCCTTGCTGCTGCCCTCCAACTTCTCACTACTCAGAAAATCTCCTTGCTTTCTTCTCCTCCTCTCCCAATCTGCTCATGAAAGAATGAATGACCTTCTATCTTCTTTTTCTTCTTTAACCTAACCCTAAGTGACTTTTGGGAAATCCCTAAATCCAATGGCTGAGATAGCTTTCGATGTAGGGCTGAGATTAAATGTGCATTTAAATCTCACTTTCTATTTTTTAATTCACCCCACTTTAATAAAGACCCACTTAGCCTTTTATTTCCAAAGTCACTTTTCACTTTCTAAGTTCACATTGACTTTATTAAAGTCACTATAAAATTAGACTTAGTAACTTTATCACTTATAAAGTTACTTTTAAATTAGATTTGACTTTACCACTTATAAAGTCACTTTAGGAGAAAAAGTTAAATACATTTGGACACTTTTCCCTAGGTCAAAGATCAAAGCCTTAGGGAACCACTTGTCCTCTGGTACCCAAATTTTAACACACCATGCTGCACCATCGCTGGTAAAGCTCGGTTCCTAGCCCTAAACAATGATGTCCTTTCCTTGATTTCACCTCGACCTCTTGCTATGATATCTTTGCTGTAATAGGCTTTGTCCTCCATGAATAGATCTCCTTTACTGTGATGACTGTCTTACTTGCTGCCTTCTTTCTGCTGTAAATATATATTACTGAATCTGTGAGATCAATGACGGAGGCTAGCACTACCTCTCCTCCGCATTGATCTTAGTCCTTTTGCATTCCTTACAACCTTCCTTGATGCGCTACTTCAGCACTGTATAGACACCACTTTTTGCACTACATAGAAGACCCTTTTCTTTGTTGTTGTAGCCCTCAACCTACTTGATATATGCGAGGTGTGTTTCACCCAAAACAGAGACAACACAAAGGCCTTTCTTCCTTTGCTGAACTCCCTTTCCTCTTCGCTGGACAACTTCCTCCTTTTGCACCAAAACACAGACTATGATTCATAGTCCTATCTCAGAACATGTTCGAACTGATCTACCAAAATGACGCTACAATCCATCCTATATATAGGGACTTTATCCCTCTTCTAGTCGACATGTATTTCTATGGGTGAGCTGACTTGAACAACTATTTGTGGGTTGACTTGACAAGGAGTGTCTCCAACATGTTTGAGCCGACTTCAAGGAGCATATTGATAAGGTCTTGGAGCATACACATTACATCAATAATTGTCCTTTACACGTGTAACAATACTTCATATACATGACTCTAGATTACATATTTATGACAAGATGAAAAACCCCTAAAGACATCAAGAAGAAGTCTTTGACCTATAATGAAAACTCCTTGCTCATGAAACCCATGAGTCAAGCATTTACAAAATACATTTTATTTTCTGTCTTCTTCATTACATAAATTCATAATTACAAGTCATTATGAAGACTGAACCTAGTTACACTTTTCAACAACTATTTGGTCACGAGGATAGTTTCTAGATAAGTTATTTCAATGTTTTAATGACTTGCTTTCTATAATATGCTTAAATTTTTTATATTTTATACTTCCCATTTCTGTGATATGCATAAGAATTTGGTTTGTCTATAATTTCTAGAATCTAGATGGTTGATACTTGAATAATGAATCATTAATGTACTATGGATGCCATTTCTATCTTGATTAATGTCAAAATGTGCATGTTTTCATATATTATGCAACTAATTTGGCATTCTAGGTGCTTAAATATATAGATGCTTCCAGGATGCTTCACTTTCAGGGATTTTTGGAAAATGATGCTTCTGATGCTTAGCTTCTAAAAAATTCTCCGATTTGTGCAACATTGGGTGGACATCATGTGTCATATTCTAATTGTTCAATTCTTTGAATTTTTATCTCTTTCTTACTCAACTATGTTGTGGACATCATTAACCTTAATCACATGTGAAAACCCCTAAGACAAGATGCATTTCCCATGACCCTAATTATCCGTAGGTGATGTGATGAGTGTGGTACTAAGGCAAACGTGTTTCATTAGTTAGCCTTCATAGTCATCTATAATTAGTGAAGAAGTCTTCCCCTTAGCTTTTAGGAGCTACTAGACTCTAGTTATCAGTTGATGTTCCACATGTGTGCCTTTAGGTGTTTCATGACCTTCATAGTCATATAGGATTAGTAAAGAGGTCTTCCCCTTAGTTGTCAAGAGTTAGGGTTTATCATTTGATGTTCCACATGTATGCCTTTAGAGCACTTAGCAATGAGTTACCATTCCTTTAGCATATTTTCTTACTACCCCTTTCTTCCTTTTTCTTAATTTGCTTGGTCCCTTCTTTCCTCATTTTCCCCCCTCTAATTGGTAAATTTGAGAATGGGATTTGGGGAAATTGTGATTTATAGAAAGGTGGCACGATTCATGCACATAATATAACTTTAGTTGCTTCAACCTTGAGCATTTTAGCTCTTTGTTCTTTTTGTTTTTAATTTTTTATCAATGTGGAAAAAGTCGAAGTCGGGATTAAATCGGCAAGGGTCCAAAAGTTGAAAAACTCGTTAAAGTCTGGAGTTTTTCGAAAAAGTCGGCAAAACTAAAAAAATACAAAAATATTCATTTTTGGAAAAAATCCTGATTTTGTCAAAAAAATGAAATAAAAAATTATTAAAGAAACTACCTCACTCACGATTTTTTGGAAAAAGTCGGCGAAAAGTCGGGACTTCGAGGATAAAATCGCGACTTTTTCACGGATGAAAAAGTAGGCCGATAAAGTCAACTCCGGGAAAAATTCGGGATTTTTTCAAAAAGTCGGGACTTTTTGCCAACTTTTTCCACATTGTTTTTTATTATTAGACCTTTTCATAAATGGGATTTTTGTATTTTGGAGCTCAGTATAATGACATGATAAGTCAATCAAGAAAGGGGAAAATGAAAATGCACGAATATGATGATGAAATGTTAGGTGAAATATGGCTAGGGAAAATGAAATGGAACACCTACCTAGGTATCTAGTAGTACAACTTGACTCATAAGGTAGCACACTTATCTAGAGGTAAATCATGAACACACCATAATACAATCTAGTTAGAGACAATAGTTTAGAGTGTTATGAGCCATTATAGAATACACCATTGATCACAGTGTCGCATGATCCACATTTAAAGAACAACATCATCATGTGTGAAAGCTAGAGTATAAGGCACAATCGAGTACCATATCCTGTTGAAGCTTGTGGTTCTTTGGAAGGTCTTTTGCATAGGCGTGGTGTCTTGGCATGTGGAAGATGATTTATTGCCTCTTTAGGTGCTTGCTTGGTGGAGTAAGTGATTCATGTCTTCTGTCTTAAGTCTAACTTAGGAAAAGTACAATAATTAAAGTCAATTAATTATTGTGGACTAGTAAGTCATTTTCTAAGGATAAACAATTTAATTATTTAAGTGACTTAGAAGTAATTTCAACCTTTGATCTCCAATATCTTCTAGAAGGGATATTAGGGTTAGGGATACAGGCTTGATGAAGATTATAAAAGAAAAGAGGGGTGAAGATACAAGAACACAAGAAAGAGAGGCAGCTACAACATTTTTGGGAAAGCGATTTTCACTAGAAGGTGAGAGCTAATTCTATGGAGTGTGATGCTCAGTTCGACTGAGGAGAAGGAAGAAGAATACAATGATAATTTCAGGGTGTTTTTAGGAGGCCGATTTGATGGGAATTTGAGAGGCTGAATTGCTGAAGTGAGAAGGAGGTGTAGTTGCTGGGGAGGTCGTTTTATCAGGGTTGAGTTGTGAGTGCGCAAAGGCCGAGTGAGAGCTAGGTGCAGAGACTGATTTTTTGGTGAGAGGTGGGCCGATATTCTTCAGGTCAAATTTCTTCAGAGGTGGATTTCTAGTTGGTCGATTTTCCTTGGTCCGAATTATTCCAATGGGGTCGAGTTGTAGGTTCTAGTCACTATATTTTTCTTTGTAAATTCTCCATGGGTTGAAACCTTGATTTTATAGATTAGTAAATGACAAAGAATTGTTGTGGGTGAATTATCTCTATTGCAATGTGTGATTGATCTCTTCGATTTATTTTTGCCAGCTATATTTCTAGATGTTAAAAAACCATTGATTTTGCTTTTCGATAATTCAAGATTTATTGTGTTAATTAAATAAATTGTTGGGAATAAATAATTGCCGTGAGAAAATAAATTTGGGTTGGTATTAGGAGATTTAACATCTCCATCATGAGGGTCAGTGGAGTGAAGATGTTTGGAACAATCTTTGGTAAACATCCATGGATAACCATAGATCACATCTTTGGAATTGCTGATTGTGATAAAAATCACAAGAAAAAAAAGCCTCTAGCCATGCTTACATGTTAGGTGATAACATGCTTTGTCGGTTGGTGTTCGACACATTGGGACATTGCTAGGGCATGCGTCAGGTACATATTTGACGTGTGTCAAATACATCTCTAACATGTGTCCTAGCATGTCTAGTGTTTTACACATGGGATAGAGACACAAAGTCCCTGGGAGCATGCCATGTTTCTTAGGTTCTTCTTTGTTCTTGGGTTCTATTTCTCTAACACTCTTGCGCTTGGTTTTTCTCTCTCCTAGTGTTGTACTATTCTATTGCTACCTTGGTGCTACTATTTATTCTCTCTTTGCAGAATTTTAGTTTGCTTGTTGGGTCCACTTGATCCTTGATATTTCTTGTGAATCTCAACATAGATTACGAGGCCAACATAGATGTCGGTTGAGTGAATGTTGGGAATAATCTTTGGAAAATATCCATGGATAACCATAGATCGCATTTGTGGAACTGTTTATTGTGATAAAAATCACAAGCAATGAAAAACCCTCTAGCTACGCTTACACAGTAGGGGATAACACATGTTTGACATGTGTTAAACACATATTTGACATCTGTCCTAGTGTGTTTAGTGTTTGACACATGGGATAGAGACACACAGGGCCTGGGAGCATGCTATGTTTCTTAGGTGCTCTCTTGTTCTTGAGGTCTATTTCTCTCTAACACTCTTGTGGTTGGTTTTTCTCTATCCTAGTGCTATTATTTATTTTCTCTCTTTGCAGAATTTTAGTTTGCTTGTTGGTTCCACTCGATCCTTGCTATTTCTTGTGAATCGCAACATAGATTATGAGGCCAACATAGGGCCAACATATATTAGTGTTGACTTTTTTCTTTCATGTTTGTGTGGTCCACTTTCGAGGAATCTTGCAAAATATTTCAAGTGTTATCGTATGACATGTAATATTGTTGCTAGGTTGTCGAAATTGTTGATCATCGTGGCATTGCATTTTTGGATTTCATTAACACATTCTTTCCAGAGACTAACTAATAGATTTAATGGTCCTTGTTGGTCCTCTAATATGCCTAATTTTACACTATATATTACCGCCATTCATAACCTAAATTCCGACACCTTTACACTCATTTCACATCATAATTCCATCACTTATCGCCAAATCGCATCCTATGCCTTATGGTTGATTATCATTAGTTTTATTAGCTTTTCTATGATTAGAGGTGATTTAGTCATGATTTGCTAAAGATGGTTTTTTTAGGTTCATTTGTCACAGGGTTCTATTGCCGAAATTCTCCACAAGTTAGTTACTGCAGGTTGAGTACGGAACAAAACTTAGGTGAAAATATGAATTTTGTGATCAAATGGTGAAGAATCTTGAAATTCCGACACGGGTTTTGTTCAGAGCACCCTCATTCAGGTAACCCTGAAACGGTTTGGCAAAATTCGACATTATGAGGAAGTTACGGTCAGGGGAATATTCCAGTACCATCTTAAGTACGGGATCGTCTGAATGTGTTGGGTCAATTCGGGTTCGGCTTGAACGAGTCAATTCGGGTTCGGTTGTGCACACCTTTTGCTGAACGACCTTGTGATAAATAGAGCAAGTGGTTCCTCCATTTATTCGTGGATTAGAATAAGCCCAACCATAGCTCTCTAGAAGGATTGAATACGACATGTTTTAGTTTGTTGTTATGATAAAATAGGAATGATTGTCTTTATTTAACAAGATGTAAAGGGCTGAAGGAGGGCAGTAAGAGAGGTACGTAGAGAAGAAAGGGAGTAGTTCGTAGAGGAGAGGAGCAGGATACGCATAAGCATAGCAAGAATTGATGTAATATTCCAGACTTTGTATGCCAACGCTGTGATTTAATATGAGTTCCGACATTATTGTGCTGTGAGTTATTTATGATTGCCTTTTAGATTCCATTTCATTGAGTTAATTCACCTTACTCCAGGCATGGCAAGGACCCACCACTTCTGGAACCAAGGTCATCGTTAGTTTAGATTCAGAAATAATTTATTGTGTTAATTGCTCATAACACAATGTTCAATTTAAATGGTCTGTTTTAATCCTGTTCTTAAATCTATTTTGTACTCAAATCTGAATTGCAAGGTAGATTTAATTCTGTACTTAAATCTGAATTGCAAGGTCTCAAAGAAGTTTTGTTATGATTTAGGCCTTTTCTTTCAGAGTGTATGCAATCATTTTAATTGTGTTTCATTTGCCTATAGTAGTTAGGATTTCTTAAATTTGTCATTATAGACACTAGTTAGAATTCCTTTTCGAATAGTAGTTAAAATTCCTTTCAAATTCGATTGCAAATAAGTAGTGTAATTATAATTAGAAACAAAGGTTGAATTTCAACTTAGGTTTCTTTCCAACATTGAATAAGGAGGTCAATTTGATAGGTTTATTAACAGAAGATTTCGGTTTCTTTGGGCATCATTAATTTAGATTGCTTAAGAATTATTTTTAAAAGTTTATATGTTTAAGCAATCTGATTGAATTGAATTAGAGAACTTCAGAGTTTGATTTTAGTCTTGCATTCATCAGTTTAACTGAGGTTTCGAAATTTAATGAATTTAATTTAGGTTCATGATCAGCATTAGAATAGATAAGTGAGTGTTTTCCATTAAACATAATTTGAATTCTGTAATTAGCATTTTATAAGTCGAAGTGATTTTACTGTTAAGAGAAATAGTGTTTGAAATGATTTGTTTCTGTACTTAAACAACAAGTTGATTTCTTACCTAGTTTAGGTTAGATGCTCTAATCCTGTGTTACCTGCGCTTGCACCTCGAAGCTTACGAGCCCCAGATTAATAATTCAATGTTGGAAATTATAGCAATACATTGCGCCAACATTTTTGGCGCCGTTGCCGGGGAGGTGCTAAAAGGATTAGAGCATAGTTTATTTCACAAGTTTTTTTGTGTGTGATCTTAGTTGCAGGACAATCAAAGGGCAGAGAGTGTACGGTAGGACGTGAGTGAAGAGCCACACATCCACCATTGTGGGTTGCTTCAAAGTTTGGTTGTCCAAGTATGCAAGTTTGGTGAGTTTTACTGCAATTAGTCTTAATTCATTTAGATTAAAATTTCAAGCTCTTTAAAGACAACTTTTTTGGGGTGCTATAAGAGCCCTTTGTACTAATCCATGTTGCGAGACAGGGATCATCAATCAACAGGAGAAATTCAAGAATGATTGAGAGCTTGAAGAATGTCCCTCGAAGTACTTTCTCAAATCCTAGCAGTAGCTGGGATATCTGCCACTCAGGAAGAGTTCATCCTGGCCACATTCTGGAAATTATCTATCTCTCCACAACCAGAAAAGGATTTAGAAGTCTCCCTTGATTTCTCTTGCCTATCTACCAAGGAGATCGAGCAACAATGTACCAAGTCCGATGAGGAGCATCCAGTTGAACTCGAGATCGAAGAAATTTCACCATGCCCAGCAACAAGCCTTTTATGCATTCCAGAGATGAAATATCCAAGTGTGCCTTGCACGACCGAGGAGGACTTTCAGAGTGGTCCAAAAGAAGAAATGAGCCAATACCACCAGGATTACATCGAGCATTGGTTCCAGATTACAATCCAGTCAAAGTACCACTCTCATCTTCAAATACTCTTTGTATAACATCTTTCAAAGTTGCTGATTGTTCATGGTCATATACCTTCTAAAGTTTATATGTTAAATCTGGGCATGATTATATCCTTGTACCTGATCCGCACATGGCTTCATTGGAAGTTCTCTTTCACTTGAAGGAGGACATCTTTTCTCCAGTATAGTATGAAAGTTAGTGTTGTAATAAATAAATAAATGAAAATAGTAAAGAGAAAAATAAGCCCTTTTGTGAAAACCAGCTTGTCTGGCGTAACTGGACAAGGACTTTGCTTGAAAACCAGGTAATTGGCATACAAGGTTCCCAATAAAGTTTGTAAGTTTGTGCGAGTTCTTCAAATAATGTATTTATGTCTTGTGCTCGAGTTGGTTGATGTGGGATTCCTTAAGGTCCACCTGCCAACAGGCCTTGTCCCATCGGCATCAATACAATATCTGGGACCAAGGTTAGGGTTAGATAAGGTACCTGGGAGCTTGCATGCCTTAATTGCAGGTATCCTTGTCATCTACTAAGGAAATACATCAACGTTTCTTGGTGGATGAATTCTGCAGTCCATTCGACTTCAACAAATCTATTCATGGCTAGTAGAATGTACCTAGTGCCTTGATTCCCATTGACGTCAAAGGTGGGATATCTCACATTGGTTAAGCACCCTCCTTAATGGTCGGTAATCCAATGATTCTTTCTTATGTTCGACATCAACACCATTTATTCACATAAGCAATATTGTACATGGGTGTGTATCGGTTGAAGACTATATGGTTTTGAGATCTTGACACAGATTTGCAACATTTTGGATTTTTGTATCGCTATTTCCATTATCATTTGCAGCAACAGTCACCTTTCCTTAGTTGTTTGGGGACATACAACTCCTCAAGCATGGGGGAGAAGGAGACCTTCAATTCATCTCTTCAACTTATCCTTTAGCCTTCTTCAGCCACTTCATCTTGCAGCATCAAGCATATCAACGACAAAGGTAAAACTTGAGGTAAATTTGGCTTATGATTCTCTAATTCATTAGAAGGTTAAAGAAGCTTAATGATTCACCACTTCTCATTCCACGCATTTCATCCTTCATAAGCCATTATCCTTTTATTTCCTTCCTTATGCATATACTCTGATTACAAGACCATGTAAAAGCAAAAACCTTATGGTGCATTAATAAACGCAGTCTCTATAGTGTCTTCTCCAAGCATTCTATTCAAAGGATGAAGTCATTAAAGGAAACCACCTGTAGACATTGGCCTTACGATGACAGAGTATGCAACCACCCATTCACCATCTCCATCACCACCTCATTACATCCATCATCTCTCCCTCATCCATTCATTTATTGTCCTCAATTTGTATTGCTCAGTAAAATTAGTGTGACATACTAAATGTGAAGAATGCTGCTCCACAAGAACCAACACCTCCAAGTATTCCAGCAGTGCTACTCCACAAGAGCCAACACCTTTAAAAATCCAAGCAATTTTGTCCCACAAGAACCAACATCTACAAAACAATGTTAAGAATTTGTCAATGAGCAAGAGATTTGTTTGCATGAGGACATGCAAACCCTCAAGCATGGGGGGATTTTAGGCCTCGAATATGCCCAATTTTCCACTATATATTACCGCCATTCATAACCTAAATTTCGACACCTTTACACTCATTTCACATCATAATTCCATCACTTATCGCCAAATCACATCCTATGCCTTGTGGTTGATTATCATTATTTTATTAGTTTTTCTATGATTAGAGATGATTTAGTCATGATTTGCTAATGATGGTTTCACTAGGTTCATTTGTCGCAGGGTTCTATTGCCAAAATTCTCCACAAGTCAGTTACTGCAGGTTGAGTACGGAACAAAACTTGTTGTAGGTGAAAATATGAATTTTGTGATCAAATGGTGAAGAATCTTGAAATTCCAACATGCGGGTTTTGTTCAGAGCACCCTCATTCAGGTAATCCATAAATGGTTTGGCAAAATTCGACATTATAAGGAAGTTACGGTCAGGGGAATATTCTAGTAACATCTTAAGTACGGGATCGTCTGAACGTGTCGGGTCATTTCGGGTTCGACCTGAACAGGTCAATTTGGGTTCGGTTGTGCACGCCTTTTGCTGAACGACCTTGTGATAAACAGAGAAAGTGGTTCCTCCATTTATGCATGGATTAGAATAAGCCCAACCATAGCTCTCTAGAAGGATTGGATACAACATGTTTTAGTTTGCTGTTATGATAAAATAACAATGATTGTATTTATTTAAGAAGATGTAAAGAGCAGAAGGAGGGCAGTAAGAGAGGTACGTAAAGAAGAAAGGGAGTAGTACGTAGAGGAGAGGAGCAGCATACACAAAAGCATAGCAGGAATTGATGTAATATTCCAGACTTTGTATGCCAACGCTATGATTTAATACGAGTTCCTACGTTATTCTGCTGTGAGTTATTTATGATTGCGTTTTAGTTTCCATTTCACTGAGTTAATTCACCTTGCTCCAGTCGTGGCAAGGGCCACCATTTCTAGAACCAAGGTCATCGTTAGTTTAGTTTCAGAAATAATTTATTGTGTTAATTCCTCATAATTTAGCGTTCAATTTAAATGGTCTGTTTTAATCCTGTACTTAAATCTGTTCAGTACTCAAATTTGAATTGCAAGGTAGATTCTGTTTTGTACTTAAATCTGAATTGTAAGATCTCATAGAAGTTTTGTTATGATTTAGGCCTTTGCTTTCAAATTGTATGCAATCATTTTAATTGTGTTTCATTTGCACATAGTAGTTAGGATTTCTTAAATTTTTCATTATAGATTGTAGTTAGAATTCCTTTTCGAATAGTAGTTAAAATTCCTTTCAAATTCGATTGCAAATAAGTAGTGTAATTATAATTAGAAACAAAGGTTGAATTGCCACTCAGGTTTCTTTCCAACATTGAATAAGGAGGTCAATTTTATAGGTTTATTAACAAAAGATTTCAGTTTTTTTGGGCATCATTAATTTAGATTGCCTAAGAATTATTTTTAGAAGTTTATATGTTTAAGCAATTTGATTGAATGTCTTTCTTTGATTGAATTGAATTAGAGAACTCCAAAGTTTGATTTCAGTTTTGCATTCATCAGTTTAATTGAGGTTTCGAAATTTAATGCATTTAATTTAGGTTCATGATTAGCATTAGAATAGATAAATGAGTATTTTCCATTAAACATAATTTGAATTATGTAATCAACATTTTATAGGTCGAAGTGATTTTACTATTAAGAGAAATAGTGTTTGAAATGATTTGTTTTTGTACTTAAACAAGTTGATTTCTTACCTTAGTTTAGGTTAGATGCTCTGATCCTGCGTTACCTGCGCTTGCACTTCGAAGCTTGCGAGCCCCAGATTGATAATTTAATGTTGGAAATTATAGAAATATATTTCCCCAACAGTCCTGTTACCCACTTAAAGTGGGTGAGCCCATAGGAGATTTTTTCTCTTAAATTTCTCTTCTGTCTGAAGCCAACAACCCCTAACAACCACCAATGTAGCCGATGTATTGTGCCATTTGATCTCCACTGCCGGAGCAAGTTATATGTCCCCTCGCCCATCTGTCGAGAGCATATGTTTGAAGGTGGGCAATCCAATCGTAAAGGTATGTTTCTCATCGTGCAATCGAGTGCTTATGCTTGTTTTTCTTTGGGCACTTTGGGCATGGATTATTGGGTGACTTGGAAGAAGGAATGGTTTTGAGTCTTGACTGTAGTTTTGTTCCCTCACCTTAAATGTGGGGTTAATCCTCAACCCTAATCTTGTGGGATCTCCCCTATTGGCCTATGGCTTTAGGAAGGACACTACTTTGGAAAACCCGATTTGGGTAGCGTGGTTTCGTTTTCCGATTTCACCTTTTTCACTCCCCTCCGTACATTACAAGCCCTATTTCATCATATTCCCTCTCTGGGTCCACAAGGCATTGGTACACCCCCTCCCCTTGTCCACATGTTTGGGTCGGGCTTGGAAATGTTACCTTAGAGGTTGATGCAACTAAAGAAAGTAAAAAGCATATCATGGTCACAAACAAGAAACAAAAAGAATATTATAAAATGCAAAAGATACCCGACACATTAAAAATAACGCGTGGGCAAAAGCCAAACATGAGCTCTACGCCTTATCATTATGGTCATCATCCTGGTTCCTAGGGCCCCATTAGTGCCCCCACATCATCAAGGAAGCCATGCATGTCCCAACCCCTAGTGGGTGATGAACTGCCCCACCTTAAGGGCGTAATAACTTCTTATATCATAAACAACATGCTCTCATCTCATGGAGCCCCGAGCAGTAATACAAAGAAGAGTCAAGAAAAGGCAAGAGGAAAATGAAGAAGGGTGGCAGAACAAAGGCCGGGGTAACTCATGTATCCACAATTGCTCTCTCTTACATCTATACATCTAAATATGTGGACATCCCTCATCATTACCATCCTTGAACCCATGGCATTTGGCTTTGAGGCCCTTGTTTCCCTATCCATCTCATCATTATTCACATGATCCCTATCAATTGAAGGATGTACTTTGGATCTGTCTTTCCCCTTATCGGCTGGGAACACCTAATAGGGTTGTTTATTAGCCACTCCTACCTAGGGAGGTAACACTATTACATGCTTAAAGCCCCAAATTTGTAAGGGAAGCCCATTATGAACTTATGAAGTCTCAATGTGCCCTTGATTAACAAGCTTGGTTCACTTAGATGCACTGATGAATTATTGCACTTGATGATGGGGAAGCGCATTGGATCTTATATATAATTGACAAGTAGCTTCATCATGGGCTGGGCAACTTGTGTTGAGAGCCATGGGACTCCATCATTTGTTTGAGCATCATCTCATGCCATGGGCACCCTCAACACCTTCAGCGGTTTGTTCATTGCCCCACATTATTCATGAGATGATGCACTTGGACCAACTTGACCCAACCGACTTATCATGATTAGGGCAGCTAATCCAAGGCCTAGAGGAGGTTTGTCTCATCCCTAAGACATGGGAGGGCATGCACCATCGTCAGAGCCCTCATTTGGAGCAGTTTACAGGCTTATCTTTCACTAGGAAACCCATGAGACCAACATTTGTGCCCCAAACCCACTATGGGGCACCACATGATGACTTGCGTGGAAAATTAGGGGCTATCCCCTAATTCATCTTTCTCGGAGCCTTCTCTCACATCATGGCACTTAGAGGACTCAACGAGGCCCTCCAACGACCTATCATCATCACAACGTAATCAAACTCAACTTGCATTGGATGGTTTATTCATTTTTTATGGAAGCTACTTGGTGGGCTTGTCACCAAGACTTGTATCTAGCACATTATTTTATAAATTTGGGGGCTCATTAGGCTAATTCGATTTAGAAGAGGATCTTTTTTTTCCAATCGAAAAATTGCAACTTTTTATTAAGATAGTAAAAAGTTGCTTGTGCACATGTCATAACTTACAAGGCATTCATCCTATCAGTCACCCAAGTGGAACTCAAAAATGCCGTAGTCTAAAAAACCCACAGAATAACCCAGAAATTCCGGTAAGATTCTGAAAAATTCTGGCAAAGATTTATCAGAATCTTGTTTACAGTTGTTAAACTTCAGTATTTTGGGTGCGCTAAGGGTTTTTGATAGTGCTGAATCCATTTCCACTATCAAAAATGCCATTCAAACTCTCCAACTACCTGATTTTTTGAATTTTGTTTTACTGGATTCTGGCAAAAAACTGCTGTCCGGGCTATTCTGTTGCGTCAGTAGACCGAGCTCCATATAAACCAACCCTGTGATCATCTAGTATTGAGAAACTGTTCTTCCTCACGAGAGGAGGAAAGACCAAAAAAAATATAATTAAGTCCATCATAGCAGATATACATATTCAAAAACTTGGCAAAACTGAAACTATTGCCAAGAGTAGATAAAAACAGAAAAAAACAATCTAGAAGCATATATAAATAAAACTGTAACTGCATGTATCATAGCTTAGAAAATGGAGGATGCTGGTATGTCTGAACAGTCCCGTCTATTGACTCGCTGACCTACCATAATCCATAAGCCTGCTGCACACCGTCCTTAGAAAGGCGGTTTGCATCAACATTTCATTCCCGTAAATGTGGCAACATGTAATGAAATCAAAAGACTGTTTTAAACGGCATATTTCATCACAAATAGGAGACAAAGTGTGGGAGTGACATCTCTGGACAATATTAAACCAATTGATAACATCGAGTGAATCTCCAAAAACTTGGAGAGAGCGACATTCCTTTTCCAAAGCCCAACATAGGAGAAGTTTAAGAGATAATAGCTCATCGTAATTGTTCTTTCCTCTGCCCAGACCAACTTTTGATTTTAGGAAATGATGGTTGCTGAATTCCTTTTCCAAGGCCCAGCATAGGAGAAGTTTAAGAGATAATAGCTCATCGAAATTATTCTTTCCTCTGCCCAGACCAACTTTTGATTTTAGGAAATGATGGTTGCTGAAGTAAAGGAGAACTCATCATCATCACTTCGATTCTTATCTTGTAAAAGAACTCACACCTTTTCTTTGGAAGCTATTGGAGTATCTTGGATGCACTATGATATTTGGAGCCGATTTTTGATCTTGTCTTGGAGCTACTTCTTGAATATGGATGGATATATTGCATGATTATCTTGTAAGTTCTTTTGTTGATGAAATCTTTCTCTTGAAATTGTCTAATGTATGTAATTGCTGCAACTAATGTAAATGCTATTTTGCCCAAATTTTGTTGACGAAATTTTTTGGAAGTTATTTGGTTGGCTCTTGCATATGTTACTCATGATATAACATGCAATGAATGTTCCTAGTGATGAAATGTTATTTTTCTTCATGAATCTCCATATTCTTATATTAGGTAATTGTTGAAGGTTGGTAGCTAGTACATCAACTTTTGACCTTCTTGAGGACAAATTTGGGCAATCTAACTCATCCAGGACTCCATAGCCCAAAGGACTAAGCACTAGTCCAAAGATTTTGGTGATCAGACTTCTCTTTCTCCATATTTTCTCCTAAATTTCAGTCCTCTAATGGTAGGGCAGAAATCTAGGGCTTGTAGCGAAATTTTAGGGAGGTGATTTTTCGGGAATCCGAGGGTCCAAATATCAAGCTCAGGGGCTATGCTACCTATGCTCAATATTTGGTGGGCATCTGCCCGAGTTTCATCCATAAAATCTCTTGCCCTAGGTGCTATTCTAAGAGGGAAAACCTAGGTCTTTCTCTCTCGCCTTGGGGACTCCTTTGAGGGTTGTATGAGCTTAGTATTCATTGGAATAAATATTAAGAAGCCCTCTTTTCTCTTGGGCCTTGACCTAGTGAATACCTATTACCATTGTGAAACCTCAAAACCCTAGGTCTTGTACCTTCTTCTCTAGGGTTTTTCTTAGAGAGCGTTTGTTTCATTGAAGTGTCATACCTTTGATCCTTTCTTCGAATGAGCTCTAGCTCCATCACCTTGAACCTTCAAACCTAGAATATCTATTATAGGCACAATCATACCAGGACTCCTGCCATCAGTGAAAGTCTGTAAAGAGCAGGGGACCTTGGTTGTGGTGACAGTGGGCCATTGTCACATTGTTGTCACTTAGTCTAGTAGTTGTCCCGTAGGTTTTCTCCCTTTAGGCCCGATGACCATCAGAGTGGGCACTTGATGACAATGTGAAGACTCCATGCCCAAGGATGAACCAGAAGACACTTGTGCCAGCACGTTTTTTGGGTATTAAATTTGTTGCGATTTTGAACATCAAAATCGTCACAAAAGTTGTAGTCCTCGGATAGAGCTTTCTAATGATGTATCATGTGCGTCAAACGGAGATAGTATGCCAAAGTTACGTCCCTGGGAAGTTGAAACACCAATTTACCCAAACGGGGCCCATAGTTTTGGCGCTTCATCTCCTAGGGTTAGGTTTTTGGGATGCTGAGGGTTCTCCATTGTTTCTCAATAATAAATAGGCCCTCGAGCCTCATTGTAACTCAGTTCAGAGGCCTGTAGCCGCCACATCTCTTCTCAGAGATAGCTACCAGCGCCCTAGCTAGTTTTATTTTCATTCTGTCTGTAAGCAAATTTCAGTTCTTTGATATTAATGAAATGAAGTGTTATTTCCGCTGCATCTCTGTATTTATGGTTATGTGTTTATTCGGTTGCGTTCCTGCATAAATCCGGATCAGTGGTATCAGAGCGGTCTGCTTTTTCTCGATCCTTCTTTGCATGTCCCCAACGAGGTCGGGGTATAAGGAGCTAGGGCTTGATCTGGTGGAACCTTTGCAAGATCAGCCTCGCAAACCTCGACGAACGCCCATGGGGGACGAAAAGAAAGATGAGGGAACAGGAGATCCTATCAAAATATTGCTCGAGGAGGCCCTCGAAAAACAAAGGAATGCGATGATGGATAACTTTGTTCAGATCCTTCAACGGCCGCCCACCGGCGGCGCATCTGCATCTAGTAGCCACTCTGGAGTTGCGACTCCCTTTAAGGTACAAGTAAATTTTGACATTCCCATATTTGAGGGTCAAATAGACGTAGATGCCGTAGATAGATGGTTGAATCTATTAGAAGGATATTTCTCTGTTCATGACTTTTCAGACCAGGAGAAGATTATTTTTGCACTCCTCAAAGCTACCCCCCATGTTAAGGACTGGTGGGAAACCTACTGTGAGAACAAGGACCAGACAGAACCCTCTCTGTTCTTGGCCGTACCAACTTGGAATTCTTTCCGAGACGCCGTCAAGGAACAGTACTATCCCGTGGGGAGCTATGAGGACAAGTACATACAATGGACCACGCCGCGACAACAAAGGGATCAAGATGTGCATGAGCTGACGAATCTGTTCCATACCCTGCGCACAAAGTTGGGTATCAAAGATTCAGAGAAACATCTGGTGCTAAAGTATCGCAGTTTTCTACACAGATAAATTCAGAGGAAATGGAGTTCCTTGACATCTCCTCGCTTGGTACGACATACTGGTATGCTGCCAAGATTGAGCAGAAATTCAAACGGAAGAAGCGAGACTTTGGATTTGCGAATCAAAAGCAAGGGAAAGGTGCTCCCAAACCATAGAAAAAAGGACATAGCCAAGGCATGGCGGCTCAAGACAACCTGTCAAAGCCACAAGCAAAGAACAACACCACAAAGCCAAAGAAGGACACGGGAAAGTGGTGTGAGTTCCATAAGAGCTCCACTCACAACACAAGTGAGTGTCGGGCCAAGCAGTCGCTAGTGGCCGAGATGAGGGCTTCTGAGTCAGATGCATGCTCCGACTCCGAATCAGAACCTGAAAAGGGGAATGAAAAGGGAAACAGATTATTGATGCGGAGCCCAACGCCACTGTTGCCACTACAAAGGTCCAGAAGGAGGAACCGGAAGATCCAGAGGAGGAGGAACGTCTCTTCCACTCCCAGATGTGGGTAAAGGGCTCCCCTGTACAGTTCATTGTCGACAATGGGAGCCAAAAGAACCTCATTTCAACAGACGCCGTGAAGCGGTTGGGCTTGTCGACCACAGCTCACCCACATCCATACACCATCGAGTGGCTTCACCAAGGACGAGATCTCCGCGTCAGCCAGCAGTGCCGCCTTCCCTATAGCATCAAGCCCTTCACGGATGAGGTATTATGTGACGTTGCTCCTATTGATGTTTCTGATGTATTATTAGGACAACCATACTTGTGGAAGCGTCATGCCGTGTATGAGTCTCGACCTCGTGCTGCTATTGTTACTTTGGGAAATAAGTTGTACAGGATACTAGAGGTACCACCTCCTGCCGCTATCTCTTTGGTTACTGCAAAACAATGCAGTAAGCTCATTTCCCAAACCAGGAAATTCGTTTTCCTGATGATCCGCCCCCAGGGCAAGAAGAAGACCGTGGCCACGACCTCCAGACAGGGCTCCTCTGCACGACAACAACAAATGGATAAGGTTGTGGAGGAGTACGGGGACATCTTCACCTCACCTACAGGGGTTCCTTCCTCTCGCACGCGAAAGTCAAGGACCATCGATTCCACCCTGTCAGATATCGCTACCCACGGACCGATCTATCGACGCTCTCGCTCGGAAAATGAGATGAAATCAAGAGGCGTATTCGTGAGCTTATTGCGGCAAAAGCACATCGACCAAGTTCACCGCCTCCGTGGGAGCCCGATCGCTTCAGCACGGGGAAGAAGGATGGGACTTGGAGACTCGTATTGACTATTGCGTATTCGAACAAGATCACCGGGGTCCGAATAGGCACCTAATCCTACCGATTGATGACCTTCTCGGGACTCGGGGCCCAAGGTGCAAAATATTTCAGTAAGATCGACCTCAAGTCTGGGTATCACCAGGTACCAATTGAACCCTCTGATGTGTGGAAGACTGCCTTCAAAGCTAAGGAAGGCCTTTTTGAATGGCTGGTCATGCCTTTCGGGTTGACGAATGCTTCCGCAACCTTCATGAGGATGATGGACGACATCTTGCGGCCATTCACCAACTCATTCGTAGTGGTGTACTTGGATGACATTCTGATCTTCAGCAAGACTTGGGAAGAGCACTTTCATCACATCCGACAAGTCCTCCAAACACTGCGGCAACACAAGTTGTGTGCCAATTTGGAGAAGTGCACGTTTGGCATGACCCAGGTTCAATATCCGGGATACATTATTGATGAAAGGGGGGTGCATGTGGATCCAGCCAAGATCCAAGTCATTCGGGATTGGCCAGCCCCGACTACTATAACAGAGCTTCGCAGCTTTCTGGGTCTTGCTAATTTCTACCGTAGATTCGTGCTGGGATTCTCTCATATCACTTGGCTCTTGAGTCAAGTCACCAAAGGAGGAGCGAGAGCAAAATTCTTTTGGTCGGAACCTCAACAGAAGGCGTTCAAAGAATTGAAAAATCGCCTCTGTTCTGCCCCAGTGCTCACCTTACCAGACTTGCAGCAGCCATTTGAGATCGAGACAGATGCCTCCGACTATGCTATTGGGGCAGTTCTTACTCAACAGGGACATCCAGTGGCATATCACAGTGAGACATTGTCTGAGACAGTTCGCAAGTATCCCACCTATGACAAAGAAATGTATTCCATTGTGCAAGCCTGTCGACAATGGAAGCATTACATTTTGTGGAAGGAAACAATCATCCACACAGACCACCGGCCCCTGCAGTTCATACAGACACAAGGGAAGTTGCAGAATGATCGCCATCAGAAGTGGTCCACATATCTGCAACAATTTCATTTGAACATCAAGTACAAGAAGGGTAGCACCAATCATGTTGCAGATTGCCTCAGTCGACCACCGATCGTGGCGCTCACCACTGTGCTCAACTCTTGTGGGCACGAGACTTCTGATTGGCTGCTTCTCTATGAGAGTGACCCAGAATTCGGCCACACTTACAATGCACTCTTGGGGGGTACGCAAGTTCCAAATTTTCACCTCCAAGATGCACTTTTATGTCACCCGGGACACCTTTGTGTTCCTTCAAGCGAGCGTGCCAAGATGATATGGGAAGCACACTACAGTCGAGTCGCTGGGCATTTCGGGGTCGAGAAAACAGTAGCAATACTACAGAAGTATTTCTATTGGCCGAACCTTCGAAAGGACGTCGAGAAGCACATCAGATCCTGCACTGCTTGTGCCATTGCCAAACCGACCATCAAGAAGCAAGGCCTATATACTCCACTACCTACCCCTAGTCGACCGTGGGAATCCATCTCCATGGATTACATGTCGGGCCTGCCTTCTACTAAGAATGGAAATGACCGTGTTTTCGTGGTCGTTG